>OZ007587.1:263928663-264301362 GCA_963931845.1 Maratus michaelseni | reverse complement strand
GTCGTAGCATACTGGAGCAAATGTTTATCGAAACCAGAGCGGAATTATTGCGTCACTCGTAAGGAGTTATTAGCTATAGTAAAAGCCATAGAACACTTCCATCACTATCTCTATGGCAGGAAATTTCTCCTTCGTACTGATCACGCATCCCTAACATGGCTGATGAATTTTAAGAACCCAGAGGGCCAAGTAGCCAGATGGATACAACGACTCCAGGAATACGACTTTGACATCAGGCATCGTAAAGGCTCATCGCATGGAAATGCTGATGCCTTATCAAGAAGACCGTGTCCCGAAAGTTGTCGCTATTGTTCCAGAGCGGAGAACAAGTATAATCCCGAACATGTCATGCGCCAGACGAAGACTTCACTATCAACGCCACCAGATCCCTGGAGTGATGAGAAGATTCGAGAAGATCAAATGGCAGACTCTGAGATCAAACCAATCTTGGAGTTATTAGAATCTTCTAGCACGAAGCCCAGTTGGAAAGACATCTCGACTTACAGTCCTACGACGAAGCAATATTGGGCCCTTTGGAACTCTCTCCACGTCAGGAATGGTGTCCTGTACCGAAAATTCGAATCGGAAGATGGGAAGACATCTCGGTGGCAGTTGGTACTTCCTCGATCCCGAATCCCAGAGGTCCTCAAGGAATTACATGGCAGTCCCGCTGGTGGCCATTTTGGAGTCATGAAAACATTACACAGAGGCCGAGAGCGCTTCTTCTGGGGAAAATCGAGAGCTGACGTCGAACAATGGTGCAAATCTTGCGATGCATGTGCAGCTCGGAAAGGACCAAAGAAACGTAGCCGAGGAAGACTACATCTCTACAATATAGGAGCACCTTTTGAACGCATCGCCCTTGACATCCTAGGTCCTCTGCCAAGAAGTGCTGATGGCAACAAATACCTCCTTGTTGTCATGGACTATTTCACAAAATGGCCTGAAGTTTATGCCATCCCTGATCAAGAAGCTTCTACGGTTGCGGATGCCTTGGTACACCAGTGGATATCAAGGTATGGAGTCCCTCTTCAAATGCATTCTGACCAGGGGAGAAATTTCATCTCTGCTGTGATTGAGGGTCTCTGTCAACTTCTCGGAATGGACAAAACTAGGACGACGCCTTTACAACCGCAGTCGGATGGCATGGTTGAGAGATTTAATCGTACCATCATCAACAATCTCTCACTTCTAGTCTCAAGAAACCAGCAAGACTGGGACCAAAAACTTCCCTTGTTTCTTCTCGCCTATCGCAGCGCCGTCCATGAAACAACCGGCTATTCCCCGTCTCAGATGCTTTTCGGTCGTGATCTTCGTTTACCTTGTGATCTGCTGTTTGGTCGCCCTCCAGATGCGCCTTCATCGCCAGAGGGATACGTGCAGAATCTCCAGGCACGATTTGAAGACGTCCACAACTTGGCTCGAGAGCGGATCAATATACAGACGGAGAAGATGAAGACCAGGTACGACACGAAAGCCGCAGGACATCAATTCAAAGAAGGTGACAAGGTTTGGTTTTATAATCCGACTCGACACAAAGGACTTTCTCCCAAACTGCAATCACACTGGGACGGTCCTTATACAGTCCTAAACAGACTGAACGATGTCGTAATTCGGATCCAAAAGTCACCAAGTTCGAAGCCTAGAGTCGTTCATTACGACAGGCTGGCTCCATACTATGGCCATAGTACTTAGTTCATTGATTGTAAATAGTGTAATGTAAATAATGTAAATTAGTATGACCATGGTCTTGTATATAAGTTAATGTAATTATTTATTTTGCTTAGCATTATCAGTATTAATGTTATTATTATTTAAATACTTGTATGTAATGATGTCTGTGCTTTAATTTAATTTAATTTTTTTTTTAAATAAGTGTATAATTCAGCATTATGAATGTGTTTAATTGTTATTTTGCATGTTTGCTTTAAGTGTTTTGAATAGTATAGCATTTGTTGGCAACGGGTTTGCTTTCCGATCACAGGTTGAACTGCCCGAGACGTGCAGTCCTGGAGAGGGGGGCAATGTTATGAATTTTGTATATATCTGTAAATATTCCATTTGTTTAAATTTATTTTATTTGATTATTGTGAAAATTGCAGTATTATTAATGTATTTCCTATTGAGCATCATGTAACTCAATGCTAAAGGCCTCAGATGGTTTGCAAGGAAAACAACCTTACACCCTCATCTTTATAATGGAAATCTATGGAAATATCGCCAAGGAATGGGTTTATCGCAAAGTTGGCGATGGTTTTGGCGACTTATTTTTGTCGCCAAATTTGGCGATATATCGCCAAATGTCGCCAAGTTGGTGACGGATTTGGCGACTTTTTTGTGCAACCACACCCCCCTTATACCTATACATTGGGATCCTTTCTTGCTTGGGTTCTCTATCGAAAGTTAAAGCACTTTCTGGTAATTTCTAGCATCTGAAGGCTCTGGAATAATCTGGAAAGATCTCTGAAACCTATATAAGGACCTCCATCAGTTCAGTTCAGTTAGTTGTCTGTCAACTGCGATTGAATTCATACGAGAGGCTTTGCATTGAGAACTGTGTTTCTCGGATTGATTTTATCGTTGATACGTCGTATTGAACGCATTGTTTCTGTGTGAAATTTTGCTGTGCTTTTATTGGATTTGAACATTACTGAATATCTTGTAATTTTCAGAAGATATTGGTGTTCGTATTGCACTGTTTATAGTGAATAAAGCCTTTTGATTGTTCTTATATATTGGCATCAGTCCTTTCGAACCCCGAGCTCACAACAATATATATGTTCTAGCAATTAATTGTTTAATATTAATCATCCGTCAGGTACACTTCTGGACTCCCTGGTGCGGGCACAATACGCCTGACAAGCGACATTTTTAAAATCGTCATTAGCACCTAATTAACTCAATTACAACACTCTAAAAGTGTTTCGTGACCTTCATCAGGGAGTAGATAGAGATAATATTCGAAATCAGATACAAAAAAACCTCATTTATTAAACTCAAAGAATGGAAAACACCTAGTAATTTGCAAGGCAGCATTCAGTAAGCCTTTACAGTTTGCTAGCTAGGCCAGCTCTGTCCTAGGGTTAATTATATTATGATTTTAAGTGGAGAGAAATCTTGAATAGATCCCAGCTAAATATGAACTACTGTTTTTCTAGAGAAGTGGAGTACTTCTGAAGCTATCTTATAGTCAACTGTAGATTTCCTATAGTGCAATATCAGCAGTAAAAATACTTCAGTTATTTCGCATCTAATGTGAAATAATTTTGCAGTAATTTATTTCAAAAATAATCTCAGCTATTACCTGCAAAAATACTGTAGTTTATGTGAAGTTATTTTACAATCATAAATTTAACCCTTAACTACAGTGGCAAAAAATGTTGCATAATTATTGCTAGCGGTCTATGAGACCGTTTCATCGAAAGATGAAAAAAAGGCTAGATTAACTTATATGATACGGTTTCTCTACTAAACTTTATGTACAGCACTACTTTATTGAAATTCATATATTCAAAAGTCTCTAGGAATAGTGCTAGAGCTCCAAGCGAAACAAAATTTCACTAGTTTCTATAGATAAACTGGAAGCAGAGGTGCCAAGGTTTCATTAATATTCAATTCCATAATACGTGGGTTAATTTGACCCAGGTTTAACATGTTTCGCACCAGTAATTTTTTTAAGAAATGAAATTAAATAAATTTCACGCAGTAACCTAAAATTAAATAAATAAAGATTTATCCAATAACTTTTTTGGTTCAGATTAAACCGCATATTACGGAAGATTAGTGGGAAATTGGCACCTCTGTGGAAGTTACAAGTTAACCCTTTCCGGCACAGTGGTCCCACTCCGGGAACACCTAATTTTATTTCCAAACTTGCATGCTACACCAAGAATATTTTTATAAAATTTTGTTTCTATAATGAAAGCTTAAATTAAGGAGTTTTTATTTTCTAAAAAAGTCGTTTGTAAATTCCGGTGTCAGTCAGTAATTTCTCATTTTACGAACAGAGTTTTTCTGTGCCGGAAAGGGTTAAACTTTGAAGATTTAAAAAAGCAGCGGTCCCAGACCTCTAACAATATTAAGCGTTAAAAGATAATGAAAGTTTACATATGTAGTAATAGTAATACTGCAGTAAATTTGAAATAATTTTACTGTCATTAATTCAGAAGTATATTTTCTGGCGTATCTGCAATATATCTGTAGTTATTGTGAGGTTATTTTACAGAAATTATTTTATAGAAAGCTTGTCTTGTATGATATTTTCTGTAGTTTATCTGCAGTTTTAAAAGTGATGTTAAAGTTTTTCTGTTTTTGATATCGTTGCACGACTCACTTTTTAAATTTATTAATACTCATTCAAAAATTTTATTTTAAGTGCTTAATTTGAGCATCTAGGAATATCCTCCTCCGCCTTCTTTAAGTGAAACAAAACAAATATTCCAAGAACTTTAAAATTCAAAACAAATATGCATATAAAAATCAATCAATGCTATTCATCGTTAAAATTTTAGACCTAATCAGGGACCGACTTACAGATTTCGGGAGCTCAGAATGTTTAAAAAAAACATTGTGGTGTGAAATGTTTTTAATCAAGCTTGAGTAAAGTTTCTGGTAGCTCTAGGGTTAAAACAACTGTTTTAAGTTTTGATAAAACTTTGATTTTATTGTAGTGTAAGTGGATATTGTAAATTGTGTATCCATATCTGTTTGATTCAATGCTACTTTTTGCCAATATATTCTGTGCGTATTTTAATTTCTGTGCGTATTAAATTTATCGCAAGGAATGGGTTTATCGTGGAGAAGGCCATATCCAAATCAACTGCCCAAGACGACCCAGCACCAAAGGTAATATCTCTCCCGCTAAAGGAGGAGCAGGAAAACTGATTAATGGCCATCTTGCGGGGCGGAGGTTGCCAGATTTTGAGAAGCCCCATTTTCAAGTATGTGAAATTTCTGCAAGAAGTTGCGGCGAGAACGGAGTTTTTCTAGTCGGAAGTGTGAATGATTTGCCCTGTAATATGATCATCGATACAGGAGCCAATGTGACAATCATTCGGAAAGATCTAGCTCAGCGGCTGAAAGAAAAACTCTTCTGGACCCCGCCGCGTGTTATTCTTCAAACTGTGACCGGAAATAAGATCGATATACATGGAAGAATGACACTGAAAATAAAGTTTGGGAACGCCGCTTATCGCCATACAGTCTACGTGGCCGATATTTCAGACCCTTTCATACTCGGACTGGACTTTTTAAAAGAGCATGGATTTACACTGGACTTTAAGAATAATGAGTTACGCTCTGCTCAAGAAGATGTCACTATTTTCAAACTTGGAAATGAGTCCGGGTCTATTCAACGGATCACAGCCAAGGCAGATGTTATCATCCCTCCTCGGACCGAAATGATGATACCTGGATTAACTGGAAACGAAAGAATTTTCCAGTATGGCTTGACTGGATATCCTGAGAAGAGCCCAAAGGGAGTGCTAATAGCATCAGCGCTGGTAGATCTGTCGAGATATGTGATACCTGTAAGGATTGCGAACGTAAGTGAAAAATCTAGAATTATCCAGAAAGGTGAAGTGCTTGCATTCTGTGCTCCAGTCACCTGTGTTTGCAAAGACCCGAGCTTGACGTTATCGGAGCCACCTACAAGTTTAACACCTGTAATTGGACGAAATGAAAATTTATCTCCTGAACAGAGACACGCCGCAGAAAGACTGTTCCAGGAATTTAAGGATGTGTTTTCACAAAACGAGTATGATATAGGTCGCACTTCTCTGTCATAGAATTGATACTGCCGACCATCCACCGATTAAACAGCATCCAAGACGCTTGCCGTTCGCAAAACAAGAAGAGGTTTCTAAGCTCTTACGAGAGATGCAGGATAGTGACATCATTGAACCGTCATCAAGTCCGTGGGCCTCTCCCATCGTGTTGGTCCGAAAGAAAGATGGCTCCACAAGATTTTGTGTGGATTATCGTAAACTTAACGATATCACGAAGAAGGACAGCTATCCTCTACCAAGAATAGACGACACGCTAGATACTCTTTCAGGACATAAATGGTTTTCCACACTGGATTTGAAGAGTGGATATTGGCAAGTAGAGATTCATCCTGATGACAAAGAGAAGACCGCATTTACTACTGGACAAGGACTTTGGCAATTTAAAGTTATGCCGTTCGGGCTCTGCAATGCCCCAGCAACGTTCGAGCGCCTCATGGAGACAGTGTTAAAAGGCCTGACTTTTGAAGCTTGTCTCATCTACCTAGATGATGTCATCATTGGTGGCTGCACGTTTGAAGAACATCTAGAGAATATTCGAAAAGTGTTAACGAAGCTAAGAGCGGCGAATTTAAAGCTGAACCCTTTGAAATGCAAGTTCTTCCAACGAGAAGTAAACTATTTAGGACACATCATCTCAGCTGAAGGTGTTCGAACAGATCCTGAAAAAGTGTCCGCAGTAAAGAACTGGAAGCGTCCGGAAAATGTCCATCAGTTGCGAAGCTTTCTGGGACTATGCACTTATTACAGAAAGTTTGTCCAGGGGTTCTCCAACATCGCAAGACCATTGCATAGGCTCACTGAAAGCAAGCAGAAGTTTCTATGGACACAAGAATGCGACAATTCCTTCCAGCGGCTGCAAGAAGCTCTCACATCCTCTCCAGTCCTAACCTATCCACACCCCGACAAACAATTCATTGTGGACACGGATGCTAGTCATGAAAGTGTCGGTGCTGTACTTTCCCAAGAAATAGATGGCCAAGAACGAGTCGTAGCATACTGGAGCAAATGTTTATCGAAACCAGAGCGGAATTATTGCGTCACTCGTAAGGAGTTATTAGCTATAGTAAAAGCCATAGAACACTTCCATCACTATCTCTATGGCAGGAAATTTCTCCTTCGTACTGATCACGCATCCCTAACATGGCTGATGAATTTTAAGAACCCAGAGGGCCAAGTAGCCAGATGGATACAACGACTCCAGGAATACGACTTTGACATCAGGCATCGTAAAGGCTCATCGCATGGAAATGCTGATGCCTTATCAAGAAGACCGTGTCCCGAAAGTTGTCGCTATTGTTCCAGAGCGGAGAACAAGTATAATCCCGAACATGTCATGCGCCAGACGAAGACTTCACTATCAACGCCACCAGATCCCTGGAGTGATGAGAAGATTCGAGAAGATCAAATGGCAGACTCTGAGATCAAACCAATCTTGGAGTTATTAGAATCTTCTAGCACGAAGCCCAGTTGGAAAGACATCTCGACTTACAGTCCTACGACGAAGCAATATTGGGCCCTTTGGAACTCTCTCCACGTCAGGAATGGTGTCCTGTACCGAAAATTCGAATCGGAAGATGGGAAGACATCTCGGTGGCAGTTGGTACTTCCTCGATCCCGAATCCCAGAGGTCCTCAAGGAATTACATGGCAGTCCCGCTGGTGGCCATTTTGGAGTCATGAAAACATTACACAGAGGCCGAGAGCGCTTCTTCTGGGGAAAATCGAGAGCTGACGTCGAACAATGGTGCAAATCTTGCGATGCATGTGCAGCTCGGAAAGGACCAAAGAAACGTAGCCGAGGAAGACTACATCTCTACAATATAGGAGCACCTTTTGAACGCATCGCCCTTGACATCCTAGGTCCTCTGCCAAGAAGTGCTGATGGCAACAAATACCTCCTTGTTGTCATGGACTATTTCACAAAATGGCCTGAAGTTTATGCCATCCCTGATCAAGAAGCTTCTACGGTTGCGGATGCCTTGGTACACCAGTGGATATCAAGGTATGGAGTCCCTCTTCAAATGCATTCTGACCAGGGGAGAAATTTCATCTCTGCTGTGATTGAGGGTCTCTGTCAACTTCTCGGAATGGACAAAACTAGGACGACGCCTTTACAACCGCAGTCGGATGGCATGGTTGAGAGATTTAATCGTACCATCATCAACAATCTCTCACTTCTAGTCTCAAGAAACCAGCAAGACTGGGACCAAAAACTTCCCTTGTTTCTTCTCGCCTATCGCAGCGCCGTCCATGAAACAACCGGCTATTCCCCGTCTCAGATGCTTTTCGGTCGTGATCTTCGTTTACCTTGTGATCTGCTGTTTGGTCGCCCTCCAGATGCGCCTTCATCGCCAGAGGGATACGTGCAGAATCTCCAGGCACGATTTGAAGACGTCCACAACTTGGCTCGAGAGCGGATCAATATACAGACGGAGAAGATGAAGACCAGGTACGACACGAAAGCCGCAGGACATCAATTCAAAGAAGGTGACAAGGTTTGGTTTTATAATCCGACTCGACACAAAGGACTTTCTCCCAAACTGCAATCACACTGGGACGGTCCTTATACAGTCCTAAACAGACTGAACGATGTCGTAATTCGGATCCAAAAGTCACCAAGTTCGAAGCCTAGAGTCGTTCATTACGACAGGCTGGCTCCATACTATGGCCATAGTACTTAGTTCATTGATTGTAAATAGTGTAATGTAAATAATGTAAATTAGTATGACCATGGTCTTGTATATAAGTTAATGTAATTATTTATTTTGCTTAGCATTATCAGTATTAATGTTATTATTATTTAAATACTTGTATGTAATGATGTCTGTGCTTTAATTTAATTTAATTTTTTTTTTAAATAAGTGTATAATTCAGCATTATGAATGTGTTTAATTGTTATTTTGCATGTTTGCTTTAAGTGTTTTGAATAGTATAGCATTTGTTGGCAACGGGTTTGCTTTCCGATCACAGGTTGAACTGCCCGAGACGTGCAGTCCTGGAGAGGGGGGCAATGTTATGAATTTTGTATATATCTGTAAATATTCCATTTGTTTAAATTTATTTTATTTGATTATTGTGAAAATTGCAGTATTATTAATGTATTTCCTATTGAGCATCATGTAACTCAATGCTAAAGGCCTCAGATGGTTTGCAAGGAAAACAACCTTACACCCTCATCTTTATAATGGAAATCTATGGAAATATCGCCAAGGAATGGGTTTATCGCAAAGTTGGCGATGGTTTTGGCGACTTATTTTTGTCGCCAAATTTGGCGATATATCGCCAAATGTCGCCAAGTTGGTGACGGATTTGGCGACTTTTTTGTGCAACCACACCCCCCTTATACCTATACATTGGGATCCTTTCTTGCTTGGGTTCTCTATCGAAAGTTAAAGCACTTTCTGGTAATTTCTAGCATCTGAAGGCTCTGGAATAATCTGGAAAGATCTCTGAAACCTATATAAGGACCTCCATCAGTTCAGTTCAGTTAGTTGTCTGTCAACTGCGATTGAATTCATACGAGAGGCTTTGCATTGAGAACTGTGTTTCTCGGATTGATTTTATCGTTGATACGTCGTATTGAACGCATTGTTTCTGTGTGAAATTTTGCTGTGCTTTTATTGGATTTGAACATTACTGAATATCTTGTAATTTTCAGAAGATATTGGTGTTCGTATTGCACTGTTTATAGTGAATAAAGCCTTTTGATTGTTCTTATATATTGGCATCAGTCCTTTCGAACCCCGAGCTCACAACAATATATATGTTCTAGCAATTAATTGTTTAATATTAATCATCCGTCAGGTACACTTCTGGACTCCCTGGTGCGGGCACAATACGCCTGACAAGCGACATTTTTAAAATCGTCATTAGCACCTAATTAACTCAATTACAACACTCTAAAAGTGTTTCGTGACCTTCATCAGGGAGTAGATAGAGATAATATTCGAAATCAGATACAAAAAAACCTCATTTATTAAACTCAAAGAATGGAAAACACCTAGTAATTTGCAAGGCAGCATTCAGTAAGCCTTTACAGTTTGCTAGCTAGGCCAGCTCTGTCCTAGGGTTAATTATATTATGATTTTAAGTGGAGAGAAATCTTGAATAGATCCCAGCTAAATATGAACTACTGTTTTTCTAGAGAAGTGGAGTACTTCTGAAGCTATCTTATAGTCAACTGTAGATTTCCTATAGTGCAATATCAGCAGTAAAAATACTTCAGTTATTTCGCATCTAATGTGAAATAATTTTGCAGTAATTTATTTCAAAAATAATCTCAGCTATTACCTGCAAAAATACTGTAGTTTATGTGAAGTTATTTTACAATCATAAATTTAACCCTTAACTACAGTGGCAAAAAATGTTGCATAATTATTGCTAGCGGTCTATGAGACCGTTTCATCGAAAGATGAAAAAAAGGCTAGATTAACTTATATGATACGGTTTCTCTACTAAACTTTATGTACAGCACTACTTTATTGAAATTCATATATTCAAAAGTCTCTAGGAATAGTGCTAGAGCTCCAAGCGAAACAAAATTTCACTAGTTTCTATAGATAAACTGGAAGCAGAGGTGCCAAGGTTTCATTAATATTCAATTCCATAATACGTGGGTTAATTTGACCCAGGTTTAACATGTTTCGCACCAGTAATTTTTTTAAGAAATGAAATTAAATAAATTTCACGCAGTAACCTAAAATTAAATAAATAAAGATTTATCCAATAACTTTTTTGGTTCAGATTAAACCGCATATTACGGAAGATTAGTGGGAAATTGGCACCTCTGTGGAAGTTACAAGTTAACCCTTTCCGGCACAGTGGTCCCACTCCGGGAACACCTAATTTTATTTCCAAACTTGCATGCTACACCAAGAATATTTTTATAAAATTTTGTTTCTATAATGAAAGCTTAAATTAAGGAGTTTTTATTTTCTAAAAAAGTCGTTTGTAAATTCCGGTGTCAGTCAGTAATTTCTCATTTTACGAACAGAGTTTTTCTGTGCCGGAAAGGGTTAAACTTTGAAGATTTAAAAAAGCAGCGGTCCCAGACCTCTAACAATATTAAGCGTTAAAAGATAATGAAAGTTTACATATGTAGTAATAGTAATACTGCAGTAAATTTGAAATAATTTTACTGTCATTAATTCAGAAGTATATTTTCTGGCGTATCTGCAATATATCTGTAGTTATTGTGAGGTTATTTTACAGAAATTATTTTATAGAAAGCTTGTCTTGTATGATATTTTCTGTAGTTTATCTGCAGTTTTAAAAGTGATGTTAAAGTTTTTCTGTTTTTGATATCGTTGCACGACTCACTTTTTAAATTTATTAATACTCATTCAAAAATTTTATTTTAAGTGCTTAATTTGAGCATCTAGGAATATCCTCCTCCGCCTTCTTTAAGTGAAACAAAACAAATATTCCAAGAACTTTAAAATTCAAAACAAATATGCATATAAAAATCAATCAATGCTATTCATCGTTAAAATTTTAGACCTAATCAGGGACCGACTTACAGATTTCGGGAGCTCAGAATGTTTAAAAAAAACATTGTGGTGTGAAATGTTTTTAATCAAGCTTGAGTAAAGTTTCTGGTAGCTCTAGGGTTAAAACAACTGTTTTAAGTTTTGATAAAACTTTGATTTTATTGTAGTGTAAGTGGATATTGTAAATTGTGTATCCATATCTGTTTGATTCAATGCTACTTTTTGCCAATATATTCTGTGCGTATTTTAATTTCTGTGCGTATTAAATTTATCGCAAGGAATGGGTTTATCGTGGAGAAGGCCATATCCAAATCAACTGCCCAAGACGACCCAGCACCGAAGGTAATATCTCTCCCGCTAAAGGAGGAGCAGGAAAACTGATTAATGGCCATCTTGCGGGGCGGAGGTTGCCAGATTTTGAGAAGCCCCATTTTCAAGTATGTGAAATTTCTGCAAGAAGTTGCGGCGAGAACGGAGTTTTTCTAGTCGGAAGTGTGAATGATTTGCCCTGTAATATGATCATCGATACAGGAGCCAATGTGACAATCATTCGGAAAGATCTAGCTCAGCGGCTGAAAGAAAAACTCTTCTGGACCCCGCCGCGTGTTATTCTTCAAACTGTGACCGGAAATAAGATCGATATACATGGAAGAATGACACTGAAAATAAAGTTTGGGAACGCCGCTTATCGCCATACAGTCTACGTGGCCGATATTTCAGACCCTTTCATACTCGGACTGGACTTTTTAAAAGAGCATGGATTTACACTGGACTTTAAGAATAATGAGTTACGCTCTGCTCAAGAAGATGTCACTATTTTCAAACTTGGAAATGAGTCCGGGTCTATTCAACGGATCACAGCCAAGGCAGATGTTATCATCCCTCCTCGGACCGAAATGATGATACCTGGATTAACTGGAAACGAAAGAATTTTCCAGTATGGCTTGACTGGATATCCTGAGAAGAGCCCAAAGGGAGTGCTAATAGCATCAGCGCTGGTAGATCTGTCGAGATATGTGATACCTGTAAGGATTGCGAACGTAAGTGAAAAATCTAGAATTATCCAGAAAGGTGAAGTGCTTGCATTCTGTGCTCCAGTCACCTGTGTTTGCAAAGACCCGAGCTTGACGTTATCGGAGCCACCTACAAGTTTAACACCTGTAATTGGACGAAATGAAAATTTATCTCCTGAACAGAGACACGCCGCAGAAAGACTGTTCCAGGAATTTAAGGATGTGTTTTCACAAAACGAGTATGATATAGGTCGCACTTCTCTGTCATAGAATTGATACTGCCGACCATCCACCGATTAAACAGCATCCAAGACGCTTGCCGTTCGCAAAACAAGAAGAGGTTTCTAAGCTCTTACGAGAGATGCAGGATAGTGACATCATTGAACCGTCATCAAGTCCGTGGGCCTCTCCCATCGTGTTGGTCCGAAAGAAAGATGGCTCCACAAGATTTTGTGTGGATTATCGTAAACTTAACGATATCACGAAGAAGGACAGCTATCCTCTACCAAGAATAGACGACACGCTAGATACTCTTTCAGGACATAAATGGTTTTCCACACTGGATTTGAAGAGTGGATATTGGCAAGTAGAGATTCATCCTGATGACAAAGAGAAGACCGCATTTACTACTGGACAAGGACTTTGGCAATTTAAAGTTATGCCGTTCGGGCTCTGCAATGCCCCAGCAACGTTCGAGCGCCTCATGGAGACAGTGTTAAAAGGCCTGACTTTTGAAGCTTGTCTCATCTACCTAGATGATGTCATCATTGGTGGCTGCACGTTTGAAGAACATCTAGAGAATATTCGAAAAGTGTTAACGAAGCTAAGAGCGGCGAATTTAAAGCTGAACCCTTTGAAATGCAAGTTCTTCCAACGAGAAGTAAACTATTTAGGACACATCATCTCAGCTGAAGGTGTTCGAACAGATCCTGAAAAGTGTCCGCAGTAAAGAACTGGAAGCGTCCGGAAAATGTCCATCAGTTGCGAAGCTTTCTGGGACTATGCACTTATTACAGAAAGTTTGTCCAGGGGTTCTCCAACATCGCAAGACCATTGCATAGGCTCACTGAAAGCAAGCAGAAGTTTCTATGGACACAAGAATGCGACAATTCCTTCCAGCGGCTGCAAGAAGCTCTCACATCCTCTCCAGTCCTAACCTATCCACACCCCGACAAACAATTCATTGTGGACACGGATGCTAGTCATGAAAGTGTCGGTGCTGTACTTTCCCAAGAAATAGATGGCCAAGAACGAGTCGTAGCATACTGGAGCAAATGTTTATCGAAACCAGAGCGGAATTATTGCGTCACTCGTAAGGAGTTATTAGCTATAGTAAAAGCCATAGAACACTTCCATCACTATCTCTATGGCAGGAAATTTCTCCTTCGTACTGATCACGCATCCCTAACATGGCTGATGAATTTTAAGAACCCAGAGGGCCAAGTAGCCAGATGGATACAACGACTCCAGGAATACGACTTTGACATCAGGCATCGTAAAGGCTCATCGCATGGAAATGCTGATGCCTTATCAAGAAGACCGTGTCCCGAAAGTTGTCGCTATTGTTCCAGAGCGGAGAACAAGTATAATCCCGAACATGTCATGCGCCAGACGAAGACTTCACTATCAACGCCACCAGATCCCTGGAGTGATGAGAAGATTCGAGAAGATCAAATGGCAGACTCTGAGATCAAACCAATCTTGGAGTTATTAGAATCTTCTAGCACGAAGCCCAGTTGGAAAGACATCTCGACTTACAGTCCTACGACGAAGCAATATTGGGCCCTTTGGAACTCTCTCCACGTCAGGAATGGTGTCCTGTACCGAAAATTCGAATCGGAAGATGGGAAGACATCTCGGTGGCAGTTGGTACTTCCTCGATCCCGAATCCCAGAGGTCCTCAAGGAATTACATGGCAGTCCCGCTGGTGGCCATTTTGGAGTCATGAAAACATTACACAGAGGCCGAGAGCGCTTCTTCTGGGGAAAATCGAGAGCTGACGTCGAACAATGGTGCAAATCTTGCGATGCATGTGCAGCTCGGAAAGGACCAAAGAAACGTAGCCGAGGAAGACTACATCTCTACAATATAGGAGCACCTTTTGAACGCATCGCCCTTGACATCCTAGGCCCTCTGCCAAGAAGTGCTGATGGCAACAAATACCTCCTTGTTGTCATGGACTATTTCACAAAATGGCCTGAAGTTTATGCCATCCCTGATCAAGAAGCTTCTACGGTTGCGGATGCCTTGGTACACCAGTGGATATCAAGGTATGGAGTCCCTCTTCAAATGCATTCTGACCAGGGGAGAAATTTCATCTCTGCTGTGATTGAGGGTCTCTGTCATCTTCTCGGAATGGACAAAACTAGGACGACGCCTTTACAACCGCAGTCGGATGGCATGGTTGAGAGATTTAATCGTACCATCATCAACAATCTCTCACTTCTAGTCTCAAGAAACCAGCAAGACTGGGACCAAAAACTTCCCTTGTTTCTTCTCGCCTATCGCAGCGCCGTCCATGAAACAACCGGCTATTCCCCGTCTCAGATGCTTTTCGGTCGTGATCTTCGTTTACCTTGTGATCTGCTGTTTGGTCGCCCTCCAGATGCGCCTTCATCGCCAGAGGGATACGTGCAGAATCTCCAGGCACGATTTGAAGACGTCCACAACTTGGCTCGAGAGCGGATCAATATACAGACGGAGAAGATGAAGACCAGGTACGACACGAAAGCCGCAGGACATCAATTCAAAGAAGGTGACAAGGTTTGGTTTTATAATCCGACTCGACACAAAGGACTTTCTCCCAAACTGCAATCACACTGGGACGGTCCTTATACAGTCCTAAACAGACTGAACGATGTCGTAATTCGGATCCAAAAGTCACCAAGTTCGAAGCCTAGAGTCGTTCATTACGACAGGCTGGCTCCATACTATGGCCATAGTACTTAGTTCATTGATTGTAAATAGTGTAATGTAAATAATGTAAATTAGTATGACCATGGTCTTGTATATAAGTTAATGTAATTATTTATTTTGCTTAGCATTATCAGTATTAATGTTATTATTATTTAAATACTTGTATGTAATGATGTCTGTGCTTTAATTTAATTTAATTTTTTTTTTAAATAAGTGTATAATTCAGCATTATGAATGTGTTTAATTGTTATTTTGCATGTTTGCTTTAAGTGTTTTGAATAGTATAGCATTTGTTGGCAACGGGTTTGCTTTCCGATCACAGGTTGAACTGCCCGAGACGTGCAGTCCTGGAGAGGGGGGCAATGTTATGAATTTTGTATATATCTGTAAATATTCCATTTGTTTAAATTTATTTTATTTGATTATTGTGAAAATTGCAGTATTATTAATGTATTTCCTATTGAGCATCATGTAACTCAATGCTAAAGGCCTCAGATGGTTTGCAAGGAAAACAACCTTACACCCTCATCTTTATAATGGAAATCTATGGAAATATCGCCAAGGAATGGGTTTATCGCAAAGTTGGCGATGGTTTTGGCGACTTATTTTTGTCGCCAAATTTGGCGATATATCGCCAAATGTCGCCAAGTTGGTGACGGATTTGGCGACTTTTTTGTGCAACCACACCCCCCTTATACCTATACATTGGGATCCTTTCTTGCTTGGGTTCTCTATCGAAAGTTAAAGCACTTTCTGGTAATTTCTAGCATCTGAAGGCTCTGGAATAATCTGGAAAGATCTCTGAAACCTATATAAGGACCTCCATCAGTTCAGTTCAGTTAGTTGTCTGTCAACTGCGATTGAATTCATACGAGAGGCTTTGCATTGAGAACTGTGTTTCTCGGATTGATTTTATCGTTGATACGTCGTATTGAACGCATTGTTTCTGTGTGAAATTTTGCTGTGCTTTTATTGGATTTGAACATTACTGAATATCTTGTAATTTTCAGAAGATATTGGTGTTCGTATTGCACTGTTTATAGTGAATAAAGCCTTTTGATTGTTCTTATATATTGGCATCAGTCCTTTCGAACCCCGAGCTCACAACAATATATATGTTCTAGCAATTAATTGTTTAATATTAATCATCCGTCAGGTACACTTCTGGACTCCCTGGTGCGGGCACAATACGCCTGACAAGCGACATTTTTAAAATCGTCATTAGCACCTAATTAACTCAATTACAACACTCTAAAAGTGTTTCGTGACCTTCATCAGGGAGTAGATAGAGATAATATTCGAAATCAGATACAAAAAAACCTCATTTATTAAACTCAAAGAATGGAAAACACCTAGTAATTTGCAAGGCAGCATTCAGTAAGCCTTTACAGTTTGCTAGCTAGGCCAGTTCTGTCCTAGGGTTAATTATATTATGATTTTAAGTGGAGAGAAATCTTGAATAGATCCCAGCTAAATATGAACTACTGTTTTTCTAGAGAAGTGGAGTACTTCTGAAGCTATCTTATAGTCAACTGTAGATTTCCTATAGTGCAATATCAGCAGTAAAAATACTTCAGTTATTTCGCATCTAATGTGAAATAATTTTGCAGTAATTTATTTCAAAAATAATCTCAGCTATTACCTGCAAAAATACTGTAGTTTATGTGAAGTTATTTTACAATCATAAATTTAACCCTTAACTACAGTGGCAAAAAATGTTGCATAATTATTGCTAGCGGTCTATGAGACCGTTTCATCGAAAGATGAAAAAAAGGCTAGATTAACTTATATGATACGGTTTCTCTACTAAACTTTATGTACAGCACTACTTTATTGAAATTCATATATTCAAAAGTCTCTAGGAATAGTGCTAGAGCTCCAAGCGAAACAAAATTTCACTAGTTTCTATAGATAAACTGGAAGCAGAGGTGCCAAGGTTTCATTAATATTCAATTCCATAATACGTGGGTTAATTTGACCCAGGTTTAACATGTTTCGCACCAGTAATTTTTTTAAGAAATGAAATTAAATAAATTTCACGCAGTAACCTAAAATTAAATAAATAAAGATTTATCCAATAACTTTTTTGGTTCAGATTAAACCGCATATTACGGAAGATTAGTGGGAAATTGGCACCTCTGTGGAAGTTACAAGTTAACCCTTTCCGGCACAGTGGTCCCACTCCGGGAACACCTAATTTTATTTCCAAACTTGCATGCTACACCAAGAATATTTTTATAAAATTTTGTTTCTATAATGAAAGCTTAAATTAAGGAGTTTTTATTTTCTAAAAAAGTCGTTTGTAAATTCCGGTGTCAGTCAGTAATTTCTCATTTTACGAACAGAGTTTTTCTGTGCCGGAAAGGGTTAAACTTTGAAGATTTAAAAAAGCAGCGGTCCCAGACCTCTAACAATATTAAGCGTTAAAAGATAATGAAAGTTTACATATGTAGTAATAGTAATACTGCAGTAAATTTGAAATAATTTTACTGTCATTAATTCAGAAGTATATTTTCTGGCGTATCTGCAATATATCTGTAGTTATTGTGAGGTTATTTTACAGAAATTATTTTATAGAAAGCTTGTCTTGTATGATATTTTCTGTAGTTTATCTGCAGTTTTAAAAGTGATGTTAAAGTTTTTCTGTTTTTGATATCGTTGCACGACTCACTTTTTAAATTTATTAATACTCATTCAAAAATTTTATTTTAAGTGCTTAATTTGAGCATCTAGGAATATCCTCCTCCGCCTTCTTTAAGTGAAACAAAACAAATATTCCAAGAACTTTAAAATTCAAAACAAATATGCATATAAAAATCAATCAATGCTATTCATCGTTAAAATTTTAGACCTAATCAGGGACCGACTTACAGATTTCGGGAGCTCAGAATGTTTAAAAAAAACATTGTGGTGTGAAATGTTTTTAATCAAGCTTGAGTAAAGTTTCTGGTAGCTCTAGGGTTAAAACAACTGTTTTAAGTTTTGATAAAACTTTGATTTTATTGTAGTGTAAGTGGATATTGTAAATTGTGTATCCATATCTGTTTGATTCAATGCTACTTTTTGCCAATATATTCTGTGCGTATTTTCTGTGCGAAATCTGTGCGTATTTTTGTTTTCAGCGGTGACAATTTTGGTGTAATTTCAAGGCCTGATAACCGCCTAGGTAAAATACAATCATTTTTTTTTAAATATCATTTTGGCCTTATTTAATTAAGGATGTCTGCGATTAAATGAGACGAAATTCTTTCTAAAACTTGATGGGAATGTGTCAAGACGCAGATCATATCTTGAGTAGGATCTCATTGAATTATATTATTATTTGGCATTAGTTTGAAATGTAGCTACTAATTGTGTCTAAATTGACTGAAAATTATTATTAACCAATAGCAATAGTAAATAGTGATAGAAGATGAAATCATTTAGAAGCATTTAATGCAGTTGACTGACTATGCATCATATTCAAATCCTTTTCATCTAAATATGTTAATCAATCAACTTGACAATTTATCCGATTATTAACTAGTGAATAAATTGAAAAGAATTTATATAATATAGGAAAGTTAATAGGGTAAATGTGTGTTTCAAATGAATCCATTTATGTAACTGAAGATTAATTATTTCAACACAATACGCTATATGAACAGGCATTTTGAAAAATGAAAAGAGAATTTATGAAAACAAGTTTTTACTTCGTAAGATAGGCAAAATGAAATAATCTTTGTGATAAATGGTGGATTTAACGCTTTCAGAGACAAATGATTTTGTTGCTAAAATAGTGAAATGATTCACTGCCACCAGAATTTTAAAATTTATTGATTTGAAGATAAATAAATTATTTTCTTCTCATGCATTGTACAAGCAAAATTTCATTAAAATGTACTGGTGCTATTTCTCTGTTTGGAATTTACATTAAATGTTATAAATAAAATCCCACCGTCCTTCAAAGGGTTAAAATGTGTTAAAACCTTGTTTTATATTTTTTAAATATTATATAATATTTCGGAAGACTTCTTTTTGTAATGATATCGTTGCAACGGTGGCATAAAAATTACACAAGAGTAATTTTTTAGAATTGATGATAGAACTATTCCATTAACATAATAGTATTTCCACTTTATTTTGATGACATTTTCAATTTGTATTGTTTAATTATCTCAGCAAGTACAAAAGATAAAGTTCATTTTAACTTTTTCAGACACAACAGCTATTCAAAACAAAACAAAAATATGAATAAGGGTGTTTTTCGAAATTGGATTTCAATACACTGATCTATTGTAAGCGAGAATATACTAAGCAAAAACAAAGTTTTGCTTATTTTTGAATAAACATATTATTATTTATAAACATATTGATTTAACATAATAGTATTTCCACTTTATTTTGATGACATTTTCAATTTGTATTGTTTAATTATCTCAGCAAGTACAAAAGATAAAGTTCATTTTAACTTTTTCAGACACAACAGCTATTCAAAACAAAACAAAAATATGAATAAGGGTGTTTTTCGAAATTGGATTTCAATACACTGATCTATTGTAAGCGAGAATATACTAAGCAAAAACAAAGTTTTGCTTATTTTTGAATATCCATTTCTAAAACATTTGCGTCGGCTAACTCGGATTCGAGTCTCTTGAATATAGGTAAGTCCACCCAAGGGCGGTACTTGCATTTTATACGTTGTATTATTCCTCAAAAATATGCACTATATTATTCTTTATAGTACAATTAGTGTACAAGGCATAAACATAGTTTGATTAGAGACAGACCCATTATTACCGTAATTTCCGGCGTATAATCCGCAGCTCAAAGAGTCGTTTTTCTACCCAGAAATATTATTTTATAAAATATAACTTAAAAGATCGCTGTAAATATTTAAGTACAATTATTGAATAAAATTTCTGGGTCGAAAAACGACTCTTTGAGCTGCGGATTATACGCCGGAAATTACGGTATATCACAGAAATTTCACTGGGAAACTACACAGGTCATCTTTGTCATCGATGATTCACAGCATTGACAATGGTCCACGACGTTGACGACATTTTAAGAGAACCGTAAACATTTTACAGTAAACTATGTTTAGAAATTATGTTTTAGGCTTTTATTTAAGTCTTTCTCAGAGAGTAATCCACTGTCTGTCGATCACAACAAAAGCTCTTGCAAAGAAGTCTGTACCTGTTTGTTGCCGTGGAAACAAGACTCGCTCTATTTTCGACAGTGGAAGCCAGAAGATAGGTATTCACATTGGTTTTGAGCGCATTGAGGGCGTGTTAGCAATTTTTTATTGTTATTACTTTATGTATTTAATTATTTATTTATTATATTTATTTATTTATTTATTTTTGCAGTTACTTAAATTGATTCATCAAGTGAAAGAAAACTGTTTCATATATTAACTATATGATAATTTTTAAATTTTACTAATAAAAATAAAATATTTATCAGTACCAATGAATTAATGAATTAATGTATGAATTAATCATGAAATTTACCACAGTAAAAATGAAATGAAATTAACTTAAATAATTGTTTCAAAATTAATATTTTCATAGCCATTTAATTATCAATGACTTTAAATTATTAATACAATGACCGAACTGCAGTGATATTGTAAATTTCAGAATGTATTTTCAAACTATTTGCAAGGGCGGAGAATTTTGTTTTATCATTAAAAATATAAAAATATAATATCTTCTAAACTTTTAGAATTTTATTCAAGCATTTGAAAGTACTCTAAATCACTCTCAGAAATCTAGGTTTCATTCTGAATCAGAATCGCCGGTATTAATGTTAAAAGACAGTTCGTCCAATATACAGGGTTCGTACAGCTCCTGGAATTTTGCGACCAGGAAATTCTTTGGTACCAGTATTTTCTTGTATAAAATCTCTCCTTAAAAAGGTGAAGTTTCGCGCGTTTAATCTAGATTTATTTTCTTAAAAATATATATATATTGGTAACACTCCTGGAAAATTCCTTGATCCGTACGAAACTTGAATAAATCCTCTAACAGTCCATCTTTTTCCCAGTAATTATTTTCAAAGTTTTCCATGTGTTTGCAATGCTCTGCCCATTCTGCCGAAATAACCTCAGTAATAGTCCCTCAGTCCTGTTTGAAGGAGAGATTTTAGGCTGTCCAAACTTGAATCACCAATAACATTTCGTTCTTTTACTTTTCTTTTCACAGAGGACCGCACAAATTCTATTGCATTTAGATCGCAATGATAAAGGAGGAGTCGTAGAACTTGCCCTTCTTTCTCTACTAAATTATCCATTTTATAGGCGATTTTCTTTGGACGATTACTGTCTATGCGAGAGAACATTTCTGCTTTCAACATTTGTTCGTCGCAGTATATTGTGTTGTTTTTCAGCCAATCTATCATAATTTTTTTTGTAGAATACTTTGTAGGAGTGCGGTTTTCAACAGTCGTGTGATAGGGAACATTATTCATACATACGACACTTTCCGGTCGCAAATTTGAAAGAAGTTTTTCCAACACCCATTTGACGTTTTTGTAGTTTATTTGCCCATGATAGTCATCGCTTTTTGTCGATAGACTAGTGGAGCATCCGTAATAAAATCTGTTGATTGATCCAGCATGAACAACTAGAAATCTATTTTTCGCATTAACATTTGCTGTAACTCCCAAAACTGTGTTGTCTTGCCAACATTTCTTAAATGTCCAGTTACTATCGACCCAAGTTTCATCAATATAGACAATCGGTCGTCCAGCTTTCCTATGGCCTTTCCTTTCTCTCAAATATTTCTGTCTCCAAAAAACAATAGCTGTCCTTTCCATGAAAACTTTTCTTTTATTCATGCACTTTTCAATCGAAAATTCATTTAATGTAAGACTTTGCACAATGTGTTTTTTTCCACGAAAATACAATTTTTTCTTTCAACACGGGAAATAATTTTCTGAGAGACGGTACTTTCCTTTCTCTTACATAAAAGTTTGAATCTTTTGAAATCAACAAACTTGTCAAAGTAATATTTTCTGTCTATTTTACAGCATTTAATGATAAATAAAAAGTTAAACAGTGCTATCGTTGCCAGGGCTTTGGCCACGCTTCCGAAGTCTGAAATTTAACGCCTAAACGCTTAAAATGTGCCGATAAACATCTAATTCCAAAATGCCCACATAAGGGCAGAATTATACCTAAATGTGCCAATTGCGGTCAAACTGGTCACCCTGCTAACTAACGTGACTGTCCGTAAAACCCCTACTGTGTTAGAGGCAAAAACAACTTTAATTCTACTAAAGAAAACAACAATACTCTTAAAGATACCTAATTGCTGGCTGATATTCTTAAAGAATTTAACTATACTAAAAAGAAAACCAATGCTGCACCTGCAGCTGATTCTCCAGATCCTAGCCGTGAAGAAGGAGCTTCTCCTGTGGAAAAATCTCCTTCCTCGTCTACTAATGATAACACAAAAATTATTCCAAATTATAGTTATAACACTCATCAAGAACCACCTGTCTATACTAATGAAATCCAGGAAATTTTCAAAATTTTTAAGGATTTAAAAGAAATTCTGCAAATTTCTAAATTTCTTAAATGTATGAAAAAATATTGCTACACAGACTAAAAAGTTAAAGAATCCTATGGAAAAAAGGATTGTTATTATCAATGAATTCGATTCTCTTCCCAACGAACTTAACCTCCCCAAACTTGACTAATGTCATCATTACAGAGTTACCAGACAGTACGGTCTCCAACCTTACATTTTTTTCTTCACTCTTTTATATTGCTTTTTTAACTTTTTAGATGTTGAGTTTTCCACTCTCCTAACTTAAATTTTGTTTTTTGTTCTGTCTTTTTTTTACAATAAAAAACCTTTATATATATTTTTCTAGACTACTTTTATAGTAATACATCTCTTAAACTAATGTATGGTCTCTGAAAGGAGCCTTTTTTTATAAGATTGGTATGGGTTTGTCCCTCGATAGGTTTTCGTCTGTCATGTGGATCAAGGATTTTTTTTATTGTTAAACTTTGTTTCGTCTTTTCTCATTTTAATTCTATTTTAAACTTTATTGTAATTTTTAAGTAGTTTCTGCTACATTTATATGGATATTTTTTTTTTTTTTTTACGGCTGCCCATTTGCCTTGAAAGTCGATAACCGTTATACTGGATATTAAGTTGCCTTGCAACTAGGTGATCCATGATGTTCACATCCTTGTTCCTTGTTCCTATCTAATCCTTTCTCAGAGAGTATACTATTAAAATATTAACTAACCTCTAGACGTCACACAGTGTCGGAATTTTCCAAAGAGCTAGTCAAACTCGGAAAAAGAAATGTTCATTATTCCTACCCAAAACTTTGTATAATTGTGTATCAATGAACCATAAATACATCTAGGTCATCTTCAAAATTTAAATTCAAGGCATTTTAATTTGTTTTAGTCATACGATCGTAATGATTATCATTTTGACCTTCATTTTTCAAAACAATATACTGAAATGTAATCTTTTCCGGCAATAACGTTAGTGTTTTTTGATGCACCGTATTTTTAAAAATGTGTATTAGTAAGTGGTTTTGGTCTTAAGGATTCAAGAATTTTTGAAAGAGCTACCAAAGCATGAGCAATAGTTTTTTTTTCCTTACATATATTTATGGAAAAAAAATTGACTTCCATCCGAATCCAGTAGAATTAATCCTTTTTATCCTGACGGTACTTATAAGTACCACTTTAACCCCTTTGTGACGAGCGTCTTTTACAGAATTTTTAATCTGTTACCACCGGTTTTTCAAATGAGAAATTTTAACCTGATTAAATCGCAAAAATGCTGTGATTAGATAAGGAAAACTTTACAAAAAAAAAATAACTGGTGGGAATAATCGAGGATTCTGAGCATCTTATGCGTCAAGTATTCGTGTCGCTCGTCCCCAAGTGGTTAATAAAACACCTATATATTTGTAATATGACCGTTTTTCCTAACGGTATTCACAATGGCACAAAGAGTGTACCGTAATTTCGGGTGTATAGTCCGCAGCTCAAAGAGTCGTTTTTCGACCCAGAAATATTATTTTATAAAATGTAACGTAAAAGATCGCTGTAAATATTTATCTACAATTATTGAATAAAATTTCTGGGTCGAAAAACAACTCTTTGAGCTGCGGGTTATACACCCGAAATTACGGTATTTTAGACAGCAGGCAGGAGAGGGCAAACTCAAGCACATATCCTCTTTCTTTGCATTGTAGGGATTTTACAGTTGACACGTTACATTCAAGATCCATTTTGCAATAGAATTGACATGCATGTTGTTGTTGTTCTTCATTTGAGTAATTTTAGTGGTTTATTACCGGTTATTTACTACTATTATTTTCTATTGTTTTCTATACTCTACTGGTGAACATTTCCTATATTTTATTTGAAGTTTACTATTTAAAATTTACTATTTTATCTATTTTATTTTATATCATAGGGTAAAAAATGTATGGTGATTACAGTTGCATAATTAACCACTAAAACACTATAAAAATTATTTTCCTCTTTCCTATGTTTATTCTGCACCAAAACGTATCCAATGATGCAAAAATACAATTAAAAAGTAGCTGGAAAATTAATTCAGGATATAAAGGGTTAATTAACAAATGGAAGAAACAGTTTGTATCTCACCTTTACAACATGATTAACAATAATTCCACCTTTGAGAAAAAATGTTTTTTTTTTTCACTTAATAGATAAACGAATTTTTGTCGGGTTTTTTTACTTGTTTCTTCTTTTCACTGTGTACGCTGTGTGTATGTGCGTTCTTGTTTTTATCTCAATCACTGAAGTAAATTAAACTTTCCTAGTACTGAGTGCTTTTAAATGCATTTGTAGAGAAAGGGAAACGTTCTTCCGTTTTCAATTCTATTTCTTCGTTACTTTCTTTTAATCTCTGCTCCTGTTTTATTAATGGCCGATGAATAACTTGTGCTACAAGTTTCGTGGGGTTACGTCGTCTCTTATTGTGTTGTCGAGTTTTAGCAATTTTTCTAAAAATATGGAGAAACAAAAAGAAGGCACGATATGTGTCAGATAAATTGGAAATTATTATACAAAAATATGACTCTGGGGTGAATGGTGAAAAAAAAAAAACATTCGCAAAATCAATAAATGAAATAAATTTTATGTAGCCTGCTAAAAAATCCAGACAAAGTCGGGTAATTATAAGATGAGGCTGATTATAATGTTATTCATTATCACAAGTGCTCAATATGATTTTAATAATTTGATTATTTTAAAGATTTGATAATTTTGGTTTGTGAAAAAAAACCCACTCTAGTACGAAAGTTATTTTCAGTGTTTTATTTTTGGTTGTACCATATTAATCGACAATAAAGTCATATTCGAATCCATATTTTTTCCCCATTATTATTTCAGTCAGTTCTATGAAAACAAACAATGAGGTAAACTTGAATACAGTTACATTTTAATCTGTGTAAAATGAAAAAATTTCGACCATAAACATATAAACTAAAATTCTAAAGTTTATTTAGACAATTAGATGTGTAAATAAGTTCAGTTCCTGCAACATTACGCAAATCACGTTTAATACGCGATCCAACTTAATACGTGACTTTTTTCCAGTCCCTTGAAACGCATCTTAACCGAGTTCGACTAGTTTGTTCTCGGAAGAAACTTAAAAATGCGAAAAAAAATCGAGTTTTGGCCAAGATTTCGAGAAAGAACGCTAATGTGCACCAACGCTATCTGGTAATGATCCAAAAACGTTTTTTAAGGACATGCGTTGAATAACAGCATTGGCAATGGTTCGCGGTGTTAACAAAGTTTTCGCACACGGTAAAAGTTACAATGCAAAATAAACTTACCGTAATTTCCGGCGTATAATCCGCAGCTCAAAGAGTCGTTTTTCGACCCAGAAATTTTATTCAATAATTGTAGTTAAATATTTACAGCGATCTTTTAAGTTACATTTTATAAAATAATATTTCTGTGTCGAAAAACGACTCTTTGAGCTGCGGATTATACGCCGGAAATTACGGTACAAAGTGAGCGTTAATTTGTAATTTCAATGCAATAAGCATAACCAGAAAATACAGTTTACTTGATTAAGTTTACTTCAAGCAGTTCCGGCTTTATCATTTCGCAACGAACCTCACTATGAGACGTACAAGGTACTCAGAATCCTTGATTATTCTTTGATATAGTTTACTTTATTTAATCACAGCAATTTTCCTGTTAAATGAGACAAAAATTTATTTTCTGAATTACCGATAATAAAAGATTAAAATTCTGTAATGGGCGCTCATAGAGTAGGTGTTTAGGTGTAATGATAAAAATATAAATAAATCATAAACGTACTCATATAATTTATACGACGGAGAAAATAATATATTGTTTTGTTTATAAACTATGCAGCCCCGTCATTGAGCTGCTTCATTTTATTTCTTTGAAAAAAAAGGTGCACAATAGCAATTTCTGGAAGTTGAACGCGTTTTTCCGCGATCAACGTTGGGGAGGTATTGGCTATGAGAAAATCTAATGTTGATATAAGTGTTATAGAATCCAATGGAAGCAAGCTCTGTTGAATTAATTCCTCTGTGCCATTTCTATGACAGCAGCAAGTATTTACACCACTTAATTTAAAACTTCATATGGTAAATTTGTATCAGAAGTTTTCAATAATTAAAAAAAAATCCCTGACGGCTCGGCCTACAGGCACAGGTAGATTTCGAAGACGCAGACCGTGGGGCGCCAGTTTGTTGGGAACTGCGGAAGAAATTACCTTTTTGCCATGATGCCGCAGATGGGTTCCATAAGGGACCGCCCACTTCGAAATCTAACTTGTTCGCAGGCGGAGCCGGCAGGGAATTTTTTTTTTTTTTTTAATTTTTTTTTGCTATAAGGGTTGGTCCTATAAAAAACTTGTCAATATAAAAGTTTTAGATAATATTAAAAGGATTTATAATAAATTCAAGCGGATTTGATATATTATAAATTGACGAAGTTATGAATTTTTTTCATCTAAAACCCCCCCTTTTTTACCCCCTTTGTGCCATTTTTAATGATATCAAAAATTTGTTATACATAAATTGTCGGGCCTTTTTCTAGAAGTAATAATAACTTAACCGGATTCAATAAGTATCATAATTAAGACGTTATGGGTTTTTTTCTGTTTTCACAAAAAGTCCCCCCCCCCATTTCCCTCGCCCCTTCGTTAGATTTTGCCCATTAACGAACCTGACCGAGATTTTATGCCCCTTGATTTTATGTATCAGTGTGGAAGAGATTTGTGAAGAATTATTCAAATTATCGTGTCCATAAAAAAGTGACATATATAGATAGATAGATAATACAGTTTTGAACTGGGGGTGGTTTTGGGTTCTGGGAGTCATGATCGGCGTATATCTGCAAAAATTTTTCGAAAATTCCAACTTAGGGGAGAATGTAATAGGTAGTATTTCTTACGAAATCTACCTAAAAAAAAGGTCGTGACGAGTAACATTTAATTACATTAAAATGATTTACTTCTGAAATTCTGGAGATATATAATTATTTCAACATTCTACGAATATAAATAATTTGCCTTTGAAAATGTTATCAAACAAAAATTAGTCATCAAGAATGTATTAACAGTGCGAAATAACATTTTATGGGATCACGTTATATCTAACTTCTTCTATATTACATAAAAAAAACTTACCCGGATATGTCACTATACTAGATTTCTTTGTGTGATGCAGGCAAGATGGAGCTTGCGGTTTTAGTATACCCTCAGAGCAAAGTATGGGCTCGTCCGTGGCTCGCACGTAGTCCGGCTTGCAATCGTAATCCACGGTAGATCCATGAGAGATCGTAAGGCCCGACCGGTAGCCACCGAGATAATGACCTTGAGGTATAATTGGCAGTTCACAAGGACCTGTGAAGAGCCAAATAATAAAATATAATATCAAGCACAACAAAATATCAAGAATACAAAGGATTATATCAAGAATTTCATAAAGAATATATGTGTTATGGAGCATTGATTGCCGTTAACCCATTTCCATCATTTGGAAAATTTGAAATTTTGTCCTGATCACCAAAACTGTGTATTATTGTATAAAAATAAAAATAGCTTAAAATGTATAAAAGACTAAATACTGAATTGCGTAAACAAAATATTATAATTTTATTTAGTTCAATAAAGTTCATACATGCCAAATCTATGGGGGATGTCTGACATTTTTAAACATAAATTAGCTACATACTTAAATTGTTTGAAACGCGTACTTTTAAATTAATAATTATTATATTTTACACAACACTTATCTAACGTAATATAGCAGCATCAATTTTCCAAATCATCATTTTCATACTAAAAAAAACTATTAATTTTATGTTGCGACACATAAAATTTATCTTTTTTAGACATAAATTGGATCATTGAGGAAATAAATGCTGCTGTATTATGATAGATAAATATTGGGTAAAGATAAAAATACTTAGTTTAAATATTTGACCATAACAATTTAAGCACATGGTAATTTAAGTTTAAAAATGTGAAACGCACACCCATGGATTTGGTATTTACTAACTCTCTACACATGATTTCTGGTTAACCCTTTCCGTCGCGGAGTAAGTCTATTTGTAAAATGATGAAATAATGGACTGACACCAGAAATTAAAAACGAATTCATTAGAAAATAGAAACTTGCTTATTTTCCGGAACTTGATAAAAGGAAAAATTTAATTTAATATTCTTGGTGCTGTTTGTCAGTTTTGGAATTAAAATAAGGTGTCCTTTTTTGTGGACACCGCCTGTTAAAGTGTTAAAATCATATAAAAGAATTGTGCTCATAAATGTGTTTTTGGTGTTACCAGGGTTCGTACGGATTAGGGAATTTTCCAGGAATTTCACCAGTATTTTCTTGATAGAAAAAGAAAGCTAGGTTACACTCGCGAAACTTCGCCTTCGTTTAAACAGAGATTTTCTGTAAGAAAATACTGATACCGAAGAATTTCCATTCGCAAAACTACAGGAACCGTACGAACCCTGTGTTACAGACCAGAAGCATTCCTCACATATATGCGCAAATGATGCAAATGGGTTAATAGTTCCCATGAAGTTGTCATTAATTGTCGGAAGATAAAAATGGTAATTTTTACTTGTATAGTGAATCCTCATAAATTCACTCAAATATATGAGTAAAACGCAAGTAATTAAGAGGTAAACCAGGGCTTGCAGCGTTGCTATATTTTCCTATTTTTAGTACCACTATTTTAAATGAATAATCTTCGGTGCAGCTTCCTTTAACATACTACGATACAAATCTAATATCAAGATTATCGATTTAAAATAGGAATAGTAAAGTGAGAAAACTTAAGGAACGCTGCAAGACCTAGGTACAGCGCCTAGAATACATAGTGTGTAAAACGGTTTTACCGTTTTTTAATTCAACATTTTCCAATTCAAACCGGAAATTCTGAAACAAGAATTTTTACTTTAAGAAGTCACAAAATATCTGCCGTTAAGTAACCAAAAGAACATTATAGGGAATTTATGGTAAAAATGCGAAATTTCGTAATTAAAGAAAAGCCAAACTGATAATGCTTTAAAAAGTGCAAACAAATTTTAGCCGCTAAACGTGCAACGATGCGGCAAAATAACAGGGCGATCGCAGAGACATCTGCTTTAAAAATAGATTTACCTCTAGCAAAAGTAACCGTTTCATTATTGACAACATGAACATAATTTCTGTTAATAAAATCTTCTTGTAAGTGTATATTTCAGATGTAACTGATTTTGAAGTTAGTTTTTCATCATATCACGGAATTAATCTTTTCCACTCTTCTAGCAGAGATTCATCCTTTGGCATGCTAAATAGGCATAGTTTCTAGTTTGCTGTCTTGTATCTAGTACTGCAACCAGGCACAAAAGAATGCGTATCACGTTTTTTGGCCCTGATCAATATCATTTATATTTTCAAAGCTTATGAAAATTACTATCCAAGTCAAAGGAAATAGGGTATAATTTAATTATTTAAAATATTTGCCACCAGCTGAAACGTTTTCTCAGTTCGATTCTTATACAATGTTTGCGTTGAAAAGAGCCAGCAGACAGTGGCGTAGCTAGAGAGGATGGGTCCAAATGCTCTGGAAACCAGTAATATTTTAAAGTTTTCTTCGGCTTCATTATCGCAGAAAATTCTTCGATTAGAGAAGGCAAAAATATTTTTATAAAATTAGTGGTATCCAAACCATCTGGACCTTCAGCCTGTCTACGCCACTTCTAGAAGATGTCGCTGCGATCGACCCGTTATCTTTTCAGCATCGTTCTACATTAATCGGATTCCATTTTTTAGCACATTTTTGTAGCCGTTTTCTACACTATGTATTCGAAGCGCTGTAACCTGGGTAAACATTTAAAGGGAACTGTACAATTTTACATACTTGGTAAACACTCAGGAAGGTTATCCACAGCCCAGTCCCCGTACCAGCAACGCAAAGAATCTGGTCCCATCAACTGAAATCCTGGTAAACATGTTAGTGTAAGAACTTCACCGTGAGCAACTCCTTCTTGTGGAGCTACAGTACCTTCAAAGTGATGATATACACCGTTTGCGGTATTAGGAACAGTACAAGGCACTAAAATAAGAGAGCAGATGTATAACAAGAGTTAAAAATATGTTAGAAAAAATAAAAATAAACAAAAATGGGTAAAAATGAAATATTAGACCAGTTAAATGCATATCTAGTTATGAAATATGAATAAGTATGATATTTATGTATCCAGCTTTTCCTTATATATTATATTGTTTTTTTTAATTTGTTTCGAGATATAGAATTATTGCTTAAATTTCATATATAAAATATAGCTATTAAAAATACTCCAGCTACTGACTGTTTTTGTTTCCTATAAATGACACCGGTTGAGCCTTATGATTCTCACAAATCAAGATTTCTATTAACATGCCAGAAAATATTCACACTAAATGTTTTGAACACTGATTCATCGGATAGAGAACAGCAACGATTAAACAGGCCACTTTCTGATGACACTTAAAATTACGTAATTTTTTTGTGAGAGATTTTTTTTTTTAATTCTACTTTCTTGATTGCTACCACGTTTTTGAAATAGTATAATTCAACTTATTTTCGTTGTGTTTGATCTGAAATTAAATAAGACGAATATTATTATCTCTAAAAACTGGTTCAGGAATCTGAATATTAAAAATAAGCAGTGGATTGGCAACACTACTCCGAAGTCTCTGGACAAAAGAAAAGAAAATTCTTTATCTTTTAACACTAGAACGACTAAGAGCGTTCATTTTGACCGTTACCAAATGAATATATTGTGATTAAAACCAGAAATTTCTTTTTAAAATAAATTAAATATAAATCTCTCAAAAATATGTTAAATAAATAAGTTAAGTAGTTTTAAATAAATATTCTGGTGTGAATTAGTTTTACAAAACTTGAATAAATTTTTGGTCGTTCTAGTGATAATCTACCTGACAACCTTCTATTTTTTTTAATCAAATAAGCATACTTTGAACCAGCAATTTGAATTAATAAGTGAAATGAAATAAATACCACATAGAAACAAGACAAAACATCATTCATTTCAAGGGCAAAGTAATTATTTTGTGAAAATGTTGAAATGATTGCATTTCACCTGAATTTTTGTACAAGTTTATTTGAAAATAAATAAATATAAATAGTTTTTCACAAACGTCATACTGATAACAGCAAAATTTCGTTTAAATTTTCTAGGTGCCATTTGGCATCTCTGAATAAAAATTAAGTGGTATAAATAATGTACCACCGTCCTTCAAAGGATTAAATCATTTTAAGAAATATTTTTTTGTTCCATTTTTCTTTTTTTTATTAAATAAACACATTATAACACAGAATTTTTTTTCACAATGACAACTGCTACTACCAATCTTCCTATACAAATTGAGCATGCTTTTTCCCGGTTCTGATTTATAATAATTTTCTAAGAGGTTTTCACTACTAAAGAAGGCAATGAAAACTATACGGAAAAACTGGTGGGAAAGGGCATGTCTAGATTGGGTAGCAGGATTCGCGACTGCTACGATTTTGGTTAATTTCGAAAAATAATTTTCGATTTAGTTGATTGAAGAAAACATTGATTAAATAAGGCAAAGATTAATTTTCGGAATTACTGTTGGCCAAAAATCGTAGTAATTGGCAGCTATGCATGATATAGCGGCATAAAAACTATTTATTATCAACATTATTTATTACAATTTATTTATTTTTAACTGCGGCAAATGTTTTCTGTTGATTTCCGTTGTAAAAGGAACATTTTCTTTTAGATTGTGATGTTTAAACGTTTGCCCAAATCCGAAACAAAATCTGATTGTTTTTACACACGAAGAAAATTGTCCGATGTATACAAATAAAAGTTTAGGAAATGTAGCACACATTTTAAATTTCTAATCGGATTTTTTTTAATTTAGCTGTACCGCAAATATATCTCTATTTAAAAATTCATGAAATTTTATATAAAACAACAAATATTTTTGTAGTAAAACTAAAAACTTGCGCAATTATACAGCAAAAACGTTTGCCCAAATCCGAAAAAAAATCCGATTGTTTTTACACACGAAGAAAATTGTCCGATGTATACAAATAAAAGTTTAGGAAATGTAGCACACATTTTAAATTTCTAATCGGATTTTTTATTTAAATTTAGCAGTACCGCAAATATATCTCTATTTAAAAATTCATGAAATTTTATATAAAACAACAAATATTTGTGTAGTAAAACTAAAAACTTGCGCAATTATACAGCAAAAACGTTTGCCCAAATCCGAAACAAAATCCGATTGTTTTTACACACGAAGAAAATTGTCCGATGTATACAAATAAAAGTTTAGGAAATGTAGCACACATTTTAAATTTTTAATCGGATTTTTTTTTTTTTAATTTAGCAGTACCGCAAATATATCTCTATTTAAAAATTCATGAAATTTTATATAAAACAACAAATATTTTTGTAGTAAAACTAAAAACTTGCGCAATTATACAGCAATTGTGTTAGAAGATATGAAGCTTTTATGGGCAAATGCACGTGATTATTTAAATTATTTATTTATTTATATTTTACTGAGTATGAAGCAAAGCCGTCAACTTTTATAATTTAGTGATACTACGTTTTTGAAATAAAAATTAAGAAAGAATAAAATAATAATAGACCTAGAGGAATATGAACACATTGCCAAAACTTTATTTAAATAAATGATTTTAAGCTTTAAATGAGATTAATTACAAATATATAGACATAACTGCAAAAAGGTGAATATAATTTTACTGAAAAATTAAAAACCAGCACAAGTCATGTAGTATTTGTGTTACGTGATGTAAAACTTGTGCACAAAGAAGTATGAGTTTACATATTTATTTTTAAATAAGCATGAAAGTAAATTAAAAAACGCAACACAAAATCACTTTAAAATAGCCCTTTAGAATACACAGATGAAAAATGCAGATATCGATGCTGTTAAACATTTCACTTATTTTTGAAGGAAGGCAGAGGAATGGTGTCCGACTTTTAAATAAGCCTTGTTCGAGATTTTGGTATAAAAAAAATTTAGAAAAGCTTTTAGAAGCTTTTAGAAAATAGTGAAAATTTTCTTTTTTATTCTGTTATGCAAAGAGATTGCAATAGTTCAGGATTTGTGAACTTGCGGCCAGAATATTTTTATTCTAAAACACCTATTATAATTTTCGAATAGAATTCGTCGCTTTATTTAATGACACAATTTTCATGATTAAATATAGCGAAGTATAAATACTAATCGATAATTCTGGTAGATATGTTAAATTTCCGTTTTAAAATTAGTTGTGCAGCCAGCACAGAGTAAATTGGCAGAGTTGCCAATTTAGTGAGTTGTTTTTATCAAAATATCTAACAGGTAATTCCAAATAATCTTTAATTTGTTTCGCCTTCGAAAGGTCTGACATTTAGCAAAGTGAAAAAAGTATCTACCTAGTATCTACCTTAATCACTATATCAAAAAGCACTAATCATAAATATTGGAACATATTTTCTCATTGAAGTAGATCGTTGCTTTATTTAATTTCAAATATTTATGTAAAATTGCTACAGCATTTTGCCTATGATATTATAAATCATAGAAGTCCATTTATTTGCCCATTCAAAGCTGACTTTAAAAAAAATTTATTTATATAATTTTTTTAATTAGCATTTTCGATGCTTTTTACGAGACTTTGTTAGAAAACCGTATCCATTCTGCCACTAATATTTATGTAAAATTGCTACAGCATTTTGCCTATGATATTATAAATCATAGAAGTCCATTTATTTGCCCATTCGAAGCTGACTTTGAAAAAATATTTTTATATAATTTTTTTAAATTAGCATTTTTGGTGCTTTTTACGAGATTATGTTAGAAAACGGTATCGATTCTGCCACTAGAAATAACTTAAAGAAGAAAATTGAATGTTTTAATGGTAAACAATAATGAATGTATTTAATTCTGCAATCTAAAATTGATAGAAAATTATATATTTAATTTGCATCTAGGAATTTGCTTGTGGAAGTACATTGAAATATAAACTATGTAATATTTTTAACACTAGAATACCATGTGCCGTCATTTTGACGGTTACCAAATGAATATATTTCGATTCGAACCAGAAATTTCTTTTTAAAACAAATGAAATATGAAACTCACAGAAATCACAGAAATACATAAAATGAATAAGTTAACCCCTTGGAGGGCAACCACGTGGTCTAAAAATGCTACATTTTGCGATGTCTTGACAGCAGTAAATTTAAATAATGAATTATTACCGTTCCAATCTGCAAAAAGTAATAATAAATATTTTTATTTAATAATACTGGTGGCAAAGTTATATATTAAAAAGTGGTATATATTGTATACCGGTGCCCCTCGAGGCGTTTAGTAGTTTTAAATAAAATGTGTGGTGTGAAATAGTTTAAAAAAACTTGAGTAAAATTTTCGGTAGTTCCAGTGTTAATATATAAAAACATTGACAAAATAGTATATTATATTAAAAAATTATGCGTTCTCAAAACATTTTCTCAGAAATGTTTGCATAAAATGAAGTGTTATCCGTGGTTTTATTTTCTTATTAATTGTTACTTATTTCACAAATTTCACAAATTTCATGTTTCAAACATATCACCTTATTTATTACACATGTTATAATAAATCACACAAATTGATTTATTTCAAAATCCTGACATCTTGATCCTGATTTTAAATCGAACTGCTGAATTTGGATCTAACATTATTGATGTATTTGCTTACAGGTTAAAGAAAGAAACTCAAGTTAGAATTGACGTGCGAAGTGAAATTTAAAAATGAAAAAAAGGATGAAACATGTTAATATTGGAATTTGAAATTGGCAGACAGGTAAATATTTTCTTAGTACCGTGGAATTTGCTTACGCTTTCTCATTCAAATATAGGGTAGAGAAAACTGCGGAAGTTTGATCATATGAGTAGATTGATCAAATGCCTTTATTTCATAAGAAAAAATTTGGTAATAAGTACAAGATAGAGGCTTATTATAAACATTTTCTACTAGTTAATGTTGTTTTTCAGCCATTTGTGGTGATAAGAAACTAGTCGGATGAACCAATACCAAAACTTTCTTCTATTTCATACATGTTAATACTTCAAAAATCGGTATTTTATCGCCAATAAAATCAACATTTTTCGTCATTCTGTTGTATATCAGCTCTTTCCAAATCGTCGGGTTACCTGGATTCAAAGCACCCTTCGTTACATGGGCAGCCAATGTACAACACTACTACGAAAAGTCCTACTGGTCTGTACAAGTGACAAATAATAGCCTCCCTATTTCTTGGTTTTAATATTTTAGATAATTTTACTGGAAAGCTCTACGATAAAATGCGTGGAACCCGATTACAGAAGATTAATTCACAGTTCTCGTCAATACTGAATTTAAATAAGAATTTCGCCAAGTTAGCCACCTATAGACACGTTGGCTTTATTTATGGCAAACTATTATATATTATCGCCAAATTTGGCAATATTTCGCCAAGTGTCGCCAAGTTTGGCGAGTATTTGATGCTGGCGAATACGAATTGTGTTAAAAGCATATAAGAGTTGGAACGATGGTTACAACAATGGAAGAAAATTTGTGGAAGGCATGTTCACCAAAACTCATAAATTAAACCATTTTATGGAAGAATCCTGCTGTCTTGTTTCGAAATGTCAGCCACCCTAAAATTTCAAATTGCTATATCTCACTCATTTTTTAAGATAGTTGCAAAACAAAAAATTGCTCCGGAATCCTTGGATCAAGGCCTAACATTTAACGGTAAAAATTTTAGAATTTCTAATTTTTTTGTACATCTTTTTGAATATGAAATCTTGAAGGGGCTATCACAGCGCCCCTTTTCGGCGGAATATCCCCAAATTCAACTGGCACCTGCAGTCCATAGTCAAATACATATACAAAAAATTTGGTTCAATTCTAAACATAACTTCATACACTTTTCGATGATACAATAATGAAAATACAACAAAAATCGCTATCATAGCGCCCCCTTTCGCCGGATTATCCTCAAATTCAAGTGGGACTTGCTGGCCATAGCCAAAAATCTATAATTGTAATTTCGTTCAATTCTAGGCTTAAGTTCATACACGTTTCGATATTACAAAGAGAACATACACACGGACAGACAGACATTTTGTAAAAACATGTTTTTCGGAACCTCTGACCCCTATCCGTCGAAAACCGAAAGTCGATAAAAATTTCGATTACAATACTTTCTTCCATTATAGATAGAACAAAGTAAAAAGTTGACTTTTGCAATTTCCCCTTGAAAAAGTAAATTTTCCATTTGCCAATGGTAATCTTATTTGCTAGTTGTAAATGAAAACAAAGAAGATATTTTTGTTTTATAGTGAACTTAATTTAATGTTCTGAAAAATTAGATAGTTAATTAAAATTTGGCCACGTGTTTTTATACTTTTTTTGTTTTTGAAATGGCAGCTGCGGGGTGTTTGAGAAACTATATTTGCATAGTTGCCAACTTTTACGATTTTTTTCTACTTGCGATTTTTGAAAAGATAAATTTAACTTATATAATAGTAGAAATTTTAGGGTTTAGTATAGGTTAAATTTCTGTTCAAAACTAGCAGTAGAAGAAAAGCGTAAAAGATGGCAGCTATGGATTTGTGGATTTTTGACCTAATAAAATCACTAGTTTTTCATCTAGCGGTAATTGAACACATTTTAATAACTGTGTTTTAATTTATCAAAAGAAAAAAATCTTCTTCGGTAGTTAATATAAATATATTTTAAAAATACTTTATAATTCAATGTTTCGGTTCACACTTAATACAAACATAACTGTTAATAAATGACATGAAATATTAATTTAAAAAAATGTTTTGCAATTCGAAACAAATTGTTCAGAATACAGCTACATAAATCGTAAATATGTTTGTTGAATGCGTAATATGCATATATCACAGCTTGGGCTAAAGATATTCCGCAGGTTTCTTCTGACTGTCTTCTTGAGCCACTGGCGTAGCCAGGGTGGGGGGTCCAAGTGCTCTTCATACAGCAAATTTTGTAATGTTTTCTTTGTCTTATGTAATCGCGAAACTTTCTGCGATGATAAAGGTAAAGGAATCTTTACAATTTTACTGGTATCCAGAGAGATTGGACCCCCTCCCTGGCTATACCACCGTCTTGAGCTACAGAACTTAATCACCACTAATGGTTCAGAAAGACTATCCAAAAATTTTATCCTACTTCTCTGATTATGAGAATCTCCTATGATTTGAAAAATTATGAATGTGCGATTCATAGCTACCGACTTTTCGATCATTATTGTACTTTTTTAGTGCAACATACATACTATGACAAAAAAATTATTTTAAATAAAATGTTATCTTCTCTTTATCTAGTAGTTTAACGTTTTTATTTATAGGAGTAAATTTTCTTGTTGAAATATGATTACGCTAATCACTTAACATTCGCGAGGATTAAGTTCCAGGAAAACCTCGGGAATGTCAAATCCGCGAATCTTGAGTCTAACTCTCTGCCCTAAAAATGGAGTTACGTTCTATAAAATTTTAATTAGAGAGGCAAAGTATTTCAAGAAAACGAAAGGATATATGTATTAGCAGTGCGTTATGCATAACATATATGTATAATTGTACACACATATTCATATTTATGAAATTTATTTAATGAAGATAATTCAAATTTACTGACTGGAGAAATATTTACAGCTAAAAAGCACAGTTTTTCTTTTTTAATAAAGTAATTTCGACTCTCTCTCTATTCACAAAGAAATGGTAATGTATTCAACTTCAGCTCAATCTCTACTAGAACGTACACAAGCACATTTTAAATTAATAGATTGAAGATGCCGCCACTTCTAATATCCCCATTGCAATGAATATTCTTCTGCTGTTATTATTTTGTTTCCCTACACCACTCGCTCCTTTTTCAGTAGACAACTGAAAATTGATTTTTAAATACATACTGAGAAAACACATGGAAACAATCTTTAACCACTATAAATTCTGAAAAAGCAAACATATAATTTAAAAAAAATCGCGAATAATCAAGTCAGATTCTCGCGAATGTTAAGATTTCCGCATTTTCATGTTCGCGAATAATCAAAACTCGCGAATGTTAAAACTGCGAATGTTAAGGGATTACTGTATTAGACTTCCAAAAAACCGGCAGATTGGCAGCTTTGCACGATATTAACATGTTTAAGATCATTAGCTTTAGAGGGTTGTTATGTCACATAAATAGATTTTGTACCAAAAATTTTATTTAGCAAAAGATTTTATGTAAATACTGTGTAAACAAAAATAACAATAACTTACATTTTATAAAATAAAATTGCTGGTGTTAATTTATTTATATAATTTAATAAATCAAACTTACTTACACTGTAAAAAATTGTTGCAGTAAAGATAAGTCCATAGAAAGTCCATAAAAAGGGGGGTTTGTTTCTAGGTAAACGAACTTTTCCTTTAGGTAAACGGATTTTCTCCGTAAAAGCATGACATTTATGGGATTTGACCGTTTACCTTGAAAAAGGGACATTTGACATAAAATTACGGCAGAAATTCACGGAAAATGGCCGTGAATTTACAATTTTCTTTTACAGTGTATAGTGGTCCAAATCTTCTCTAGTAGGAAGGCTTGATTAAGATAGAGTGTTATGGAAAAAAAAAGTTTTACAAAATCATTTAGCGCCGTTACAGGATTATGATATGCTATAAAAAGATTTATATAAAGCACACTGAAATATTACTGTATACTTAACACAAATCAGTAGCATTCTAGTAAAAATAAGGCAAATATCCCCAGATTGCCTTGTATAATATTTAAGTCAGACAAAATACAACCGAAAAGGACTGAGCCACATGTGCTTAAAAGTACATCTTCATTGAACTAACCCATTATTTATTTGGAGAATTCTACAACACATTACATTTTTCTTTTTACCGTATAGAATATTAGTTATTTAAAATGAAGTGTGCAGCATTTAAAGGTACACTCAAAAGAATTCCGTTACGATATGGTCAATGGAAAAGATTTGTTTGCAGTTTATTTTAATAATGTCACACTATTTTAAACAAACTGAAATTTATATACATCAATGAGATACACCACCAGGTGCTTACTGTAGAATATGGTGTACATAACACAAATTCTCCATTTGCACAAACACAAAAAAAAAGCTCGATAATAGCAGCAGTGTTGCCTGCCCGCTTTACTTTTATTCAGATTTCTTGATTGCTACCATATTTTTGAAATAGTAATAGTTGACTTATTTAATGACGGATTAAATTCTATTGGTTTTAGTTTTCCTAAATTTTATTATTTGTAACTTTTAAACTAAATGTATGGTCTGTGTAAAGAGTCTTTTTTTTTCTTTTATGAAATAGGTTCGACCCTCGGTAGGTTTCGTCTGTCATCTTAGATCTAATGGAAATTTTTTTAGAGTTTTTTATTGTTAAACTTCTAATTCTTTATTATATTGGAAATATTTTAATTTTACTTTTGTTTTAACTTTTTATATTTCTCAAGGCTCCCTATATGCCATGCAAGTCGCTTACATTTATCATGGAAGTTCAGTAGGTACGCATCTAGGTATTCCATTTAGTTAACTACATTGTTCCATTGTTTCATTGTTCAGGTGAAAATAAGTCGAATTAAATTAGTTCAAAAATGTGGTAGCAATAAAGCAGTCTGATTTTTTTTTAAGTAGCTCAAACGACAACACTCAACATCATGACAAGGGAAACACTTCCACGAACATTCTTAAAAAAATAATTATCCCTTATTTAAACTCGGAATTTTGATCAGAGACAGGTTGATTTTTTTTCGGAATTACTAGTGGAATTTTGGTTTTGTGGAAATAAGAGACCCTACGTTACAGTACTGTCTAAGAGCGAAAATTTCTGGAAGTTACGTTGTCGTGGTATCTGTTTTTAAGTTTAACTAAATATTTGTATATTGCGTGGTGTGTATAAAATTTATAAATCATACATAGTGCTGGACAAAAGAAGTCGTGAACATTACTGTATATGGTATTGGATCGCTTAAGGATAGTTTTAATTCTGTTATGCATTTTTCAGCTGAACTATATTATTTAGCATACTAAGAGATGTTTGTAGAATATAAACAAATTCAAACACAGAGTTATGCAAAATTGTGGATACATTTCCATCTTATGAATGGTAATTGCTCGAAATTAGTTTTTAATTTTGTTTAGCGCTTTTTACTTAAAATGAAATTCCTGTCAAATGTGTGGTGTATAACTATATTTGTAAGTAATATACAGGGCCGTGCAAAATAATTTACATTTCCGTCTACTGGCAGAATTTTGTGTTCAACTAAGTTATGCATTTTCTTAACTGAATTGAATTTTAGCATACTATGTAGTATATATATAATATACAAATCTATAGATGATATACAGAACTGCCCAAAATAATTTCAATACCTTTTCAACCAAAGGCGGTAATTGCTGAAATAGTATTTTAAAATGTGTTATGTGTTTTCTAAATTGTTTATTTCGTCATCATCTTTCACGTTATTAAATGGTAAAGTTTCGTTACAGTATGTGCTTAATGTGTAGTTAATATGTAGGAATAGTTTCGCATGTGTTTTGTTCCTTGCTTCTGACTGCAAAATACTTCGATCAAAATTAATACTCACCAAACATTACAAACATTCTTCATAATAAAAAGTTTCTGAATAAGCAACAAACTAAAATTTTCTAAAACACAATGCAAAAAATAAAATAAATAAACTTCATAACAGAATGCGTATGGTCTTTACTTTTGACTACCTTTATTTCCAAATAGCAATATTTGCCTTTTTAAATTTCAGAACATTTTTTATAAATTCTGCTATTAATAAGGTGAACATTACTATACGGGAACAATGCTACTATACTCAGCAGAAAGAGTAAGGAATGTACGCACACTGTCATAAAGTCACTGAATTTTTCTATAGAAATAACAAACACTACGTACGTACAGGTGAGGCACTCTGGTTCTTTTGGTTTCCATCTTCCTCGTGTACATTTGGCAGTGCGATTACCAATATTAAGGCGATGACCAGCAATACAAGTCACATTGATAATTGTGCCGTGAGGTAAGGATTCATTACCACGTCCCATTTTTATGATTTCGACTTCCATCCAGTCTGTTTGTTTCAGTGAACAAGATTCTGAAAACAAAAGAAATTCTCCTCATCATATCAGACAAATAACAACATCATACATTTATCCTAGTGATGTGTATGATGCATAGGTGCCAACCTCTCATTAATATTCCGTAATATGCGAGTTAATTTGACCCAGGTTTCACACGTCTCGCACCAGAAAATTTTTTTAAGAAATGAAAATAAATAAATTCCACGTAGAAACCTGAAATTGAATAAATAAAGTTTCATTCAATAATTTTTCTGGTTTGAAGCGTTGTTAAACTGGGTCAAATCAACCTGCATATTGCGGAATATTAATGAGAGGTGGGCACCTATGAGATGACTTATTTTGATAGTCGAATGCCAACCTTCGTATTCTTTTTAGTCTTCGATTTCAACCAGTTTTGTAAAAAAAATATATATATATATTAAGGGCCAGCAATTATTGCTTACGTCTGAATGATTCATTTGAATATCAAAATAAATCATTATGTCGATTACTAATTTATCTGGTACAAAAGGAAATGCATAAAGATTAATTCATAAAAGATTGAGACATAGAAACAAAATAATATTCGAATAATATTTTTTTTATATTATATTATATTTATATGGTTATTTACTATATTATATTATATTATATTTATATAGTTATTTATTATATTATATTATATTATATTTATATGGTTATTTATTATATTATATTATATTTATTGGTTATATACCTATAGGTCAATATTATCAATATTGGAATGCAATACGGCTTTAACAATGACGTGTCTTTGGTTGCTGGCAAGAAATATTTCGCTATTTCTTTATCAATACACCCAAGGTAAAACTCCAATATTTAAATCAATATTGGCGTTTCATTGCAAATATCACCAATGTAAAGACAGGGTGCGTTAATGGTTCGAAAAATCTACATTCCCGGCAGGCATATCTGCCGTATTTTGAGTAGAACTATTTTCGAATGAAAAAAAATCTTTTTATTTTATGATAGAATTATGTTATTAATTAAAATAGATACTTCTATTCTAAAATAATGTAATAAAAATCCACTAACGTGGAAGATGAGTTTCCACAGCAATTCTGACCCAGCTATGCTTTATTTTATAGGAAACTGCTTGTAAATTGAACAGAACTTAAAATTTATTACTTTTAAAAACTAAAAATTGGAGAATCAACTCAATCTCGAGCAAAAAGTGCCCTCAAAGTGCAAAATTTGCTAGCCTGAAACCTGCATAAAATACGTTGCCTTATCATTTAACTTTACTATTTCCATTCGCCGATTTTGTCCCCCTCTGCTTCACGCCTATTCAGAGTCTACTTATTAACATAATTTAATTTTATAAAGATCAGCTAATTTCAAGATAAAACCTATAATATATTTAGTCCCGAACTTTCCCACCGCAGGATTAAAGTTTCACAGGTTTTATTGGTATTTTTATCAATGACTAAATCACAGTAACTTAATTAATCTAAAAATGTTATTAAAGAGTCTTCTTAACTCATTAATGCCAGTTGGTACGAAAACTTGCCATTTAAGTGATACGAAAGTTTTAAATATGAACACCAGTATCTTAGTAAAAAAAAAATCATATTACATAATGTGAAACTATCAGAGATTCCATCAGTTAAAATAAAAGTATGGGAAAACTGGTGTCAACTGATATCGAAGTATTAAAAGAAGTGCAAAATAAGTCGTCGTTAATGGGTTAAAGACACATTTGTTAATATCAAACTGTCAGATTAATTAACCCATTTGCATCATTAGTGTATATATGCGTGCATATCAGGAATTTCTTTTTATCTTCAGAATTTCCGAATCCATACCGGAAATTTTGAAAAATGTTTTTACTTTATGTAATCACAAAACATCTGACATTGAACAAAGCAAGAATTACTATTCAGAATTTCTGAATTTAAAAAAAATTCTGAATTTTATATGCGATCAGGATACAAATGGGTTAATGCGAAATTGTAAAATTATTAATTATGTGCATATTAATAGAATATCGTCAAACCTATTCTTTTTATTAAGATTTCGATGGTTGGTTTAAATGTATTGCAATCTTTTTATCATTCCTCACATGGGCTAAAGTGACCTGTATTTCTAACGTAAAGGCTAGTTCGGAATTTCGACGAATACCAATACTGAATTCGGTTTTTATTTTTACCTTTTTTTAATTAGTAGCAAACCTCAATGCCTAATTCATTGCAGAACATTCTGTGCACTTGCTTCGGGTCCTGCTTTTTAAATCCCGAAACCACAGTATTGATAATATAAATAGAAAAAATATATAAGGTGTGCTAATCCACCCCCTCTCAAAAAAAGGAAGTGCACCTGAAGTCCCCAAATTAATTAATCGGTTCCCGGTCGACCTAATTTGCAGCGAGCTACGTATGGTTGAAAAATTACATTTTTACAAAACAATTATTATAAAACATGGTTTTACTACATAGGCGTGTAATTATTGGAATAAAAATAGATAGTATTTGGAATTTAAGATAAAATTTAAATAGTCACGAAAATTTTACAGTTTTAAAACAATGTAACTTTTGTCTTAGGTAGATCTATTTTCATATTGTGAAAACTTCACCTAATAACAATAAATTTCTTAAAACTGCGAAATTTCGAAATTTTATCTGCTTTAGTTACAGCAAATAAATTGTTGTCTAAATATCAACGATAATAAACATTTCCTTTTCATAGTTTGCATACATTAATTAAAACGAAATATAGTAACGCGTTTCTGAAATTACATTAAATTCCTGTTAAACGCATTCATGCTGTTGGTTTCAGTAGGAATATGTACAGTCATAGGAGTAAATCCTATTTAAATAAACACTCATATTGAGTACTACGTATCTAAAACGACTACAGTGTTGATCGTAATCACCAAAGAATTATATCTATATTACTAACAATGCTTTTAAACTAAATAGCTGGTGGTTTTAGGGCTAGAAATTTTGGAACTGGTCAAATATTTATTATAAATAAACTCCAGTCAAATTATGTGTATTTTAAAGTTCTCTTAAACATCACACAGTAATACAATTGTATTATATTATTAATTCTTGAATTTATAACTATGGCTTCAGGATAAATACATATACAGAGTGTTTCGTAATTCTCTCTGGGGCTTGGAAAGGTTATTCTTAAAATAATTTACAAATACAGCAGAAAGTTGCATACAAACCAAATAAAGAATCACCTAAAGTTATTTTAATCTCTACAAGTATTCAATGAACCCTTGGTGAGCAGTTGTGACATTCCGCTGTTTGTTTAAAACAGATTTGCTTTATTGTCACCACATTTTTGAAATAGTGTTATTCGCTTCGATTTCAACTTATTTAATTTGTTTTTAAAGATAAATATTACTATTTCAAAAAAAAGCTGTCAATCAAGCAATCGGAATTTTTAAAAAACTAGCGGACTGGCATACATCGTTGACGGCATGCCGTACTTCAAATCTAAAATTAAGTCCTCTCCATGCAGCAGGATTAAGGTATGGTCTCCTTTTTCATTCAAATTTTCCTAAGAAAAAACTTTAACGCGACGAGCGTCCTTTACAGAATTTGTATTCTTTTCCACCGGTTTTTCAAAACAGAAATTTTCGCCTAATTGAATCCCAGAAATGCTATCATGAATTAAGGCAAAGCTTACAATAAAAATTAACTGGTTTGAATAATGAAGGATTCTGCGTATCTTATGCGTCACGTATACGTGTCGCTCGTCCCCAATTGGTTAAGTATTCACAGTCCGTCCAGTTATTAAATAATTATAAAATTACTATTTAAAATTTCTGGTGTGAATTCGAAATTTCTGAATAAAAAAGGTGGTAAAACCGGTAACCATGGTCTCGACAGCTCACGTTTAATGCTTTCACGAGTGAATCGCTCGTGGAATATCTCGCTCGTAATTATTTTAAATAACCCGGCAAAGATACATGGTTTTTATGTAAATCCAACAAAATAATCATATGGGATTAAGTAAGGAGAGGGTGGGGGACAATGTCGGAGAGGGATCGTCATCTTGCGAAATGCGTCCGATCCAATAATTAAAATTTTGAAATAATTCTTTATATGGCTGAACGAAACGTTCCGCTATATTCGTAATAGCGTTACACTTTGGGGAAACTTTCACCAGTAAAATTGAATAGAAGTTTCTACCTTATTCATGACAGAAATTCTACGCGAATAACAATTTTAAATAAGTGAAACATTTATATTCATATTTACTGTTGGAAGTTTGTCCCAGCGTTAATCAAGCCCTGAATATTTTAGCTGTAATAAAGACTCAATCTTACTGCATTACTTCTTTTTAAATATTTATTGCCGAAACGTCAGTTATAGCTTACTCCGCCCCCTGAATACTAGGCCTGAGCGCTGACAAAAAAAAAAAGTGGCGCTCGTAGGTGGTTTTGTAAAACCTTTGTACGGTCCCCTAATTTTACACCCCAGTATTTTCTAAAAGTTTTCTTTGACTTATTGAATCTCAGAAAAATAAGGCGGAGAAAACTTTTAGAAATTATTTTTTTTTTAATTTCAAGGGACCGTACATACGCTGAAAAATTTCCGCGTACGACTGCATCAATTTTTGTGTCAGCGTTCAGGCCTAGTTTTCAGTGGGTTGTAGCTTAAGGTAGAAAAACTTTTAGTGCCTGTTTGTTTGTCTATCTGTCTGTTATGTCTCGCGATTACTGCCGCAAAATGCATCCGATTAGCTTGTGTTTAAGTAGGTATGTTCGTGAGATACCGGAATTAGCTGTATAGTTTTTTGGTTAAAACTGGTCCATCCGTTCGAAATATGTGGAACATTTTCTTCTACGTCATAATGCTTTTCTATGAGAATTCAGACGATTTTTATATTTCTCTGAAAGAAAAATGTCCCATTTGTATAATTGATTTAAATGTTACATTATGGATGATAAATTTTTGTTATGCAATGTTTTAAATTAATCAAATCGGTTTGAAATTTTGTCAATAATTTTCCCGGTCATTCGTAAATCTCTATATATATATTTTTATGGAATTTTGTACATATATTAAAAATATAAAACGTTTTTATCATTTTTACAATTTTGAAATAATTTTTAATGACTTTTTCTTTTTCTGCCTGTTTTCATTTAACGGTTGCCTAACAATGGAATTTCAGAGAAAATTGAATAAAATAAGGCTGATTTGACATTCTTAAAAATTTGATTTTTTGAGGGGAATCGTATAGGCTTAGAAATATACAAATAATCTGACATTATTAATTGCCCCACCAGTGGCTGATAGGCTCTACTCTCAAAAGCTGGGAGACGGGAAGTGGTGTTCGAATCAAATCGCACCGTTGGCTTAATCGTTCTGAGTTTCCGTGGTTTTATTCGAACCTTGGATTGGTTATCCTTGCGTAAATACGGGTTAGGTTCCCTTAGAAAGACCCCCCCCCCATGGAGGGCACTCCCCCCATGGGCCTATATTCCTTGTGCAGATAATCGACCGTCATAATTACACCACCTTTATTAATTGCGGATTTCAAGATATTGGATATTGTGTTAAGTGATATGAAAATTAAAAAGTCTTCTAGATTCAAGTTGAAGCCCCTGATCTGAACATTTAGAAGTCTCTATCATAATAATGAATTTAAAGTAGTATACAAAGAGATCACAAAGATGCACTTAATGCTTAACCTGTTGTATCATCGCCAATAGTCTTAATGTGTTATAAGCGTAGCTTCACTATGTTCTGTTTTTGGAAAATAACTTCACACCACTAATATTTAGAAGATATTTTAAAAGTAATATAAATTGAACCAACCAATTTAGGCATAAAAAATAATTAAAAATAATCATGTAACTTGATCATCGACTGTTGCCTGTCAGACGATCAATGGAAAACTACTTCTGAGAATACTTTCTTTAATTCTTTAGGTCGTCGGGTGGCATATCTGCATCATACCCAAAATACAATGTAACTTTCATAGAGGGCTTTTAAAGATTTTATTTAGCGCTGATATCTCCCGACACAGCAGTTAATATAAATTATTCATAGAATTCTTAACAGACAGCGATACTGGGTTAATTTTTCTTGTCAAAGTCTTATTTTTAATTTGAGCAGTTTTGTATCTGTAGTGCTGAAATGAACTTCGTACATTTTGTAAAATTAAAAATGTTGGAGACGTCCAGAAATAGATTTTTCACAAAGGTAATTTTGTACACTTTAATTTTTGTAATAGAAAATTTACAATATTTATTAAGAAGTATGTAATTTTCAGTTGAAAAAAAGTACCTTTTAGTCAATAATTTTTTATTCTTATGTTTTACATTTTTTATTTTATTTTTACTCAGTGAGTATTTTTCATGTCGGAATTGTTGAGTCACAAAGGGTTAATTTTTAGTAATTCCCTAATGGAATAAGAAGAAATAAAATAAGCTACAGACAGTAATTATACTTTCTCTAATATTCATTAATATAAGAAAGGATTTTTTTAAAAATAGCATAGGATAATTAATAAAAAAAACTTTAAAAAAAAGAAGTGATACATTGATTTCTAAAATCAATTATAGCTGTATTCATGTTAAAAGACGCTAATTTTAAGCATATATTGAATGAATTATTCTACACAGAAGAATAATTTAAAAATTAAAAAAACAAAGAGTACTAATGAAATCATGACGTATTTGAAAGGCTAGAATACAGATGGTGAAAAGAAAAAAATACATCAGCCCATCACTCCTGCATCCAAAAATGTAGAATGCATTCACATAAGTATGAAGGGACGTTTAAAAATAGCGAACATTTTTATTCATATCAGTGAAACTATTTACTACGATATTTCAAGTCATCTATTGAGGGATAGAAGTTATGTACAGGACTCGCACCCTTTCACAATTAATTTAATATTTACAACAAAGGGCCACTAATGACAACTTGATATACAGTGGAACTTCCCTTTAACGAGGTCCCAATTTAACGAAGTTTTCTACTTAACGAAATTTTCTGCAGGACTTTGACTGTGAACATCATTAACATGTAAATTAATCTCCATATTACGAAAAACTTATTCTATATAACGAAGTTTGTTGTACTTTCATTCGTGTACAGTATTAAAAGGAACAAGTTGTTGTTGCAATGGGTGCAAGAACTTATTTCGGCGGACTATATGAAAATGAATACATTTGAATTATTTAATCAAAACACACACATTTAATCACATTTTAACGAAAAAATTAAACGTACGCTTCGGTTTATGTTTACTTCTCTATGTTATGTGTTCCTTTAGACATTATTCTATTTAAATTATTCTCATATCTACATTGCATGAAAAAATGACTGCCCGAATTAAAATACCTTTTTCAAATATTTCCATTTTATGTGGGTTATGTGTATACAAGTTTCATAAATTTAAATTGATTTCTATTTAACGAATATTCTTCATAACGAAGTGTTTAAGCGTAACGATGAGACTTCGTTAAATGAAAGTTTCACTGTATTTAAAAGGCACATGATGAAAAAGGAAAAAATCCATAAGCCCAACTGTCCTGCTCCCAAAAATGTGGAATGCATTCGCATGAGTATAAGGGTATATTTAAAGATAGCAAACATTTTTATTCATATCAGTGAAGCTATTTATTACGATTCTCCAAGTCACCTATTGAGGGATGGCAATTATGAGCAGGGCTCGCATGCTTTCACAATTAATATAATATTTACAACAAAGAGGTACTAATGGAAACTTGACGTATTTGAAAGGCATGAATCACATGATTAAAACGGAAATAAGAAAGAAAAATCATGCATCAAGCAAGGATTGTGAAACACTTTCCAACACTAACAAAATACTTTAATAAAAATAAATAATAATAAAATAATAATAAAATAATATTTTTTGTAAATAACATACCTTGGTAAATATTTTAGAAAACGAAAAAATCATTTTAAAACCAGATTTCAGAAATTACAGGCTATAGCCAGAATAGTAGTCCCATTCTTTTGTGTAGTCTTGTATATATAATCTATATATTTTTATATACTCTATATAGTATGCTGCAATGTGTTTTAATATAAGAAAACACTTAAAACAGTTGAAAATTCATCTTCAGCAGTTTCTACCAACAGACGGAAAAATATATGACTTATTTTGTACAGCGCTTTGTACCGTAAGATTTTTATACACGCTATATATTAAGCTAAAGTTTAATTCAGGCAAAAACACGCTGAAAACTATTGAAATTACACTCACAATAAATTATCATACTGAGGCGGCCATGTATTCAGTTATTTACCTTTCCCTGTATATTATTTTATTTATATTCAACAAGCATCTCTTAGTATACTAATATATATTTTACGTTCAACATGCATAACTCGATTTAAAAAATCCTTTAAACAATTTACGCTGATACACAGTAATGCTTATGAATACTTTTGTGTAGCCCTATATATGATATATAGCATTTATACATACCACAGAGTATGCCAAAATTTAGTTATAATAATATACACCTCTTTTTAATATATAACTTTTCCACCAGTATTATTAAATAAAAATATTTAGTATTGTTTTTTGCAGATTGAGGTCAATATTCATTATTAAAAGTTACTGGTGTCGAAACATCGCAAAATTTAGCATTTTTAGACCACGTGCTTGCCCTTTAAGGGGTTAAACGCATACCTAACTGAAACCGCAATTCAAGCAATTAACGCTTATAGATAATACTTCGGATACAGTACTGTATCCGAAACATTTTGTTTGTCCCTGTAAATGAACGATAAATGCTATGCACATCATATTATACAACATGTATCTTGTAGTAAACATCAGTAATGTATATCAATTTCATTATATTTCAAATAGCGTAATATAATTGAAATACGCTGCAAATAGTTTTTCCCCGTAAACCATTATGTAACCAAATACTTTTGTGTGGCCTCATAAATGAATGATAAATGCTTTACACTCCATATTCTACAGAAAGCATGTTCTAGAACACCTTAGAAAATGATATCAATTTCAATATATTTGTATTAGTGTAACATGATTAAACGATTTTTCCCTATAGATTATAATGTAACGGAATACTTTTGAGATATCCTATAAACTAATTACTATTACTACACGTGCTATATTCAATAGTAAGCATCTTGTAGTACACTTCAGCGATGTATATCAATTTCAATTTATTTGAAATAGTATAACATGATTAAAATACGCTGCAAAGGATTTTTCCACATAGACCATAATGTAACGCCATTCTTTTGAGTACATATTTAATTTTCAATACCGAACATGCCATAGTAAACCTCAATATCATATATCAATTGCATGACAATACGGGTTTATCTCCGCGAGTTAGAGAACGGACAGGCGACAGACAGACAGACGGACAGACATATGCACAGAGAGACAAACTGAATTCATAAACCTATATTGGAAATTTTTACTAATGCATGAGCCCATTTGTCCTGCTCCAAAAAATGTGGAATGCATTCACATAAGTATATGAAGGTACATTTAAAGAGAGCGAACATTTTTATTCATATCAGTGAAACTATTTATTACGATTTTTCTAGTCACCTATTGAGGGATGGAAATTATGTGCAGGGCTCACACGCTTTTCACAATTAATTTAATGTTTACAACAAAGGGGTACTAATGAAAACATGACGTATTTGAAAAACTAGAATTCACACGATGAAAAAGTAAAAATTTCATGAGCCTATCAGTCCTGCTCCGAAAAATGAGGAATGCATTTCGCATGAGTATGAGGGTGAAAATATTTATTACGATTTTTCAAGCACGTGTTGAGGGATGGAAATTATGTGCAAGGATCATACGTTTTCCACATTCAATTTAATATTTATAAAAAAGGGGATACTAATGAAATCATGATGGTTTCGAAAGGCTAGAAATCACAGGATGAAAAACGAAAAAAATGCATGAGCCCATCAGTCCTGCTCCAAAAAATGTCGAATGCATTTACGTAAGTATGAAGGGATGCTTAAAAATAGCGACTATTTTTATTCATATCAGTGAAACTATTTATTACGATATTTCAAGTCATCTATTGAGGGATAGAAATTATGTGCAGGATTCGCACGCTTTTCGCAATTAATTTAATATGTACAACCAAGGGGCACTAATGAAAACTTGATATATTTGAAAGGCACATGATGAAAAGGAAAAAAATATGCAAAAGCCCAACTTTCCTGCTCCCAAAAATGTGGAATGCATTCGCATGAGTATAAGGGTACATTTAAAGATAGCAAACATTTTTATTCATATTGGTGAACTATTTATGACGATTTTTCAAGTCAACTATTGAGGGATAGAAATTACGTGCAAGGATCGCATGCTTTTCACAATTAATTTCATATTTATAAAAAAGAGGTGCTAATGAAATTTTGACGTTTATGAAAGGCTATAATTCAAATGATGAAAAAGGAAAAAAAGGCACGAGTCCATCAGTCCTAATTACAAAACGCCTAAATTACGCCGGAGCTTCTGGTTTTAAAGTTTTATTTTAAAACGTGTTGAAAAACAGGTCCTTATTTTCGTTTTTGAATAGGCGGAGTTATATCCTTAACTTATACTAATCGGAAAGCTTCCTTCTTTTTAATGAGTATTTAATTTGAAGTGTTTATTTATTATTCGAATGATTTGGTTTTATATTTAAAATGCATAACTGGTTGAAATCGATAATTCTTATGATTACTGCAACTGCGATTGAAATTCAACCTGATGATTCGTGAACTACGAGTTCTTCGAAACAATCTGATTATTTTGAAATACAAGAGAACCTGAGTGCAGCAGTTAATAGGCATGTTCTCATAACTAATAAATACTGAATAATATCACTTTATAATTTAGAATATATAATACTGAAAACATCAGTGCTTCCTCAATGAATAGAAAATATAATAATGAATAATTCTTAAAATATGGATTTTGCATTCACGGGAGATAAAAATTTTAATAATATGTGGGGGTGTTTATGATAAATGGAGGTACTCAGAAATGAAAATCCTAAGCAAGAGGTACGTGAAAGAAAAAAGGTTGGGAAATGCTGGTCTATATTGTACCAAACTCTAAAGTTTTCAAACCCAATTTTGTCATCATATTTGGATTATTCATTAAATTTTACTTTTGGATGCCAAACAGGAAGTCATTCGGTCATGTAGTTGAGTAGTTTTGCATTTTTTAATTTTAGGACTCGTAATGTTAAATTCATCTTTATTCGTTGCAAAAAACAGGGTGATTATAAAAAAAAAAACTATCCCGATATATGAGCCCCTAACTAGCATACCGTTCACAGAAACTGAATGAAACTTTGGTTTAAAGTATTTTGAGGTATGCGCTCAAGAATCATATGAAAGATAACAGTTTAATTATAACAGTTACGGTTACAGTGACAAAATTTCGAAAATTTCAAGTGACAATACCTACTTTTTTTATTGGAATGTGATCTTCATAGTGAAAAACCATAAAAAGCGTTGGAACGGTACCTGTAGTACGAAAATCGCCGGCGGTAGATAGACTAAGAAGAATAGTGAAAACAACCAATAAAGACAGAGAAGCAACAGAAAACAAAACATTTTATTGTGTTTCATACATTTTCCATGACACTTTACATGCGGCAGATGGTGGATAGCACTGAACAATAAAATGTTTTACTTTCTGTTGCTTCTCTGTCCTTTATTGGTTGTTTTCACTTTTTTCTTAGTCCGTCTAGCGCCGGCGATTTTCGTGTTACAGGTACCGTTCCAACGCTTTTTATGGTTTTTCACTATGAAGATCACATTCGAATAAAAAAAAATAGGTGTTGCCATTTGAAATTTTCGAAATTTTGTCACTGTAACCGTAACTGTTAGAATTTAACTATTGTTTTTCATATGATTCTTGAGTGCATACCTCAAAATATTTTAGGCCAGAATTTCATTCAGTTTCTGTGAACGGTATGACAGTTAGGGGCTCATATATCGGGATAGTTCTTTTATAATCACCCTGTACATTGGAATAGGAGTGGTTTTTTAACCATAATTCAAAAACTACTTTGTGAAATTAGCTGTAATTTTAAATTCCCATATTTTAGGCTTTCAAAAAACGATTTCTGTTTAAAAAAACTTTATACGTTATAATTCATATATTTATTTCGAAAATGAATTTAAAAATATATACAGGCCTTCAAGTGGTCATTTTTTGATCACCACTAATTATTTAAAACAAATTTCATGGCAGATTATTACAAGAATTCTACGATAAACGCAACTCGAAGCGAGTTTCTACATTTGTAAGATAAATCTAAAACAAAAATCTTCGTATGGAAATAGTGATGCTAAAAATTTTGACTTGGACTCTATTAATAAAGATCGCTCCGAAACCTCTATATACATTTCCGAGCAAGCCAATAAAAAGGAAAAAAACGTATACATGAGAAATAAACATAAGGCATTTAATTTCATTTACAACACATTCTTTGGGATTGTTGTTTGTCCCTTAAAATTTCTTTACCAACTTCAATCTACTTGCAAGTTAACGACACAAAGAGTCATGCATTCATGGATTTTTCATCCCATATTTTATCAAGAATATATTTAAAACTGGCCATATTACTGACACTGCATTCGATTTGTTCGTATAACATATATGCCCATGCAAAATAATCTATAGAGTTTAAATCAGGGGACTGAGAAAACCAATCATCTTTGTTTAAAAAATAAGCTTAATTGTCATTACATCACTCTTTTTATTTGCGGAGCAATCTTTATCCCGTCATTTTTTATAACAATTATAGTTATTTGTGTAACTCTGAGGTCTCGGAATTTTTTTTATAAATCACAGGTTTATAATACCCAGATGTAATTTTTATGTTTTTTTTCTAATAAAAACAAAAGGCAACTTATCTCTGTTATATATTCAGAGCTGCCAAGCTCTCACTACTATTGTGTAATATGTGGGTTAATTTAACCCAGGTTTAATACGTTTTACATCAGAAATATTTTTAAGAAATGACATTAAATATATTCCACGTAGAAACTTGAAATTACATAAATAAAAATTCATCAAATATATAGTCCGGTTCGAAACACTCTTAAACGGGGTCAAATTAATCTATATATTACGGAAGGTTAGTGGGAGCTTGGCATCTCAGCATATTGCTTAATCAATGAATCCGACAGAAATTTAAGATGTGAGGACATGAAGTTGGTTCTCATGATATCCTGTAGCGATACTGACTGTATTGAATCATTTTTAGGAGGTCAGAGGTTTTTCTGAAATGAATAATTTATCATCGAGGAAAATTATTTCATTTCTTGTGTGTAATGCAAAGATATCTGTTGGTCCCTCTCTTCACATTTCTTTAGAACTTAAATAAATAGCATGGATTTTATTTTATTTTTTACAATGAGGTTTTCTAAGGTCGTATTTCAGGATTTTTTTATATGTTCCTTGAAATACAGGGGCGTTATAAATTCATGTAAACTTATAAAAGTCATAATAAAAGAAGTCATGTTCAGAAAAAAATTCGGTTTGCGCAAATTTGATCAAAGAGAAATTGGAATTGTTTCAAAAGTAACCGAAAGAGGGCGCTCACACGTCATACTGGCACGTTTTATGTAAATCAGGCAAACACTTCCTGGACGATCCTCCAAACTCCCACTTTCCTGAAAACGTCGTACTAAATTTAGTATCTAATTCGATGAAATAGGTGTTTTTCGCGCCTTCAGTCTTTTCTCCGTGCGGAACTTTCGTAATGCAATAGTTGTCAATTCACCATTCTTGTAGAAAAGTTTAACCACCAACACTCGAATGCTGCCGAGATCGAATGACGAATCCATTTCAAACCAGGTGTTTTATTGCCAGCCTGATTTGCATTAAACATCTCAGCAGGACGTGTGAGCGCCCTCTTTCGGTTACTTTTGAAATCATTTATTTATATACATGGAAAAAAAAATCCAATATCCCTCTGATCATATTCGCGCAAGCCAAAATTTTCTTCCGAGCATTACTTCTTTTATTATGGATTTTTTAAGTTTGTACGAATTTATGATTCACCCTGAATATTCACCTACTGAGCAAATGTTCTCGATGATCTTGATAGCTGTCAACTGCTTCAATTTTAGTTACGATTAATTCCGAATGGAAAACTTCGACTTTTTTAATCATAGAAATTTTCCATTAAATAACGCGAAGGTTGTTATTAGGAATTACTGGCATTCAAAATTCGTTTAAGTTAGCAGCCAGTGGCGTAGCCAAGGAGGGTGTCCAAATGCTCTTGATACCAGTAACATTGTAAAGTTTTCTTCTCCTTGATTATCGCAGAAAATTTTCCGATTAGATAAGACAAAGAAAGCTTTACTAAATTAGTGGTATACAGATCACTTATACCCCCACCCTGGCTACGCCACTGTTAGCACCTATGGATCTTTGTAAATCTATCCGAATATTCTCTATCCTACCAGCGACTGGAAGATACTGGTTGCAACAAAGCCATTAAATAATAAGCCCAGTCAGATAAATGGGAAACTTTTCGCAAGTTGAAAATAGCGCCATCTAGCGGTTGGGAGTGCTGCATTCGGCACCAAGAATATTTTAATAAAATTTTGCTTCTAAAATTAAAGCTTAAAATAAGAAGTTCATATTTTCTAAGAAAGTCGTTTGTAAATTCCTTTGTCAGTCAGTAATTTCACATTTTACGAACATAATTTGTCTGTGCCGAAAGGGTTAATTGCATAGTGATGTAAATTTCCATCACTTTTTATTTAACTTTTAATAAATAAATCAACTTTTTCGCCACCACTATATTTATATAGAAATATTAATCCAGTAAATTTCCACCATTTTTTTTTCATTTTAGTTTTAGCTTTAATGTAAAAAATCCCAATAATTAGCAAGCTTTTAAAGGAAGTGTAAAAACAAAACATCGATAAAAATCGTATAAAAAATCGACATAAATAAATCGTATAGTTTCTCTGCGACCCACTTCTGTTTTGTCCTCCTTCCGCAGCAGAAGTTTGGCGCTAGTGTGTCCCTAACAAATTTAACACTATCTGACTGGGCTTATTATTTAATGGCTTTGGGTTGCAAAGCTGATAAACGGGAGGTGCTGCGTTCCAATCCGAATCGCGCTCGCAGCCTAACTGCTCGGAGTTTTCTGTGGTTTTCTTCGAATCTGCGTAACACTACGTAAATACGATCTAGGTTCCCTTAGGAAACTTGTCATGGGGGCAACTGTCCGTCGGCCTATGTCACATTCGCGGATACTCGGTCATAAAAATCACCACCACCACAAACATCTAAAATTTTCGATTAATTTTTGACCGAAATTAGCACGTGAATTCAGCGTTTTTGGCCAATCTTTTTTGGTCAGTCGTCATGCAAGTTTCCGTATTCCTTCTTAAGATAAAGTAAACGAAATTATTTTTTATTCCTAGAGGTTTTAAAATTTTAAGACGGGATAACTCAATTTACCAATCGGTTTTTTTTACAACCTCTCTATTTTTTTTATTGTTCCTGAAATAGGTAAAAGTATACATTTAATATACATTATTATAAAGTAAAATGTTGTATATATTTTGAAAATAATATATAATACCTCATAATAAACTTTAAAAGTTATTTTTAATTGCAAAGTTATATGAGAACATATATTTATGAGCGCGTATTTACACTATCCTTAATTAAGGTAACAGTCTCCTGCCTCCTCCCTCCCACCAAAAATTAAAGAGATTTTAACACATATATTTTTAATTTAGATTTTAATACATACCTCAAGCCTTTTAATCACCAAATGTTTCCAGAAAAAACGGAAATAGCCATTCTAGTGGGAATTGTATCTTCTTTCAACTTATTAAAAAAAAAAAAAAGATTAGGGAGTCTTTATAGTGAAAATGCACCAAACTTTGCAATTTTTAATATGAACACCTAAATTTGGCATCATATTTGGCGTTTTCGATACCTTTTATTTTGGGATACCAAATGTGAAATTATTCGGTCAAGTAGCTTAGGAAATATGAAGTTTTAAATTTTGGTAGTCCTAATGTTAAATTCATTGGTAACCGTTTCAAAACACATTGCAATGAGGGTAGCTTTTTAAGCATAATTCAAAAACCGCTTGACGCAATAAGTTCTAATTTTGGATTCGAGCATATAAATCTGCTAGAAATTGATTTCTGTTAGAAAAATCATAGGTTATAATTCATATTTGTTTCGAAAATTTATTTCTAAAATAAATATTTCTAGAAATAATTAATTTTCGAACAAAAATACGAAGTCTAATTTTTATTTATTTATATTTTTTAACAGAAAATCTGCTGGCAATTTGGGTGTAAGGAAAAGACCCCATCAAATTTTGCTGTAATTTCTGACATTTGTTTTCCTTACAGCGTAATGATTGATTGCATCGAGGATTGTCAAACAATAGTATTTTATCGAAGTCTAACTATTAAATCACATCATTTTGCCGTTATTTATTGCAGTGATGATGAATGGCAAAAACAAAGATTCCCGCTCACCTCAAGAAATAAAATGATAAATTGTATATTTCAGCTCTCGCTTGTGTAATATTCAGCCCCATAAAAGATAAATAAGAGTAGACGTAGAATTAAAAAATAATACGTTTAAAAATTAGAAGAGCGTCACACAAATTTCTTGCCTTAGTTTTCTTTTTGGATAGAAATTAACAAAACGGATTTTAGAAAGTATATGTATAAACAAAAATGTGGATTTCAGACATATAAAGAATAACGGATATATATACACACAGGTGCTTATATTTTTATTGAGAAGCTCACTTTTATAACTGGTATTAAATAAAATATATAAATATTTTAAACACGTATAAATTAATTTGCAAATTCATTAAAATAAATGATAAAATTTTAATTATTTACCTATTTTAAATAAAATAAGTTGAAACTGGTGTGAAACACTAAGAACTAAAATAACTTCTTAAAACACCACCAAAACTTTAAAATGCGCTAGGCCTTTCGAAAGATCTGAGTCTTTTTTCGTCAGGCGCAAAAAGACGTGCGTCTACTATGAAAGCAGCAGCAAGACTGAAATGAGAGGAAACAAGCTGAAGCAACAACCAATAGGAAAGTAGAAATCAACAGCCAATAGGAAAATAGAAGACAACAGCCAATCACAGAAGAGTAAAATCAAAACAATACAGAATACAAAATAGAAGAGGAATAAGGGAGTGAAAATAATAATAATAATAATAATAATAATAATAATAATAATAATAATAATAATAATAATATAAATAAATAAATAAATAAATAAATAAATAAATAATAAACAAATAAATAAAAATTAATGGGAAAAATAAATAAATAAGTAAATAAATAAAGCACACAAATATATATTAAAAAAATGGAAACAGATGAAAATTAAGAATTAAATAAGTAACCAAAATATATAGATATATATAAAAAAGGCTAAAATTAATTAAAACAAAAATAAATTAAATGGAAGTACTGAAGAGGTTCTTCCAAGCAGCAGAGAGCATTGTGGAATCAGATTTTTCATTAACAATAACTTCACGATTAAGATAAATAGCTAAATTTTCAAGAAAGTCCAATTCAGAGATATTATTAGCAGTAAAGATAATTTTAGCATTTTAAAAATTAAAACAATGGCCGGAATCCCAAGAGTGCTTGGCAATAGAAGATTTAGAAATTTCTTGATTAGTTATATAACGAGAGTGTTCTTTTAAGCGGATTTCGAGATTTCTTTTAGTTTGACCAATATAAGATAAATCACAGCCATTACAAGGAACATTATAAATTCCCCATTTATGAAGATCAGGAACAGGAGATTTGGTGGATTGGAATTTGAATTTATTGACAGGTTTAAAATAATGTTAAAATTGAAGCGTTTTAAAACTTTAGCTAATTTGAAACATAAAGGAGGATAAAAAGGAAGGACAACCAAATTATCAGGTTTGCTTTTCACAGATTTAGAAAAAGTAGATTTATAAGGCGGTCTATTTAATTTCTTCACAGCATTATTGATAATAAAAGGATTGAAACCTCTTTTGACAGCAACAGTTTTTAAGTAATTACAGGGTTCGTACGGCTCCTGGAATTTTGCGTCCAGGAAATTCTTCGGTACCAGTATTTTCTTACAGAAAATCTCCACTTAAAAGAAGGCGAAGTTTTGCGAGTTCAACCTAGATTTATTTTTCTATAAAGAAAATACTGGTGAAGCTCCTGGAAAATTCCATGATCCGTACGAACCTTGTAATTAAGTTCATCCTTAAGGCATGCAGAGTCTGAACATATTTTGAGAGCACGATTGACATACGTATAAAATACACCGATTTTTTGGTTGATTTTTTTGGTTGGCAGGATGATTTGAGAAAAATCATCCTGTCAACCAAAAAATCGGTGTATTTTATACGTATGTCAATCGTGCTCTCAAAATTTGTTCAGACTCTGCATGCCTTAAGGATGAACTTAATTACTTAAAAACTGTTGCTGTCAAAAGAGGTTTCAATCCTTCTGTTATCAATAATGCTGTGAAGAAATTCAATAGACCGCCTTATAAATCTACTCTTTCTAAATCTGTGAAAAGCAAACCTGATAATTTGTTTGTCCTTCCTTTTTATCCTCCTTTATGTTTCAAATTAGCTAAAGTTTTAAAACGCTTCAATTTTAACATTATTTTTAAACCTGTCAATAAATTCAAATTCCCCTCCACCAAATCTCCTGTTCCTGATCTTCATAAATAGGGAATTTATAATGTTCCTTGTAATGGCTGTGATTTATCTTATATTGGTCAAACTAAAAGAAATCTCGAAATCCGCTTAAAAGAACACTCTCGTTATGTAACTAATAAAGAAATTTTTAAATCTTCTATTGCCAAGCACGCTTGGAATTCCGGCCATTGTTTTCATTTTAAAAATGCTAAAATTATCTTTAATACTAATAGTATCTCTGAATTGGACTTTCTTGAAAATTTAGCTATTTATCTTAATCGTGAAGTTATTGTTAATGATAAATCTGATTCCACAATGCTCTTTGCTGCTTGGAAGAACCTCTTCAGTACTTCCATTTAATTTATTTTTGTTTTAATTAATTTTAGCCTTTTTTATATATATTTATATATTTTGGTTACTTATTTAATTCTTAATTTTCATCTGTTTCCATTTTTTTTAAATATATATTTGTGTGCTTCATTTATTTATTTATTTATTTATTTTTCCCATTAATTTTTATTTATTTATTATTTATTTATTTATTTATTTATTTATTTATTTATTTTTCCCATTAATTTTTATTTATTATTTATTTATTTATTTATTTATTTATTTATTTATTTATTATTTATTTATTTTTATTATTATTATTTTTTTTTCACTCCCTTATTCCCCTTCTATTTTGTATTCTGTATTGTTTTGATTTTACTCTTCTGTGATTGGCTGTTGTCTTCTATTTTCCTATTGGCTGTTAATGTCTACTTTCCTATTGGCTGTTGCTTCAGCTTGTTTCCTCTCATTTCAGTCTTGCTGCTGCTTTCATAGTAGACGCACGTCTTTTTTGCGCCTGACGAAGAAAGACTCATATCTTTCGAAAGGCCTAGCGCATTTTAAAGTTTTAATGGTGTTTTAAGAATTTATTTTAGTTCTTACCTATTTTAGCTCACGAACTTCTTATTAAATATTTTTACAAAAGAAACAAAAAGTTCATTAAATTTATGGAATTGAAATATTTACTGAATTAATACCGAAATATTTTCAAAAGTTTATTTATTTATTTATTTTTTCAAATTTCTTAATTAACGGACTTCTCAATCAACGGTGTGGTTTTTGCCTGATGTTTGATAAATCATAGGTGGTGCCAAATCTCCTTACATTTTGCGGAGTTTATTTGAGAGGAGCCTACTTCTTTTACTGCTATAAATACTACTTTTTTAACAGTTATAAATAAATATCAAATGAATAAAATAATAGGTCTGCTTTTAAGAGCTATATTCTTTACAAATTTCCACAGATAAAACTTTGTACGAGGTGATTTATATCTTAAAAATATGAAAGTAAAAGTAGTTAAAAAAAGTGCTTTTATAAACATTCAGTGTTTATCAACGCCTATAACCGCGCCTAATGTTAGGATTGTAATTCATAATTCCCCTCCCACCCCCCCACCCCCCACCCCCCCTCCCAAAAAAAAAAAATCCGCTAAAATCCACGAATATGACGTGGGCACCACACCCGCAAACCTTCACCATTTTTATTTACGCTTGATAGAAAGCAAGAGCTCGTAAATTTATTTTAAAAATTTATCATTTTTGCCCTATTTCTGTTTTAAGATATGGCTAAAATGAAATAAAAGTAAACATTAATTAAACTATATTTATGGGATTTCTAAATTGATTTCTCAACATATAACAATAATTTAGTTTATATGAAACTATTAACTAATAAAAGCGAATTATTTTAAGTAGTACACTCTAAATGTTTTACTTTTATTTTATTTTCTCCTGTTTAGTGTTTAAAATTGAATCGTTGCAAATTCCCGGACTTCTGACCTATTTTGATGGGTATATTTTTCGCATAATAAATTCCATTGTTGTTGTAACTAGTATACAATTGTAACCATCAAGATTATTTGGCGATTTATTATCTGTGGCGGGTAAAAGGAAAAATGACTCAAAATTAATGTGTTAATTTATAATTAAGTTCTAAAAACATTAAAATGTTGTACTGTCATCGTAAACACACTTGTAAAAATATTTTTGTTTTAATTCTAGTATATGAGAAAGCATGTGAAATATCGATTACAAAATTCCGCCTTTACAAACAAAAGCCATGTTAAGTTAAATCAAAGTGGTGGTTCCCGCATTCCTTTGATTTATCAAGCATCAAATTGTTTCGAGGATGACATTTCAGATGCCGCTTTCCTAAAAGCTACTGGTGTTGGTATATTTATGACGGCCGATTAACTGCACGAGGGACACAGGCCCGAGGGGATCTTTCTAAGTATGGAAGGATAACCAATCCAAGGTTCTTCGAACCTAGGATTCGAAGAATCTTGAACGTTTCGACCCACAAGAGTCAGCTGGATGTGGAATCCTACCAAATGGCTTAAGCACTCACAAGCCCCGTACAGAAGATTTGGTCTCTTAATTTTGAACCAGTTCCAGATGAGAGATCTGCACCTAGATTGGCACCCCTAAAGGTAACGCTTATTCTAAACTTGGAGTACACTGGAGCCACGAAAAGCTTTTAGGTGCAAGTTTCGATCCACAAAAACTCCAAATGATTAAGCCGACAGGCGCGATTAGGTTCGAACCCAGCAATTACCGTCTACACGCTTTGATAGCAGAACCTCTCGGCCATTGGTGGGGCGTTTTTTATAAAGGATATATTATAGATTTTAAAGATTTCTCAATATTTGCAGATATTATAATAGCGATGTCGGTCATTGACAATCGGTTCATCGTAGAAACAATGGGCCTTTCGTACACTTGGCTTTGAAGGTCTATATTTCTGTAAAGCATCTTATCACCACAGAAAGGTATCGATGCTATATCGGCGTTAACACTTTTGTAACTACCTATTTCTAAACAACAGTCTTCATGGTAGATATTTGAAAATAAATTTATCACGGAGATTAATGTTTGGAAAAAGTGGTATCGGAAAAGTGACGAACCCGCCTCTGTGTTAGACAGATTAAGGAGGGGGGGGGGGTTATATGATGAGTCCAACAATCTAAATCTTAACGCTGGCGTTGAGCGCAATTTATTCTTTGCATGTGATACTTTTTTATATAAATAAGCTTCATATCGATTTTCGGCACTTCTCAAAGTTTGTGCATGGCGTTTTGAAACGCCATTTATATTTATAAATATCCATACATAGATTATGCACACACACTTATAACATTTTAAGTCGAAATAAGTTAAATTGTTAAATATGAAGAAGAATAAACTGTTTAAAGATAAAATAGTTATTAGAGTGTGTAGAGGTGGTTAAATTTGAGTACCACTATTTCAGAATAGTAATCTTACCATTCGGAAAAAGTGTAGTTTTTAAGCTAGTTTTAAAGCTAGTTTAGCTTAGTTTTAAACCTAATTACCTAAAATTTAGCACCTTTTACACACCTTGTATATAAAAAAATTATTAAACGTAGAATTAAAAACAAATCTGAATTTTATTTGTTAAATGTAAACATCATTTAATAAAATTCTTATATCAAATAACAAAAAAGTTATTGAATAATACAACAATGTATACCAAGATTTTCAGCAACCGGTGTAAACAACTACCCATTTGCATTTTCTAAAAGTCAAAGTGAAATGGAATGAAAAATTCTCAGATTATCTCAACTACTTGTTTCCTTGTGAAGCCATTTTTCAGAAAGTAATTTCTCATCCGTATCTTGACATAAATGCGTGAAAAGGAAATTCAGGTTCTGCTTTGATATGATGTTATAGGTGTACTTACATAAATCAATGGAAAGGAAGAGACTTTAATAGCAAGAATACATTTTCATTGGCGCAAACTATATGCGAATTTGTGCTGAAATTGTACTATTATATAAAAGTTGAGGAATTGTTTATGCTTTGCCAAAAGGGCTACTTAGAAATTTATAACTGAATTATGTGTAATATGAATAATTATTAGTTGAAATATTCTTTCTGAATCGAAATGTACGACGCATTTTAATTGCATTTTTAAAACAGCAAGTATATATTTTTTAAGTTATTACGCTTTTCAATTTAACTTAACCGTTAAAGAGGCGGACAGTTTGTAGTAACATAAAGACAACGGCGGCACGCTCTATGCGTCATCGGTATTTAAAGCACCGCCCCTGAGCGTGGACACAAAAATGGCGGCAATTGTAGGCGGATTTTCTTAGGCGTTTTTACGGTCCCATGATTTTATACACCAGTATTTTCTAAAAGTTTCCTTGGACTTATTGAATCTCAGAAAACACAGTGTTGCCAGATTGGGGATTTTGTCCACATTTTTGGGAATTTTGAGCCTCCGGGGGAAATTTTTGGGGACACGTTATTAGTGGGGAAACGTTTGGGTAATATCAACATTTTTGGAGAAAAACTTGGAGATTATTTTTATTATTTCATGTTTTCAGTTTAAAATTTACTTTTAATTACTTGACAACACCGGATCTGGATTCATTGATTATATGTATTTTAAGTTCTAATATACTATGCATTTAATTGTAATATCTATTTGTCTTTTCTTAATTCATATTATTTTCTTGAAAAAAGTAATTGATCAGAATAAAATTTGCAATTCGCAAATTCGTTTTTTTTTTTTTTTTTTGTAATGAGTATTTAAAAAAAAAAATGGGGGAAAAAGTGTTAAACTTAAATTGATTAAATAATTTTACAGTGATAAATTTAAAATTTAAAATTTACTTTTTTGACTAAAAACTGAATTGGGGACTTTTTCGGAAAAAAAACACTGATTTGGGGAACATTTTAAAACTTTTGGGGAAACTGACTTTCGACTATCTGGCAACACTTCAAAAAAAGAAGACGGAGAAAACTTTTAGAAATTCTTTGTATTCCATTTCAAGGGACCGTACACACACTCATAAAAATCGGCCAACGACAGCCGTCATTTTTGCGTCTGCGCTCAGGCCTGGTACTCAGGAAAAGTGTTTAAAGTTTCAATATCAACATTTAATGAGATATTCTTCTTTAATGCAATGTACAGTAGTGGTATATAAGTAATAAATATGATATTGTTAAAAACACTAATTGATTGGGTTATTCGGAAAGTTCTTTCCGTTTGGGAGAGTTGCTTCGAACCGGAAAATTCTATGATGTAAATATTAGAGATTAAATTTGATAGCGAATCTCTAATAATTTACGGGCAGAATTTTCCGGTACGAATTGATTTTCTCAAACGGAACGAACTTTCCGAACAACCAAATAATTAGATTTAATATAACGTGAATGTTTTTCGTAACATAAAGACACGGATGGCGTACTCCATGCGCCAGTGACTTTAAACAATGGAATATCAACTATTGATACTAAAGATAAATAGTGTTTAATGTCTAGTAATAGTATAAAAGTAAAAGACATTACATTTATTCATAAAACAAGTTTCATTAAGAAAGAAAATAGAAAATAATATACAAATACAGGGCGGCATATTCCGTACATCAATGGTGATTTACCAATAACAATAAATTGTTATTGGTATAGAGCAAAAGATATATTGAAATAGAGCAGAAAAAATTGCGAACTCCAACTTTAAACATTGGTTGAATATTAAAAGGACTTTTGGAAGAGAATAATGAAATAGAGCAGAAAAAATTGCGAACTCCAACTTTAAACATTGGTTGAATATTAAAAGGACTTTTGGAAGAGAATAATGAAATAGAGCAGAAAAAATTGCAAACTCCAACTTTAAACATTGGTTGAATATTAAAAGGACTTTTGGAAGAGAATAATGAAATAGAGCAGAAAAAATTGCGAACTCCAACTTTAAACATTGGTTGAATATTAAAAGGACTTTTGGAAGAGAATAAATATAGCGCAAATGTTAATCACGTAGTTATTTTAGAATTCACAACTGTTTTTCCCTGAGTAGCGCTTTAAAGGTTGGCTTGTTTGTTTGTTTTTTTAATGCAAAGATGGAATTTTCTAATCAATTTTTCACTCACTTCATTCTATGCTAAAATTATAAAAAAAATATCTACACCAGTGTGTTTCCGAAGTCGATACAACATTTTGATATTTTAGAATTTAATTATAAGTTAATAAATTACTTTTAAGGATTTTTTCCCCTTTAATCGGCTTTAGGCTTTTCCCCTTTAATCGGCTTTTAGGCCCTTTAATCGGCTTAAAGTGCTAACCTCCCTCTAATCTTCTGTAATATGTCGATTAATTTGACCCAGGTTTAATACGTTTCGAGCCAGAATTTTTCTCAAGAAATTTAATTAACACTTTGAGGGGCGGTGGTATATATTATATACCACCTAATTTTAATCCGATTCAAACCAGAAACTTTTAATTAAACTTTACTTTTTTAACTTTGAAGGGAAAAAAGTTGAAAAATTGCTTATTCTTATTTTGAACTAAATTCCGGTTGGAATCCAACGTTACAGGAGCACAAGCGCTTGCCGCTGAAAGGGTTAAATAAGTTCCACGAAGAAATGTGAAATTAAATAAATAAAGATTCACCAAATTTGTTTTTTGGTTCGAAACTTGATTAACCTGGGTCAAATTAATCCACATATTACGAAAGATTAGAGAGAGCTTGGCAGCTATGGCCTTAGGTGATAAATCGCCAAATTGTGGTTACAAATGTTTATAAAAACAATGGTGTTAAGTATGCGCCAAATCCCTCTCGACAAAATATGCCAACTAGCTATGAAACTGAAACAACGAAATATTTTACATACTAAAAAGTAGAAAATATAAAATATAAAGAAAATAATATTTAATTAAAATATTACTTTATCATTCGACAGTTTAATGATAATTAACTTATGATTATACGTTGCGAAAATAATTAAGAAATATTGAATAGATAGCGTAAGAAACGTCTTTTTTTTTTTCTTTTCATTTGCCATATATATATATGTATATATTTAAAAGAGCGAAAATTATAACATTTCCAATATATTCACAATAAAGCGTTTTCTATCAAGCGTAAATCAGAGCAGTAAATTTTCAATAATCGGGCTTACGTCAAATTAACGTTTGATAACAGAGGTTTTTTTTGCAACAATATTTGAGTTGCAGTCATGAAATTAGGCGTACTTTTTAAAATAAAGATTGAATCCTAATAAAATAATGTTTTTTTTTTTTTAATCTTGTTTAATTTTAATTTTTATACTTATACTTATTTTCCAAAATACTTACGGAAAACTGTTCGTTTTAATAAAATTTAAAGATAAGACAAAATAGTAAATTAACCATTTATCTCTAGTTAACACGGTACAAATGATAATTTATACCAAGTTAGAAAGTTTTAACTAATACAGATAAGTGATGCAGTTTCGGGGTTCTTCGGCGTGGTCAAATATTTTACTGCACTATTTACAAACAATAATCATTGTAAAATAGATTTCTCTTTCAAATATTGTGGAATTCTGCCACAAAGAATATAGTCTGATAATAGTGGTAAAAAAAGATAACTACGCCATTGTTTGTGGTTTAGATTATTTACAAATCAGTTTAACTGCTTTACAAAGATTAAATATGACAGTGTTTTAGAGAGCGATGACTGCGGGTTAAAATTATCTCTTTCACGTTTTTGCGAAATATTTCAGGGTTAAAGATAATTCTTAGCCGGATGGTATGTGCTTTTTTTTTAATAAAATATTTGTTTTTCCACATACTCAGATTTATCGCATTGTCTGCTTTCCTTGTATACCTGATAGTATAATAGATATGAAGGACATTGAACTTCAATTTTTCTTAAAGTGCATTTATGTTGTCAACATACTGATTAGCAAATAATATCAAACTAACACAATTACGCGTGATAGAAAATAATTCGGCTTATATATACAGGGTGTTTCGACGATCATGGGACAAACTTGGAGGGGTGGTACAGGACGCTGTAAGAAACAATTTTTGTACAGAAAATCAGTCTCTGAAATCCATTTTTACAGTCAAAAATACAGGGCGTCTTTCTGCAATCCGAAGATTTGTACATAACTTTAACAGTAGTGAAGATACATTAACGAAATCCTTACAATATGCTTACAATTCATACAAAGATGAGTCAAGCGTTGCGTCATTCATACAAAGATGAGCCTGTTGCGAATTTTTTGTTAGAATATCATCACTATTGTTAAAGATAACGCGAATTTTGGATTTCAGACCCTGGTTTCCTATACAAAATGTTTTTGTTACAGAATCCTGTACCACCCCTCCAAGTTTGCCCCATGATCGTAGAAACATCCTGTATATATATTTTTTTCTAGGAACAGATTTAACTGCAGTGCATTAAACTAGTTTTAATAATGCAATATGTCTTAAATATTGTTTATTGAATGGAAAAAATCCGCTGTAATATTAAAAAAGAATGTTTGTTAGATCATATCTGTGCTAGTATCAAACATTTTTTTAAAGTAAAATATATATGTACGGTCAGTGGCGACTCGTGACTGCTTTTATTTGGGGCACTAAATGCATGGTTGCAAAATTTATTATTTTCTTACCACTATTTTGTAAAATAAATGTTTGCCTTAATTGTTGGTAGAAAATTTACCATTGAACTAAAAAAAAAAGTTTTCTTAAAAAAAAAATAATGGTAAGAAAAGAATAAAATGTTCAACCATGTATTTAGTGCCCCAAAAAGAAGGAGTCGCGAACCCCCACTGTGTACGTACATTTTGACTTTGCTTTAGTAATAATTTAATTTTAAGAGGATACACTAACTCGAAGACACTCGCAAGCTACTGTTAAACCAATGAAAATTTCCTTTTTAAATTTCTCTTTCGAATTTCAATATTTATTATTTTATTTTTTTTTCATTTATTTTTTACATAGGATATCTGATGTCGATGTCTTCCGGGTACTTTTTGACTGTTTCTCTTTTGTTAACAGTTTTTCTTTTTTTTTTTAGTGTGACACTTTCACTTTTGAAACCGGTTCTAAAAGGGAATGTCCTAAAGAAAAAAAAAATCTCTGACGGCTCGCCTACAGGCACAGGTAGATTTTGAAGACGCAGACCGTGTGGCGCCAGTTTATTGGGAATTGCAGCAGAAGGACCTTTTTGCCATTATGCGGCAGTTGGTATATCCCACTTCGAAATCTACCTGTACCTGTAGGCGGAGCCAGCAGGGATTTTTTTATTTTTTATTTTTGCTTGCTGTAAGAGTTGCTCCTATAAAAAACTCATCAATATAAAAGTTGTGGCTATTATTAAGAAGTTTTATAATAAATTTAAACAGATTTTATATCTTACGAAATGACGAAGTTATGGATTTTTTTTCTTCATAAAACTCTAACCTCCCCCCCCTTGAGGTCATTTTTAATAATATAAAAATATGTCATACATAATTTTTTGGCCTTTTTCCTAGAAGTAATAATAACTTTAAACCAATTTAAATCCAATTTTGCCCATTAACAAACTTGACCGAGATTTTCTGCCCCTTCATTTTATGTATCAGTTTGGAAGAGAATTGTAGAGATTTATTCATAGTTATATTCATAAAAATGTGATATAGATAGATAGATAGATAAAACTTTGAACTGGGGGTGGTTTTGGGTTCTAGGAGTCATGATTGGAGTAGCTCTACAATTTTTTTTTCAGAAATTCCAACATAAGGGAGAATGTTATAGAAATCTACCTAAAAAAACTACAAAAAAAAAAAAAAAAAAAAAAAAAAAAAACCTTTAAGACATTGACCTCAGATATCCTATGGAAAAATAATCATTGAAATCTTAATCAGTCACAGTAAAAACAATATATATTAAATGCGAAATTACGAAATCAGGGCGAGAAATTTAGAAAGACCGCTCCGAATTGTTTAATATTAGCTTGCGAGTATCTTCGCAAATCTAAAGTACTTTTATTAGAACTTGATCTTTCCAATGTTCTAGTATACTTGTATTTGATTATTTTTGACTCAATTGTAAATATATATATATATATAAAATATTAAGAAAATATTGTTGTCGATACTTAAAAAATATTATTGACAAGCGATTTTCTATGAAAACAATACAAGCCCCTTTCTTTTACTTGAACATTATGAACTTGCATAAAAATGTCTTAGGAATTTAATAAACAGTTTGCTATAGATCTAATAAAATATGGTCAGATATATTATACAAATACACATATTTTCTGTCAAAAGCTTACAAGCATTTTATAAAAGAAAAATAGGCGGAATCTTGGAACAAATGAGACATCCGACTTGGCGATTTTTATAACTCGCGCCAAGTACCAACGCGAACCAACCTAAAATACTGCAACCTGAAAAGTGAAATTCTTCGCGATGCCATTGGGGATGCGATTCGCGTGCGCTGCGGAGTACAATTTATTACTTATTACTTAGACAGTTCCAACAAGAATTTCATTTGTAAAGGAAACAGTGAATGCAAAAAAGTTTCCTGTTTCAGCAACTTACGAATAAAATTATTGCCTGATATTCATTTTGTTCCGTTCTGCGGCGAATTTTTAAAATTTGTAAAAAGATTTCGGTTTAAATCTTTTAGCCTAATATAAATAATTTTTTTTTCACGATTTTCAACATTTTTAGAGATTTTCATGTTCTACGGCAATTTTCTAATATTCCTAAAAGAAATTCAATTTCAAACTTATACTTTAATACACTGAATTTTGTCCTCCGGATGTTTAACAATTTCTCCGCATTCCATAATGAATTTTTATTATTCCTTAAAGAATTCCACTTACAATGTTTTAAGCCACTATAGTAAATTTTGTCCTCTATGAGTTTTGAAATTATAGCGATTTTTTAAAATTTATAGCGATTTTTTTCACATTTCACTCCGATTTTTGCACAATAAAATAACTCCGGTTTTAAATCTTCTAGCCCAACACATTAAAATTTCTTTATTCACAATTTGAAAAATGCTCAAATTCGTCAATAACTTCAGTTTTAATATTCTTGCCCAATACATCAAAATTTCTTTATTTGCAATCTTAAAAATGCACAAATTCGCCAAAAGTCGCGGCACAGAAATGTCTAGAACGTATGCACGAAATACAGTATTTATATTGACGCAACACAGTACTTGTCAAATAAAATAAATATTTCATTTACTTTTATTTTCCTTTCCATGTCCACACTTAAAATAGACTGCTTATGAGCTATTTTTTCGAATACAAAAGAGACACCGAAATACACAACAATTCAATCCATCGCGATATATCGTACCGCCAATCTTATTCTTCATCACAAACAGCAAATTAAAAAATTACATCAACTCAACAAAATACCCATTTCCAGAAATCCAGCTATCCGAAAAAAAAACAAAAAAAACAACAACATTACATTAAAATAGGCGTAACCACAATCTACGGAACAAATTGGTATTAAAAGAAGTGATTTATCGCCTCGAAAAATTCACTGTCGCCAAGTGTCCCGCTTGTGCTAGGATTCAGTCTAAAAATTACACAGCTGGAACTACAAAGGATTCACAGCATGAGTTTATCGATGGAGTTTTAGAACTGTTAACAACTGTTGTCGAAGAAACAAACGGTTCGATATCAAAATGTAACGATAGGGTTCAAAATAAATCACTAAGAAAAAGTCAGCTAATTGTTTGCTAAAGTCATCAGTGGGCACGTAATAATCTTTTAATCATTGTTTATTGAAAATACCTCATATATTTTTAGTCATAACGAGCGTAATTGTAGGATTTTTTCAGGTAGTTTGTTTTAAACTGCGGGTAAAATATCGCTCTTTCATACACATTAATTAGATTACACGTAAGCAATTATGTATTTAAAGAAATATATTGTTGTTAATAATATATTGAAATATATTGTTGTATATAAGTTTTTTTTAAATATTTCACACCAGATTTTTTTTTCTTAAAACTATTTAATTTCTTTAATTAACTTGAGAAGGGAAATAAATTTTGTGGAGGTACCTGCGACATCCAGAAGTGCAGCGCCTGGAATGCGTACTGTGGAAAAAGGCTACAAAATAGTACGAAAAATTGAATTCGATAATTGTAGAACGACGCTGAAAATATAACGGGTCGATCGCAGCGACATCTTCTAGTAGTGGTGTAGACAGGGTTGAGGTCCAGATGGTTTGGATACCACTAATTTTATAAAAAATATTTTTGCCTTATCTAATCGGATATTTTTCTGCGACATTGAAAGTGAAGAAAACTTTATAATATTACTGGTTTCCAGAGCATTTGGACCCCCCCCCCTCTTTGGCTACGCCACTGGCTGCTAGTTCTTTATAACGCAAACATTGGGCGCGTTCACAGACCGAACCCCGAGTTACATAGGGTAACACATGGGTAACCCGAAGCGTTCAGAGACCGATATCACGTGACTTTTTGTGGGTGACCCGTAGCGTTCAAAGCCGGAAATTCCCCAGACTTCGGGTAACCCACATTACCTGGAGAATTTTGTTGGGTAAAGTGATCACGTGGTTGTGAAATCTGTTTCGATTGTTTGCTTTATAGCTAACTGCAACTGTTAATTGTTGTTCTTTATTACTCCTACTGTACACTTGAAACCTGACCATTTGATTGGTCTACCTTTAACAGGACTATGATATAATTGGCCAACGTCGGCTAGGATAGTTTCTGCAATGTTCGTACAATCAAAATGTAATGGTAGATTGGTTGACGGAAGTGCTTGTTGTAAACATGCCCATCACTTTACCCAAAAGCGCTCACAGCCGTTTTAACCCAACTTTACCCTGAGAAAATCAGATGACGTTATTCTCCAACTATACGAGTAACCCGCGTTTCGATCTCTGAATGCGCTCATTGTATAAGAATCGAACTGAGAAAACGTTTCAGCTGGTGGTAAATATTTTAAATACAGTGGACTCTCTCTATTCTGAACACTCATGGGACCGACCAAAAATGTTCAGATTATGGGGGTGTTCATTATAGAGGGAGATGGGGAAATGCATTACAACTACTACTATGTATTAAGTTTATAGACTGTATAGAATACTTAGCCTGGTTAACCATGCAAGTTACCGAGATGGAGGTGCTGAACTTAGAAACTATTAAAAAAGTTAATTAAAAAAAATTAATTAAAAAAATGTAATTAAAAAAAGTAAATTAAAATGTTATATTAAAATTTTTTACAAAATATACAATTACATACTTACAATGCATTACTTGAAAACATAATCGGTACATTACTTAAAAAAGTGAGTATTTTTAGTCTGTTTTTGCATAGTGTATGCTCGTGCAGTGTACATGTTATCTAGTTGTTTAAGAAGTCGAAAGGCTTCCGGGTGATGTTCAGCCGCATAGCTCAACAGGTCTTGAATCCCTTGGCCATATTGCTTGAAGGCAATCGTACTTCTTGTTTCATCGGTCTCTTCTGGTTCTGCTTCGTCTTCACTACCCTCTTCCTCTTCAACGATGTTGTCGCAAACAGGAAGGCTTCCGTCGGCTTTGAGATAAGCTCCAGGTTGAATTTCAGTATGAAGCTCTTGAAGAATTGACCTCAATCACAGCTGTTGCTTCTTGGTCTTCTGTCCTTGATTGCTCATTCTCACACGGGAAACCCAGTTTTGTAGAAGCATTTTTGGATGGTGTAGGGGGGTTGCTTCATTCCAAGCAATTGATATCCAATGTACAGCATCCATGACATTGACTTTCTTCGTTAGTTCGGTTGCCGAATTTGCCTCCTCCATCACCACAGAGATTTTCTTCAAAAAATGAATTTGGTAGTGAGCTTTAAAGGTCTTGATTACTCCTTTTATCCAGTGGTTGAATTATAAAAGTACAGCTCGATGGCAGGAACTTCAGGCTCACGTTGCTTAGCTGCACATTTGTATGTGATCTGGCATTATCAAAAAAGAGGAATTTTTCTTCCTTCTCTCTTCATCATCTCTCTTCATCAGCCCTCTAACCACTGTGAGAAAATTGTGAATGTCATCCAAGCTTTTCGATTTGATTTATAGTGCACAGGTAATGATGCTATCTTTACATTTTTGAAGCATCGTGGTTTTTCACTTTATCCGATCACAAGTGGTTTGAGCTTCTCACCCGTAAAACTGACACAGAGCATAACGGTAAGTCTTTCTTTTGACATTTTTCTGCCCACACATTTCTTGCTTCTTTCTGCTAAGGTTTTATTTGGAACAGCTCTGAAAAACAGGCCGATTTCGTCGGCATTGAAAATGTCAGCGGCATCGAAATCCTTCGTTATATCCGGAAGCTTTCTTTTCAATTCCTCCACAGTGTCGACATTCACGTCTGCAGCTTCACCATTGATTATTTTGAATTCGATGTTATGCCAATTTTGGAGCGAGGCAGCCATCCTTCTGATGCCTTGAATTCCGTGATTTTCTCCTTTTCTGCAAAATCCAGAGCAATCTGCTTTAGCAGGGGTCCAGTGACAGGAAGATTCTTCATTCTCATTTGGCAAAAAAAACTTCCAGACGTGATTGTTTATGTTCTCGTTTCCTCTTTTCTTTTCGAAAATTCTACACTTTGAGGAAGGTTCATTTTCTTCAAAAGCGGCTATAATTTCTTTCTGTTTCTTGCTGATGGCGTTGACTTGACCTACTGAAATTCCAAATTCAGATGCAATTTTTCTTTGATTTTAATTTTTGAACAACTTCGTATTTTTCATGAAACTTCAGTTCTTTCCGTTTTTTTTTTGTTTTCTTACTTATTTTTGACATATCTGCGTAAGTGTTGAAATTCTTTCCCTGCAACGATAGTGAAATAACGAAAAAATTTTACCTTTGCCAAGCAAAAAGTAAGAAAGAAACAGAAGCGATAATGCTGCCAACCAGGTATGCAGAAAAGAAACCATAATAATTTTTAACCACTCCCTCTAATACCTGTTGTCTTTTATCTGTCATTGGAGGATGGTCATTTCTGTTGCGCAATCTTTCTATTTTTATCTTAGCTCGGGAGAGGGAAAATCATGTGACATGTTTTTTACATTATTTTTTCTTGTATCTCTTTGCATAAAAATTGATTGTTTTGATCATTTCATTTAATTTGATTATCATGATTTACCTTTTCTGAAATGGAAACAATTTCTTATCTACACTTTTTTATTTATTAAACATATATAAAAATGTTCTAGTTAGTTGCGAACACGTACGGTAAAAACAAAAATATTCTTTCAATTTTTTTTGTTTGTTTTGTTTTGTTATAATAAATGTTTTTTTTTTTTTTTTTTTTTTTTTTTGTTTTGTTAACTGAAGATTTTATCTGAATTATTGAAACAAATTTCAGCATCGAGTAGATCTTAAAATCTAGAAATGAGTTTGTTTCTTTATTTTTAAATCGAGTTTATTGAACCCTCTTATTCTCCTGCAACAATTTTTCGGAATTTCCATGATGCGGGAATTCCCGGTATTCCGACTGCAAACACACGTTCAGTTTACGGAGAGGCGGATTAGAATGGGGATCAAAAGTAGCGTTCATAATAGTGGGGTGTTCAGATTAGAGGGTGTTCAGAATACAGAGAGTTAATCTTTTGTTAAGTCTATGGAGTTTCGCCGGGACCATCAGAAAGTGTTCATAATACCGGGGTGTTCACATTAGAGAGTGTTCAGATTGAGAGAGTCCACTGTAATTAAATTAAACCCTACTTCCTTTGACTTAATAGTGATTTTCATAAGCTTTGAAAATATGAATGATATTGATCATGGTCAAAAAACGTGATACGCATTCTTTTGTGCCTGGTTGCAGTACTCGATACAAGACAGCAAACTAGAATCTATCTCTAATTAGCATACCAAAGGATAAATCTCTGCCTGAAGAGTGGAAAAGATTAATTCCCTGATATGATAAAAAACTAACTTCAAAATCGGTTACATCTGAAATATACACTTACAAGAAGATTTTATAAACATAAATTATGTTCATGTTGTTACAAGTGAAACTAGTGTTGTTAATAATGAAACGGTTACTTTTGCTAGAAGTAAATCTATTTTTGAAGCAGATGTCGCTGCGATCGCCCTATTATTGTACCACGTCGTGACACGTTTATCGACTACAATTTTTTAGCACTTTTTAAAGCGTTACCAGTTTGGCCTTTTTTAAATTCCGAAATTTCGCATTCATACTAGAAATTCCTTATACTGTTCTCACTCTTTTTAGCTTGGAGAAAGTTGATAATTCTTTACAGATATAAAAAAAAATCATAATTTTAAATGGGAAGGGCGAATTATTTATTATCCCGATTTTTTCTTTTAATTTAATTTTTTATGTGTTTGCTTAACATTTTTTTCATGTTTTGCGGCGTTTTTTGTTTCAAATAACGTCACAAAAATCACCCACTACAAGTCAAACACCATTGGAGGGAAGTTGTGATTGGCACATGAAAATGTCGTCAGCTGATTGGAATTCGAACAGCGAGTTGTGAATTTTTGCGATTTGTTTTATGCGATTTTTAGTGTTTTCTCATGTATATGTCATTTTTGTATTTGATTTCAGAAATTAATAATGATAACTTACTGTTTTTGTATGTAAAAAACAGTCATTTTGTTTCTGTTTAGAAAGTGAATGATAATTCCTAATTTTTCAACGTCGTTGGTTAAATTCTGTGGGAGAGGAGAAGGTGAGTGTTCGGGTGTAGTTTAAATATCGCGTTAATGCTCTGATCGAAACTCTCTTCTCCCCATCACTGTCTTCAAAATCAGAACTATTTAATTATTAGTCCGATTCGAACGAAACCTTTCTCAGGTCCCCAGGTACTAGATAGACTTCGGTATAATTTTTCAGATATAGTTTTGGCAGTGGAAAGCGGAACTAAAAGATTTTCTGCGAATGTACACAACGCCTTCTATACGTTGTCATAAGCAGCGGGGACACGCACCGGAGTTTCGTTCGGAAAGAGGTTTCCTTAGAACTGAGTGCACCCCCTGGCGCTGGAAAATGTAATTAAAAGATTTTGCATTTATTTTTTGTCCGATTCAAACGAAATATTTTCTGACATTCTTCCGAGGTATCCCAGGTACTAAATAAACGTCGGTATCACTTTTTCAGCACTTAGTTACCACTATTTATGCACATTAATATCCAGGGGGGGGGGATTTATTTTCTCGGTTCTGTGGGTCCGATTTCAAAGGGAACAGATTCATTCAACTTAACATGAACTAATTAAGATACAGCTAATTATTTAACCCATTAAGCGCCATTGCTCCCATTTTTGGAACATTGCTTTAGGATTTTTTTCTAAAGTGCGTATTTTATAAATTGTTAAAAGGTTGATGTTATTTGCATTTTGAATATATTAGATGACATCTGAATTTTTTCTTTAAAGTTTCATTAGAATTTTATATTTTTTAAAACGTATTAAAAAAGGCGAAAAATAGCTTTTTGGCAGTATTCGAAAGAAATATTTAAAAAAAAACTTTATAATAAAAATTATATATTTTAGTTAAAATATGTTTATAACAATGTTTTATATTAAACAACTTCAATCCGGAATTAATATGTATAATAGATCAATCACAATTACCGAAAGAATAAGTTGTCCCCAAAATGGGAGCAATGGCGCTTAATGGGGGTAATGTTTTTGAAAACTTGTACATATGCCTCCGTGCATTTATGGTATTTAATTTCCGGAAATCGTTTTTTTAACACCTGATTGCAGTATTGTAACATATCTTCCTCATATGTATGTCGCATAAATTATTTTCTATTACATATGTAATAGAAAATAATTTATGCGACGATTTATCCCATGTTATATTTGGTGAAGTACAACTTTCCGTAAATTCTAAATCAACAGACAATCAAGAAATATCTGATTTAGAGTTTAAAAAAGACAAAGTATTAAAAGCAGACTTGATATTTCAGATGAAAGTTCAGACGAATCTTCAAATCGGACTATGCAAAAACTAAGCAAAAAAAAAAAAAAAAGTTAAAAAATCAAATTTTAGAAAACGCAAAAAAAATAATATAATGCTGCATAAAATATGTTTCATCCTTTTCATGTAAAATAGTAGGACAGAAATGATGTAAATGGGAAAAATAAAGAGATGGATAATGAAAATGCTTATGGAATCGGTAATTTTATGCTTTATTTTTATTATAAATGTAGATGTTGGACTAATTTATATGAATTATTCGTAAAATATCAGTTCCAGAATGATATTACCCCTTTTATAGCTAAAGAACAGTGAAATAACAACCACAAATGCACGGAGGCATAAGAGAAAATTTTGAAAAAAATTACCCCCATTTTGAGCCATTGCTGCCATTTTGGGAACATGCTATTTTTCTTAAATATTTGAATTTTTTTTTATTTTTTCTTCAGAAATACTTTAAAGACTTCCTATTCATAAAGAAAAAACAACTGTTCCATAAAAAAATAGTTTAATATATATATAGCGGCGCTTAATGGGTTAAATCACAGAATTTATAAATATAATTTTACTGTTTTAAAATAGTGGTATGAAAAAGTAATTACTGAACATCGCGTATAAGTGAGAGATCACTGTATATATATTTTTTTATTTCAAGATAAATCTACTACAAAGAAATCTATTTATAAATCGTGGTGCAATTTAATTTAAAAATAGTCGCCAGTCCTTGCCTGTAATCAGGAAGTTAATCGATTCCTTTATTTTAATATTGTAGTAGTATATAGCGACGCGATGTGAGAATGTTATTCAGAGGCGATTAGCTCGTCTGCTTATATAGAGACAGTTTTCATTCCTGATTGCAATGATGAAAAAAAGTCCATTTTATATTTTTTAAATGTTTGAAAAACATATTTAGCAGCTATGTATAAAATAAAACTCAACAGTATTGTCTAACATTAAAGTAAATATAAATATAAAAAAAATATATATTAGGATGTTTTTATAAATCCTAAGACCTCTAAACATCTTTTAAATAATGACTCTTTTTTTTAGTAATGGAAGATGATCATCGTATTTTCCATGGGCAAATTGTGACAGGATTCTACTAATTTGAAGGAAAAGACATATTTACGAATACGGAGAATTTGTAATTGTTGGCATCTCTCATATGACTATTCGAAATATAAGAAACTTCAATCGTGACTTTTGAAGATAGAAGCAAAATTTCGAATATGTAGTGATGACTCATTCTCAAATGGGACTCTTAAACGTGGACGTGTCGCACTTAGTCCTTCAATCCTTAGTTAGAGTTTTTTCCGCAGCACATTATAGTAATTAACTTATTTCAAAAAATCAAACAAGTAAGTTTTTAATATTTAATTTCTATAAAATATTTATTTCTGTGTTTGGCATTCATAGAGTCATTTAACATATTAACATTTAAATATTAACATATTATCGTTTAACATACATCATTTAACATATATCATTTAACATATTAACATTTAAATGTTGAAGTTTATTCACTATTATAAAATATGTTCCTGTATTGAAATATATCGATAATACCTTAAAATATAAAATTGATTTAATTGCATTAATTTAATGCATTTTACCATAGTTTATCTTTATTTAATTTTTATTATTTATATGTCATGTATTATTTATTAAAATAGCTATTTAATCTGCATGAATTTAAATCTATTATACGTAAATTATTTATATTACACAACGAAGGTCTGTATAATCAAATGCTATTCAAACAAATACTAATGTAATCTAATTTATATAAGTACCTTAGAATAGCATAATTTAATCAAACTACATATTAAAATAGTTTGTTTTATAGCAAAAAACGATCCGGGAAACATTTTACACTGTTTAATGGAAACGACATTGCTCATTTAATTACAGTAAGAAAATCAATTAAATGTAATTATCTTTTCAAGTGACAGTTTGTATGATCTTCAAATTTATGTATTTGATTTTATGTTGAAATAAATAAACTAGATCTTTATCAGTACAATGCATTTTAGTAACATGAAAAAATATTTAGTATGAAAAATATTTAGTAATGCGAAAAAAAAAATAAATATTTCTTAAAATTAATTAAAAACTTTTCAGAGACTATATTCTGTAATATGAAAAACATTTAGTAATGCGAAACAAAATAAATATTGAATCCATTTGGACATTACACTGTTAACTAGTTATTTTAAAACACAAATTGCACAAATTGTGCCTATTAGTTGCACAATTGTTGTACACTGATTTTAGCAACTAATAGGCACAATTTGTGCAATTTGTGTTTTTAAAATAAAATAAATATTTCTTAAAATTAATGAAAAACTGTTTAAGAGACAATCTTCTGATTAAAAGTAACCTTCAATATTCCAGGTGGACTTAGCATTATACAGTGGATTCTCCTTATTGCGTCATCGCGTAAGACTTTCCAGTTACTGTGGATAATTTTCCCCCATCAATTTCTATTTGCAATTAATGTTAGACATAATTTAAAGTTTACTATTCATCGTAAAATACGGAGAATTATTTTACAAACTAACTGAGCACAAACAGAAGCTGCTTTAGTACATAATTCCCTTGAAAGCAACTTTGTTTATTGGGAGATCAAAAAATTATAATTTCTTTAAGCGACAATCATCTGATTAAAAATAACCTTAAATATTCCAAATGGACTTTGCGTTATACAGTGGATTCTCTTTATTGCGTCATCGCTTAAGACTTTCCGGTTACTGTGGACAATTTTCCCCTATCAATTCGTATTTGCAATTAATATTAAAGACGTCACTTAAAGCTTACTATTCATCTGGAAATGCAGAGAATGATTTTACAAACTAACCGAGCACAACTGAAACTGCTTTTGTACATAAATTCCTTAAAAGCCACTTTGATGTGACTTTGGTTATTGGGGGATAAAAAAATTATCAGTGACTATAATGAGGATAAAGAAAACTTTCTACCATCAATATTGCGAGAGTTTAAAAAAAATGCTAATGGCAGTTCGTCGACATTACCAATCAAAATTTGATATTGCAGAACAAATGTTAGAGTTTTCTTGCAAAACTGGAGAAAGGTGTGCTAAAAAGATCCTTTCTCAAAGTAACGCAAAGAAAAGTGAGAGAATATTTTAATAATAGTTAAATTTTGTAACGATGCCGATTTATTTTATATATTTTGTTTGTCCTTATTAATTTATTATTTTGTATTATGAAATTATCATTAACTTGCTTTTTAACTAAAATTAGTAAATTTAAGAAAAATTTCTTAATTTAGCACTAAACTGTTAACCTATTTAGATTATGTCAAAAAATAAATCCAATTTATTTAACAAAAGGGATTATTTAACGCAATTTAAATGTTAACGGTGGTTAGTGTTGTAAGTGCAGACAAAACTGATTTCCCTTGGAAGTCTACACTAACGAGAGTTCACTGCTTTTAATGACAATTTGACAGTAAAGTATAGTGTATTTGACAAAAAGATAAGTATATCTTTTTGATAAATCATGTTATCTATTAATTTCACTGAGTAAGATTTTTTTCCAGAGGCATCTAAAATAATAAATACTGATGTATGTGTTTTATGTGTCTGTACAGAGAGTTCTGTAGTGCTATGCGATTTGACAGAATGCTACAAAAATGTCTGGAATTGTGTACAGTCAGTATAAAATAAACGATACACCTGCCTTCATTCGTAGACCGTTTAGGAAAAAAAAAATCACTGCAGAAGTGTTATAAGACTCCGAAGAATAGCTTCTTTCAGAATATACATACATTTTTGTAGTACGAGTAGTTTATATAATAAACATTGCACCAACTTTTTTTTTTTTTTTGTAATGGTAACACCTACTTTTGACATCATATTTCAGTTTCTTAGATGAATGCAGCCTGGATAAAATTATAGTTTATATACTTTTTTATGTAGACAACTTATAATTTCATTAAATCTTCATAGATTTTTAAAAGAAAATTTATTAAGAGCATATCCACAAATTTAAAAAAAAAGTAATTTAACATCTTAAAGAAAAAAATCCAGGCTTACACCAGTAAAATAGCATACACAATTAATGTAGAAAACAAATAAAATGAAATTTTAATTCCAGAATTTTTTTAAAGAGAATTTTCCGGTTACATTTTGTGATTGCAGATTTCGATTTTCTTATGTATGACTAGCAGAATATGGTTCTTTTACATCTTCAAAAAATAATGATTGGTCTGAACTATAAACTTACAATTTCCAAACCTGAAAAGTTAGATTCGTGTGAAAAGATATTCATCTAAAAGTAAAAAATCGCAATAATGCAAGGTCCTTTGATTCGATACAGAAGCGCGCATACCCCGCCTGGGTGTATGCAGCTGGATGCAATGGATCCGCCAATCCTAGGTTCGTTTATAAAGATTTTCGTCTAAAAAATTCGCAGTACTTCCAAGTTCGTATAATTCCAGAAAAGAGCGGTTGTACGCTGTCGAAGGCCCCCTTCCACAGGTTGGTTTTGAAAAACCGACCAGCGAAGCTTCACTAATAGTGTTACGTTTTTCAAAAGTCAAAATGTATGATTGTTTTTCAAATGCTACACTAGTGTTAAAAATTAAATCGAATGTTAGCAGATACAATTGTATTTAATATCTTATAATGTTTGCTTGAATCTGCGAAATGTCATTTTAATAATATGAAAAAAAATAAGAAAAATGAATTAAATGAAATATTCAAACACTATGCCACAACCATACATATTCAAACACTTTTAAATCTAAATTAAATATTTCTTACCAGAATGATGAATAATTGTCAGAAAAATATATATTGGCAGAAAGGGAGAGAGAAAGAAATTTTACCTGTAGCTACAGGTTGTATCTACTTGTATCTACTACCAATTTCTTTCAATTTTTCGAAAAGCAAAATTTAAATTTCAGAAATGCATTCGTTTATTTAGTAAATGCAGATGTGAAATTTTGGTTCGGAAAAATAAAATTTCTTGATGATTTCATCAAGTTGTTACCAAAAAATTTGTATTTGTTACAGCACAACAGAATTAAAAAATTACAAATGTCTTTAAGAGTATCGATTTTACAATTTATAGATTAATTGTGAATATGGTACTAGTACAAAAGAGTTCCTACCATATCTCCCTGCATAGCGGAGACACTTCAATGGAACAATTGATCACAACGTTTGCAAAATGGTCAAATTAAGACGACGACAGTGTTCGTAGCGGCTATAGAATATAAATACATAGAATAGCACATGTCTTAAATATTAATTAGCAGTAATTCTAACAAGAAAATTTATTATTCATTTGTAGTAATTTTATAGTACATTTAAACACGACGGTTACGATAAGGAAAAACAATATGAATTGCGGTGATGTTTCTTTTGTAGAAATGTGTGTTAAAATGTTTATTTTAGAGAAATTCAGCTTTCCGTACAAACATAGAAAAACATTAAAAGAGGGCAAAATTCCATTGGCTATATCACTTATATCACCATTAGATTTTCGCATAGACACTAGCATCCCAACATTGATCCACAATAAAACGGACTAGAGTGGCAGATTTTACCATATTTTCCTCTTTTGGCGACTTTTTTTTTTTAAATTACAAAACGGCCAATAGCGGGGATGCATAATCAATCAAATAACATATTCTTCTTTTCTATCATATTTATGTTTTAAAATGTTATGACTATTCCGCACACCGGATCTGCTTACAAAAAGTGTAAACAAATGTTATATACATGTGTTTTATTTTTAAGGCCGTTGCGCTAAAGTTCTGAATTAAAGCAAAATTTATAAGTATTTTTTGCGGCAATTTTTTTGCGGTTGTTAAAAACTTCGCCAACACCGTGAATCGCTGCTAACGCTGTGCCCTATCGCCAGTCTTGCCAAATACGTTTTTGGACCACTATAGGAGACGCTGACGTCTAAAGGCTAATGAAGTATTTAACAAGCTCTTAACAAATTGATGGCCTGTAATGAATATATTCGTCTTTGCATAGCTGCCAAAAATTATGTTTCTTTTTGTTACCAGAAATAAAAAAAATAGTATTCGCCTTATTTAATCGCAGAAACCTTTAATTAAACTAAGACCAGGATTATTTTTGAACTGTAGTGGTAACAAATACATCATAGAAAAGTTATTTTATATTAAATTGCCGGTCACCAAATTTTTAAATTATTACTCAATGCATATAAATAGGCAGAGCAACGTGCTCCGATACCGCCAAAATCTCGCGAATTTCGGACGCCAAACACTACTAAGTTGTGGCATTGGAATCACATGGAAGTATTAGCGTTTACTAAATAATCAGCTTTGCTTACTACATAGCTGCCAACCTTCCGTTTTCTTTAAATTCAGACAAACATATATTAAATCATAAAATGTATTTAATAAAATATGTACTTTTTATATGTGGTAAATATTTAACTTTATTTAATATGAAACAAAAAGTAGTTCAAAATATGCTTATCTGAGTTTTAAAAAAACCTGGAATGTTGACAGCTGTGTTACTATAAAATTGAACCTAAACACTCACTTGTTAAATTTTATAATTGTAGATTGTTTTATCTTATTCAGTGATATAAATGTGATATAAAAATTATTTTTATACTTGTTGAGTTTTTTTATCACATTGAGAGATATAAATATCGTATACAATTTCTTTTACATTTTTCTGAATGTTTTATCTTATTCACTGATTCCTTCTTATTATAAAAATATAACTTCATTAATAAGTTACTTAACTAAGATATAACTTTAAAATATATTGTTCAACGTAAAATTTAATTCTGATATGTCTTTTCTAATAAACCCAAAACCATTAAATAAAATATGTTAAACAAACGCACTAAGACTCAATTTAAATCTCCGTCCATGATTCCTCTGCGCTGAAAAGAGCTTAGTAATGTTAATGAACTGATACAAAATTAGGATCCATGTCGCTAACATTATGGTCTCGAAACACTTTTCAATTAAGTTGGTGAGTAATACAAGTTAAGTGTGTAGGAGTCTCTTAGATTTTGAAACTGACAAGAAATTAAAGATTAAATTGAAAATAATTTACAAACAGAATTAAAAACTGCATTACACATGTCGCTTTGTTTATTTTTTGGCTACTGGGACGTGAAACAATTATAACTCAATACAGAATTAGGAATATCATCAAAAGTTGTATAATATTTGAATATTTTCTACAAGGTAGATTAGGATATCCAATGAAAAAATAATATGAAACATGTAACAGTTTCCTAAATGTTGTTTAAAAATGTTTTTAAATGTTCTTTTTAAATGCTATCTATTTAAGATATAAAAAGTATCAAATGTCCATAAAAATACTTTAATTTCTCAAGCACTAATTCTATTAGAGTTAAATAGCTCGTGATCATTTTAGATATATTTAAAAATAAATGTGGAAACTTTACAAATCATTCACATAATAATTTAAATAAAATTTTTTTAACAATGCACAAAACCAGCAGTTTGAGAAAAATGCATAAATTAAAAACTTACGTATATTTGACATATAAGCTCTTAAACATATATCAGTTTTTTAGATACTTTAGTTATTACAAATACATCTAGCCGACTTGTGACGATTATTCGACTTACAATTACTACCGACCACAAAAGTTTACTCAGTATCCAGAAAACATTTATAAGACTTCTTATGAGAAATAGGTTTTTATTTTATTTCGATTTTCTATATCAATTTTCTAATAACTAATTGATGTTGCTTACGACCGGTCAGATCGCGTCAAATGTATTAAGTATAAGTTTTAAAAATTTCCTGAAGGGTTCAAAGAACTTACTAAATCAAAAAAAAACTCTCTTCAAAATATCAATTTTTTTTTATTTTTAGTGTAATAAGAATATGTATGACCATAGCTTCCGAATGAAAAAAAGCTAATCAATTACAATAATTTATAAGCGAATCAAGCGCTATTTTGAGTATCCGCAAGCAACAACTGTTTCAGCCACACTCATTTAAAACACACTTTACAGATCTGGAAACTTTTAGGCTTTTTTCTTACCACTAAAATTTTACAGTAAATTTTGTCTTATTTAATAACCTATACCTGAGATTTAAGTAAGGTAATTCCATTAAATTTTACTGGTAACAAAAAAAATCCGTAAAAGTTCAAAGCTATGCGTTTGACAGAACTGAACGCATTTATTCCCCTGCAAAAATTTACTTTTTTCAAACTCAGTAGCTTTTTTTTAATTATGATTATATATTCTGTCACGGAGATTATCATTATTAAAAAATATATAAAATGCTTATAATTTTTTTAAACAAAGTAATGCAACTGGATACCAGACTTATAAAAGGTGATTCACTTTTTCTAAGTTTCTAGCGCATAGCACAAACTTTTATGCTTTTTTGTTAGGAGTAAAATTTTATAGGAGTTAGCACCTTTCTTAATCACAGATTTCGCCAATGTAATAAAGCAAAAATTACTATTAAATTTTAGTGGTAAGAAAAAAAGAGCAAAAGTTGGCAGTTGAGCCAGAAACGAAGCATTAACGTAACAGATATTCTGTGACATTTGCAGATTTTACCTATTAAAAAAGCAATTATTAGGTACTGTGAAAAGCTTATTATGTCATTAGAGAAAACGTCAAAAACTAAATAATAATCGAAAATAACGTTATAGAAATGTTTAATTTTCATAATCTAAAATATATCTTCTAATTTCAGATTAATTCATCAAGTGCCATTACTTTTTAATTTATTAAATACGTATAAAATTTTAGATTTTCAGAAATTAAATTAAAATATTTTGTGTTGTATATATTAGGTAAACATTTTTGAGCCATATAAGTATACTTCAATGTCAAAATGTTAATATTTTGCATACAGAAACATTTATTAGTGGGACTATTATCCGGTATATTTATCATAAATATAAATGCATGCCAAATATAGAAAATGTGTCACAAATAATATTAAAACTTTACCCATAGTTAAACTTGTTTAAAGAAAAGATATTGAGCATTTATAATGTACTAAAATATATTTTTTACATATAAAGACATTCCCCGTTTTAATGATTTAAAAATATTCCATGCTAATTAGCTTTTTTCAATTTTATTGAAATATATCGCATAAACTATCTTTATATGTAAAAGCACAAATTACTAAAAATAATGTCATTTATATGTAATTAAATTTAAAAAAAATAAACGACACAAAAATTCATTTTTTAATCTATCATTTCTAAAGCTTTATTCATAAGATAAACAAAACAAAAAAATAATAACTTTCATTTTTATGTATCAAACTTATTGTTTATTAGATTATTGTTGAAGAATGTTCAACCTGTATGTAAAAATCTAATGCTCATGGAGCGTTTTATAAAATGTTATTTATTCTAGATTTAAAAAATTAAAATTTTTATTATCTCATGAACCATTAAATATACTTTAACCAAAAATTGAATACTGATGTCTAATAACACTATAAACATTTTCTGTAATTTCCAAAAAGAATATCATTGGTAAATAAAAAAAATTGATTTTGAAGGTCCACTAAACGTTTAATATTAAGAACCTTTTTAAAACAAAATATTTCATATCAGATTTTTTTTCTTTATTAGCTACTCCTACTCTCCTTAACCCTTAAATGCGTGAATTTTTCTGTTAGACTTATATTCTTTTATACTTATATTAAAGATTAGATACCAGAAATTTTAAGGTAGATTTTTAATTTCATTTAGTAGCATATTTATGGATTAATATTATAGGATTAATATTAATTTCATAGGATAGGGTTAATATTTCTACATAAATGTAGTGGTTGCAAAGAACATTATTTATTTATTAAAAGTTAAATAAAAAGTGTTGCAATTTTTATACACTATGCATTTAAGGGTTAAATTATCTTAAACAAACTTACCAAGTCTCAATTTATATCTCCTCCCCTGACTCCTCCTCCCCGAAAGGACTTTACTAATGCTAATGAACAGACACAAAATTAAGATCCATTTCGCTAACATTATTGTCTCGAAAGATTTTCCAATTAAGCTGGAGAGCGATGCAAGTGAACTGTGTAGGAGTGACTTAGATTTTGAAACTGACAAGCAATTACTGAGATAAGGGAACAGATACCTTCTTGATAACTAAAGAAACCATAATGACTTTTGCACTTCTAGATAAAATTAGATTTCATTATTGGTTTAACTGATAGTTTCATTTATAAAACTGCAAAAAAATTGTTTAGAGGGAATGCCCTTTATGAAACGTAGAATACGTATTGGTTTGTGAAACTATTGCGATAAATTTGATGTAAAATAAATAAATAAACTGATTGTAAAACAGCATTTTATTAGGATTTATTAATCATAGAATATGTAAGTTTTAAGGAAATTTGACAATTTTTAATTTATCAGTTGTTAAGATTTTATCATTATTTTTGTTGTTGTTGTTTTACTTGGGGATTGCAACAGCTCTAGCGGTGGAATTTCGCGGTAGTGTTTTTTTATTTAAAAATAGTACCATAATTTTCGAATAAATATCCTCGTTTTAATTAATAATAAACTTTGTATGATTAAATAACGCAAAGATTACTATCCGAAAATTTTGGTTGGTGTTTTGAATTTTTGGTGTCAAAACTACTTTTTATCTGTGTTGTCAAATTTTATTTGAAATATGTATCAGAATTTCCGAAAAGTAATATTTGCCGAAAAGTTAATCACCGAAAATCCATTATTAAATAAAGCGAAAAAATTGGATTTGGAAATTATGGTAGATTTTTTTTATAAAAGATGCTGGCTGTGAGATCTCACAACATGCGGGATTGCAAAAACATGATTTTAATTTTTTTTTTTTTTTCTGGCTTGCTTCTGTAAAAGATAATTTCTGTTTTCAATTTTTAATCACTATTGCGATAAGGGACCAATTACCGCAAGGGCCAACTTATATCAGTAATACCGAAAATAAATTTCCGCCTTATTTAAGATAGAAATTTTGAGTTTATATAAGTAAACTATTACTTTTAAAATATGCTGGTGGATGTTTACCTCAGTGTTAATCAGGCTAAGATTGTGACGGGAAATATTGCACAAGAATAAAGAGAATAAGAATTTTTACTCACTCTGAGTTCTCTATTTCAGAGCTGTCCAATATGGCGCCACTTTTTACAATTATTACCCCTATTTTCAAATAGTAACTTTCACTTGATTGAATCGCAGTATTTATAAGGTGAAGATCATTATTGGGGAAAAGTTTAACCAGTGGGGCACGTGGAATGTTAGGAAGGTCTCCTCTATTTTGCATTTAAAATATTAAGACCTGAGCAGAAGAAAGTGCCGAAAATGTTTCCATTTTGTGTACAATCTTTGAGTTCCTTTACTTAATGAAATACATTAGGAATTAAGAAGTAATTAATTTTTTTAGGTAGTAAAGGTTCATTGGACTTTTAAATCGAAAAAAATGAAAAAAATTACCATTTTCAAGATTTAATATCTTAAAATGCATACCATTTTAAAACACAATTTTTAGAGAGATAAAAGATATAAGCATGATCTTTCATTTCAGATATTTAAAAAATTACAATATGCAGAACAAATATTTATAGACGGCTTCAAAATGTCAGACATTTGTCGAGCAGAAAATTGGCATAACAGCTTACGCGAAGGATTACAAAAGATATTTTCCATCTAGAATAACACTTTTAGTGACTAATTGTACTTCAGATTGTTATAATTACCCTAATTCTAAATAAATTTGTATTTAAACCATTTTTATGTTTTTAATACAAAGTTGTATTTAGCTTACACTCATTTTTGAAATATTCAACATTTTAACCACAAAAAAAAAAATATTTTTTTTTAAACAGGAATTTAGGTTCAATTTATGCAGGCGAACATAAAATATATCTTTTGAAAGTTTTAGGAAGAAATATTGAAAAGTTTTTGGGCTATCCTGCGTAATAGGCCCCAAAACATCATTTTGAGAAAATTTTCATAAACATTTTATTCTTAAACTTCTTTACATTTCGTGCGTCGTAAGTAATTGGGGGTATGATACGAGTAATTATACGAATTTTTTAATGCGGTTTGTTTTATAATGTTCAGAAAAGATTATCCTTTAATACAGATATTTAAATAAAAGGAATTTTTTTTAACTTAATAAACATGGACGCATGCAACTAAATATACACAAAACTTAGGTTATGACAATGAACTAATTTGGTTGTATTGCATGAATGATAAAAATATCCGAACTGTAATTTTTTTATGGCTGTTTGAAATATACACATAATAAAATAAAAATAAAACATTATGCTGGCTTTTCAATTATAAGTGCCACCTTAGTGGGAGCGATGGGAAAAATCGGGAAATCGTGTACCACTAATTTTTAAATATTTTTTTTATCTTAAGGAATCACAATGATTGCATACGTTTTAAAAATTAGCAGTAGAAGTATGAATGATTGCCTTTTTTACGCCCATGAAATCGGCGCCTATGTTTTAAATCACCAACTGTATATTCAAGAAGGATCTCCATATTCTCAAATATATATTTTTTTCTATAGGCTCAAAAGTTTTGATGCGCTCTTATGATCTAACGCCAAGTGTTACAAATAATTTTAAATTATTAACACTCCAGCTTTTTCGCAATCAAATTTTACCAAAAACAATATTTTTGAAAGATTTCTGAAACATTTTTGCTTTGACAAAATTATTTTATTTTCGCAAATCATCAAAATTTGAGAATTATATCAAAATTTTAACAGACAAATATTCCGGTAAAAATTAGGTTTGAAATTTTTGAGTCACCATGTCAAAGTATCGAATATGAAAAAATGCATTTTTCATTACTTTTAAAAATAGGCTAATTTTCACCACTAAATTTTATTAGAATTCTTTCACTAGTAAAAATACTAATAAATTTTCTGTAACGAACGGAATTGCAAGTTTTGCCTTCCTTTTCATTCAGAGATGGTAAAATCATACCGGAAATTTTGAGAAAAAGTGTTCAATTTAAGTAATTACAAAATGTTTGTCATTAAATAAAGCAAAAATTTCTATTTTAAATTTTTGTTATGGTTTCGAAATTTCTGAATAAAAAAGGAAGCCAAACTGGCAATCCTGGCGAAGAATAAAATTAAAATTTAGTGGTACAAGAAGCCAATTTTTAAAAGTAATGAAAAAAGCATTTGTTCACATTCGATAGTTTGACATGGTAGCGACGATATGTCCCTTTGGAAGTTAGTGGCATAACCATACCCAGCTTCTAACCTTCTGGGTTTCATTCGAGTGAAATAAATAGAAAAAATAATTTAATGAAATGTTAATTACTTGTATGTGGTTAATTATAAAAAATATATTATTTAACATAATTTCTCGTTTTTTTTTAATTTGAAAAAAAATGGCAGGCTGGTATAAAAATTTTAATCGATTTCATAAAATTCTGTTCCATTTTTTACATAACTTTGTATTTTATAATATATATCTATGATAAATATTTATGGAATAAAAGCCGAGGTCACTGTTTTCGTGACACTACTCCTAACAGTTACAAACTTCCACAATGTGAATATTAAATAATTTGTTTCAGGAATTAGTACTATCTGTACAGTTAATTTTAAGAAACTACTTTTAACCCTTCTTTGCGTGAGTTTTTCTTTTACAATTGTGTTTTTTTATACATATATTAAATATTAGACACCAGAAATTTTAAGATAGATTTTTAACTTTGTTCAGTAACATAGTTCGCGGAAAATTTGGTGGATTAATATTTTTATATAAATATAGTGGAGGCGAAGAAGTTGATTTATTTATTAAAAGTTAAATAAAAAGTGATGGAAATTTACATCACTATGCAATTAAGGGTTAAAACAGGGTTCCTACAACTCAGGGAATTTTCCTGACTTTAGGTAAAGGAATACCGGTATTTATTAAGAGAAAAACTCGCCTTATGCAAGAGCGCGATTATATTAGTAGAGTTTGTCTTCAAGAAAATACTGGTGTTTCCCGTGAAAGTGTAGGAACTCTGTAGGATGAATAAATTTTTAAAATATTCCCCAACTAAACCGTCTCAGAAATAAATTACTCTACATTTATATGTGATTATTATTATTATTATTATTATTTTTAGAAGAGAAACATTAGGTTATCCGTGAAAAATATGGGAAAGAAGAAGTTAACAAAGAGCTTATGAGGAAAAAAATAATGGTTTCTTATGCCTGCAACTCCAATATATTTATATTTTTTCATCAGTTAAAAACATATTATTTTATGCGTGGCGTAGCACAAGCGTTCAATGCGATTACACGGCTCATTAGCCTTTTATTTTTCCGAAGCTTAAAAAAATAACAGAGAGTATTTTTTCTTATATTTAAGATTCATAATGTTTATTTTTCATCATAATATATTTATCAAAGAATTAATTAAGAGTAAATTAATGAATGTTTTAGCTCTACTATTTCTAATAAATTTAGCAAAAAATGTTTTGAGGTTTACCTAAAAAATATATATTTATAACTAAGCATCGTCTTTAAGTACTTCTAAAACTATTTAATATTTCCAAATACTACGGTTTTCAATTCTTAAAAAAGTAAAGACTTCATAAAATGGTCAATTAATTTATATGCAAGAACAGTCATTTTAACGCTCTATAATTTTATAAACGCATTCTCACAATGTGTGTAAACAGACAGTTCCTTAATATTTTTTTCGTATATGCTATATCGCATGGTAATAAATGTATGAAATTTATATATTAAAGTAAATGTATATGTATTTTTAGAGACTAGGGTGCCCCGACGAACTGCGCTCGCCAAACTCCAGTTCACACCCTGCAGGTTCTAAATTCATACTAATTTGCTCTGTTTTAAAAATATTTTCCGACTACGCTAGTCCAAATGATATTATCACGGCCAGTGGCGATCTTTTGTAATCGCGTTTCCATTCATTTCCCTTTGAATGGGGTTATTTTTGGCTGTTTAAGAAATATTAATTACACATTTTGAAAATCAGCTTGTATAAAATGGTTAAATAAAAAAGTGTCGTTGTCTCATGGACTTTTATAATGATTAGAAGAGAAGTTTTAATTTAGATGCTATACGAAAATTGTTTTAAATATGACGTAATTTTCCCCATTAAATGCTTTTCGCACGTAATAATTTAATTTCTTAAGGTTTTTTTCTGCTTCAAAATTCACTGTAAATATATACTTCAATTAAAAATCCAGTGTTTGGAAACACAAAAAGAAAATCGTTTTCTCCATTAAATTGTCATTGACAATGATTGACAATGATTTCTGCATTAAATGAAATTTCACAATTAAATGCTTTTCGCACGTAATAACTTAATTATTGAAAAAAATTCTTTATTTTTTTAAAATTCAAGTGTAAATATATATTTTAACCGAAAAGTGTTTGTAAATATTATTACTTGGTGTTTTTCAAATCTAGCAAAAGGGCTATTTCAATGTACGAAATAAATTTCTTTCAAATAAGAAAATTTTGAAAAAAAAAAAAACGTCTACAATTTATAAATTTAAAACAAATGATTGGCACACCACAATCTAGCCAAGTATGCGCATGCAAAATATGATTAAAATTGTTATGCATAGTTTTTGATCCTATGAAACTTTTTTATCTCAGCTATTTTGACCGATTTCAACATTAAATAGCTCTTAAAATAATTACTTGTTTTAAAACCTGTCCACTTCAGCGTGTTTAACATACATTTCTTTATACAACAACCAGTCTTCATTTTTTTGTATGCAATAGTTTTATTTATTGTTATTATGATTATAAGCTGAGAAAGTACAACTGTCACAATAAATCTATTTATGGCAGCATTAGTTACTTTTTTAAAACAAGGTGATTCTAGAGACAACTTTCTCTACCTCGGACAGTTGCCACTGGTGACTATATTTTTATTATTTTATCTACCACTATTTTAAAGACGTAGAGGTGGTAAATTAGGTGGTAAATTAGATCAAGGTGGTAGATTTCTACTTATCTTTTAGCTAGATAATTATTGTTTAGAAAATGTGGTAGACAAAATAATAAACCAATAATCGACAGTGGCAGTTATGAACTGTATAGTACGTCCATATACTTTACGAAAGCATCTAAATCACAGTTTGAAGCAATTTTTATTTAATTGCTTGACTAGCTAGCCAAAAATCGAAATCTTAACAGTAGTAATCTTAACAGTATCTTAACAGATAGTAAATCTGCGGACATTGATTCGAGAGACATATACAAATTGTACAGAATTCCACAAGGACGACCTTATTTCTTCCATTCATCAGGTTTGGAATAATTTTCCCTAAATCACATTAGAAGAACTCTGTAGATCTATGACATAGAAACCAAGACTCATTCACATCATAGAAAATATAGGCTAATTTCTTCATCACTAATATGTTTTGGTAGTCATAAATGGCTTATTCATATACTTTTCCAGCTAATGTTTAATGAATGGAATTTCGTATGAAATTGTATAAGCTAAAATTTATTGTTTTTCGACATTAAATGTATTTAAGGTTTTTTTTTTATATTGAAATGGTATTTTGTGTTAAAATTTTATTCATTTCAATATTAATTTATTTCGCGCAAACTTGTAAATCGGTTACAGAAGTATAGATAAATTAGCTAATGACGTACACTGTAAAAAAACTCAGAAGCGTTTCGGCACAAGACGGAAAGATTTCCGGAAATTTATAGTAAACTTTGTGTTCTCCTCAGTTACTTGTTATTTTGGAATCGTTACACGAATTTTCGGAAAAATATTCAAAGCGGTGAATTATTCTGAAGAAGTCAGAAACGTTAAATTCCATACCGGAAATGTTTTCGAATAGGTAGTGTAAACTGATGGTGACTAAAAAATTCGGAAAGGTTACACTCATTCCGTGTAAAGTTTTAAAATGGTATTCGAAATGAAGTAATATTTGCGCATGCTCTGCTCATCTAGTCCGACCTATTGCACATGTCATTATCACGTGATTTCTATTGTTCTTGTGAGGAAAGGCAGCTTAAAACAGATGCAGATGCAACGTATTTACATGAGCTGTAAGTATTCTGTTTTATAATTTATTTTATTTGAGAGAACAATATGCTTTTAAAAAAAAATAATATTATCAGATTCTATTTTATTGCATATTAATATTACATTTGCAGTTAATCTTTTGTTGTATACACAAAGTTAAATAACTCGTTCGATAGTTTCTTTATAATCTTGTTCCATGAATCTATAATAAATATTAGATATTTGATTGATGAATAATAATGTAGTACTAGAATTAATGAAGTACAGATAGCACCGTATATACGTTTTTAACATCTTTTCGTTTTGAGATCGGTTCCGTTTCATAACTTTTATAATGATGAAATGTATCGTTTATATGACAGAAGAAATTCCTAATTTCACTTATACTATACGTTTTTCCTTCATTTTTTATGAATCAGATTTTTATAAATAAATATAATTGAAAATTTGATTTATAAATCTATAAATAATTCTTTTTTAAAATCCGGTCTCATAAATTCCATGCTGTAAACAGATACATATGCTTTATGAAAATGCTTTATTTCCCAAAATAATACCTTTAAATAAATATATTTTTTAATCTTGTAAGTATAGATATTATATCAAAAGATTTCGTATCTGTAAATAATTATTTTATTCTATGAACTGTATACTTATAAAAATATATTTATTTTCTCAGGTTATCTCAGCACTTCTCAAGTTATACGAATAAAATAATGCCTTTAAATGAATATATTTAGAAGCATGATAGTTGTAAAACACTATATTAAAAATATTTACAAACAGACAAAACATTATTATCAATATATCTATTTATAAGTATACAACTCGTGAAAATAAAACAATTACCACAGACATAAAATATTTTCGAATAGTTTAACTATTTACAAGATTAAAAAAAATGTTGAAAGGTAATACTAAAATCGATCTATTTATAAGTATAGGGAAATTAAATATTTTCATTGAGTATCTATTTAGAAGATGGAACTCATGAGGCTGCATTTAAAAAAAGAATTATTTATAGAACCATAAATCAAATTTTCAACGTTATTTATTTACAAATATCTGATTCCTAAAAAGTGAATGAAAAACTTATAGTAAAAGTGAAATTAGGAATTTGTTCTGTCATATAAACGATACATTTCATCACTAGAAAAGTTATGAAACGGAACCGATCTCAAAACGAAAAGATGTTAAAGACGTATATACGGTGATATCTGTACTTCATTAATACTAGTACTACATTAATATTCATCAATCAAATATCTAATATTTATTATAGATTCATGGAACAAGAGTATAAAGAAACTATCGAACGAGTTATTTAACTATGTATACAACAACTTCTAAACTTGTGGTACTTGTAAACTTGTAGTAGGTAAACTAAAGAAGTTTCCAGACGATTCAACTCTGTTCCTACAAAGGAAAATTTGGAAGCCTCTCTTCAGTAGAAGGACATACTCTCAAATTTGGAGTTATTTTAAAATGACAGAAGTATTTGTCGTAGAATTAAGTTTTTTCAAAGTTTATTTCGTCTGAATAAATAACTTAAAAGTGATATCTTGAGTAGCAGTATAATAATCCATCTACAAGATCATACTTCATAGGATTATTTCTATAGTATGATTAGCGAGTTCGCTCACCGAACTTCGCAGAAAACCCAACCACGATGATGTGGAGTGGGGTTTCGCCTCGAGCGAATGTAATATTAGTATGCAATAAAATAGAGTTTGATAATATTAATTTCCAAAACACACAGAAACTTTTCCAAAATACACAGAAACATTTCCGATGTATACAAAAACATTTATGATGTATGCAGAAACCTTTCGTATGTATACAAACACATTTCCGGTATATGCAGAAACCTTTCTGATGTATACAAAAACATTTCCGATATATGCATAATCGTTACTGAATATCTGACTGAAATATAAAGAAACGTTTCCGAAATGCACGTAAATGTTTCCAAAATATACAGAAACATTTCTGAATATCTGACCGAAATATGCGGAAACTTTTACGAATATCTGACCGAAATATGCGGAAACATAACAGAACCGATGGGCCACATTGCTGCCCCACCAGATAGAGTAACGTTTCCAATTTTTTTTTTTTTTTTTTTTTTTTTTACAGTGTAGCTGCTATACTTTGTGCCACGGATATTGAGGATCCATTACATTTGGTGATCACATGTTTCTGACAGTCTAAACTGTGCTTAGTTAGCTTTTCAACCGCTTCTAGCTGTGACGTTGTTAACTGGGGACCGGTTTTAACATTGCCTGATGCCGATTACTCTTAAAGGATCAGGGTCCATAAGCCGTGTTTTTTGCCCATGAAATAAGACTAAAATTCGATTTTGTTATACTAACTTAATTATTTCAATTTCAATTATTAGAAGTTTTATAATGCACGATTTCAACAATATTTTTTGTATTTTGTTCGGATTTATATGACTTACACAAGCTCAAAGCTCGTATTATTTGTAGTTTTTGATAAAAAATACGCAATTTCGCTTAAAATTACCTCAATTTTTAATAAATTTTTAATATTTTACTATGAGCGCAGTTTTGCAACACTTTTATTTTTACATATATTGTACATTTTGATGTATTTTATGATATACTAGCAATCTACGCCCGCTGCGCTGGCCAGTTTCTCCAAACAAACCTTAAATCAAACAAATTATATCGGTGAATTTGATCTTGTATTTTAAAGAAATCTGTACCTTTACCTGGAATATCCTTCCGCATTACTGAAAACGATACGAACGTCATTGCGTTATTATAATTTCTAATATGCAGTCAAAATTTTAGCTGTTAAGGACCAACACATTTTTTTTATCATTTACAGTAGGATTTGGTAAAGAACGATAGAACTATATGCAATATACTAAAACCAATTATTCAGTAGTATCTTTTAAAAAGGATAATCTTTCGTAATCGGGTTCACCCGACTGTATAACTTCCGCGCGTAACTGTTTGGCTAAGCAACGTAGAATAATATGCAATATACTAAATCAATCCATGAAAATTCATCTACATAGCTATTCAAGTCTTATTGAAATACGTCTAGTATAACTTTTTAAAAGGGCTAATCTTTCATATTCGAGTTCACCTGGTTGTAGAACTTTCCCCCATAACTCTATAACTAACCAACGTAGAACGATGTGTTACATACTAAAATATTCCCTGAAAAGATGTAAGAATATTGATCATTAAAATTTATGAAACTGCAAGTTATTTCTCGTCTTTTCTGAATAAATACTGCAATTGCGTCAAAATGACGTAATTTAAAAGTTTTGCATGCATGCGACTAAATAGTATTTTCTTAAAAAAAGAGATTCGCTTCTCATAAATAGCGAGTCGCAATGTTTGGCCCTGTTTTCAATAAAAACAGTTTGCATGTTCAGGGTTGAAATAAATGGCGCATTAGCATACATTTTGGCTTGATGTTGTTATTTGAAAAGTACCAAAAATCTTTATTCCAAAATTTAATTTAAATTACATACATGTAAAATATACATATTACAAACATTTAAAACACACACATTTTACAAATTTCATTAAAAATACAAAAGAATAAAAATATGAAATAATGCTATAAACCAAAACTGTCTATTTCTTCATCAAAGTATTGTTTCTAATTTTCACACGCGAAAAATAAAGACTGCTACTCCCGAAAAAGAAATGGTGTTGGCGAGATTTGCGCCCGGCTAACATAAAAGTACCGAGAACTTCATCATGTAGCGGATTTCTACGACATTTGTAAGATAAATATAAAAGGAAACATTTTGTAAGGAGATAGTGATGATCATAAAGGATACCACGCCGACGCGTACATTAGTGCTTTATAGCTACCTATGGCTTCAAATATCAGTCAAGAATTGATTGATTGGACCCATTTACGAATATTTCCCCATTAATTGACGATGGTTAGTCAAATAGCAAAGCTGTCGTCCGAGATTTGTCATAAACAGGTTCACCTGATTACAGACTTTACCCCATTGCTCTATAACTAAGCAATGTAGAACAATATATATTATGTACTAAAAACTATCTTTTAAACAATTATCAAACTATCAGTGCAAGTTCCATCAAAAACGATTTATTATAATTTTTTAAAAAGGTAATATTTGATAAAAAGGGAACACCCGATTTTCGAATTTCCCCTAATAATTCTACAACTAAGTGTAAATGTAGAACTATATGTTATACATAATAAAATATTCCCTAGAAAGTTTTCTAACTAAAAGTGTAGACTCCATCTAAATCCATTCGCAGAATCTTTTACAAAGACTAATCTTTCATAATCAGGTTCATATGATTATAGAACTTCACGTCATAATTCTATAACTAATCTACTTAGAACGATATGTTATGTAATAAAACTTTCTCTGAAAAAAATATCTATTTAACAGTTTAAATTCTATGAAAATCCATTCAGCAGAACTCGAGTTACAAGCAGCCGGAACGAAATTTCATATATATAGTAGGAGTAAAGAGAAGTAGATTGCTATTAATATAATTTACATTTGAATAAAAAAACAAAAAACGAAAAACTTGCGTCAATAGATTATGTAACACTTTCCAACACTTTGGAAATAATTTTACAAATCTTTACCGTTTAATAATATAAAAGATTATATCTAAGTAAAAAAATTTAAAAAAGCATAACATATTTAAAACACAATTTCAGGAATTACCAAAAATATTCGGTAAAATATCCAAATTATCTTTTGTGTAGCCCTGTGTATGATCTATAAGTTTGTATATATAATACACAGAATGCTAAATTTTAGTTCAGTTAGGAAACGTGTAGCACTGTTTAAAATTCCACTGCTGGAATTTCCCTCAATAAACGGAAATGTACTTGAGAAATTTTGTTCTGCCCTGTATATGACCTATAGAATTGATAAGCACCAAGTAATGGACAAAAAATGTGTTAAACTTAAAAATGTTCAGCAAATGAAAACACACTTTCAGCAATTATTGTTAACACACATTACCGCAATCTTTTGTATGTCCCTGTAAATGTACGATGAATGCTATGCACACAATATTCTATAGTAAGAGCCTCAGTGATATATATCAATTTCAATATGTTTGAAATAGTGAGACATTATTAAAATAAACCGCAAACGATTTTTCTCCATAGACCGTAATGTAACGGAATTCTTTTGAGTGTCTCTGTAAAGCTCATATGAGTGCTTTGTTATGATTTTACCCATAGAGCGTAATGGAATGGAATTCTTTTGAGTGTGAATAACAAAATACCATAGGTGCTAGACACTTCATTTTCAATACAGAACATGTCATATTAAAACTCAATAACATATATCAATTGCATAACAATCCGAATATATTTACGCGAGTTAGATCACGGACAGACAGACAGACAAACCGAATTCATAAACACTTTTCAACTATGTTGGAAAGTGTTCAAAAACTCCAAAAATGCTGTCGTAAACTTGAATAAACACGTTTTGGCTTAAAATCAATTTGTTTGGCGACAAAAGTAAAATTTAAAATCGCCAAAAACAAAAGATAAATTGTCAAATATTGTTTCAATAGCAATTTTGCACATTGAATATTTTTTTAAGCATTATGAACATCCCCAATCATATTTAAATTAAATATTTTCGTTTTATAATATTATCTCTCATCAAAACTGTTTTTCTTTTTTTCTTTCTTTTTTTTATAAAATTAGCAACAGTTTTTTCTTTTATTTTTCGAGATGTATAGCCGTTTAAATTTTTTTTTTGCAACAATAATGCTCGCCAAACGTTAGCAATGGTAACCTTTTCGGTCAAAATAACAAGACTTTCCATCATAATTTTATAACTAATGTACGTAGAACTTTGTGTTATATCCCTTCCATTCTTATATACCCCCATAAGGACCTTCCCTGAAAAATTATCTATCGAACAGTGCAAGTTTCATCAAAATCCATTGAGCAGAACTCGAGTTATAAAGGAACGGAACGAAATTTCATTTTGTGTTTTATATATATAATAGATGTAAATAAAGAAAGTGCTGCACGATTGTTCTCATATAAATAATTGAGGTAAAATGAGGAGAAATTGCGTATTTTTCATCAAAAACTACGAATAATACGAACTTTGAGTTTGTGTAAGTCATATAAATCCGAACAAAATGCAAAAAATATTGTTGAAATCGTATAGGATAAACCTTCTAATATTAAAAAGTGACATAATTAAGTCAATATAACAAAATCGAGTTTAGGCTTATTTCATGGACCAAAAGAGAATGCTTATGGACCCTGATCCTTTGGTGATCATGTGTTTCTCGCAGTCTGAACTTAGTTATCTTTCCAACCGCTGCTAGCTGTGCCGCCGTTTACTCGGGACCGATTTTAACATTGCCTGACGCCAAATACTCTAAAATTTGGTTTAACTATTAAATACTTTCTTCTAAACTTCTTTCTTTTTACATTGAAATATATATACATTTTTACAATATGTTACCTCTTACAGTTACATTTTATGCTCATGTAACATGTTCTCGTATTCCTAGACAAAACATTCTACTTGGATGAATGATCTGATTAAAGAAAGAAACCTGAAACAAGCTCTGCCCAAAATGAAAATAAGAACATTTAGAGCGATTTGCAAATGCCGAGAAAATCCGACAAATCCCACCCCTAATCTTTTGATCCCTTTAGACATCCATTGTTCAGAAAGTTTCAATAAAATATAAAAAGATTTAAAACGTGGTAGGGTATTTTTAAAAGGAAAAGTAAAACAGTTAAGATTAAAGAATTGTTATCGTAAACAAAATTTTAAAGACGTTAATTTTTTATTGCATAAGGTCATTGTCTCAAGACATATTGTTGTGACAACTTAACTATGAAAATTGGTCACCTAATACTTTAAATCACGTTCTTATTTCAATTAAAGTAAAAGATTCCCTGTAAATATGTGTGAAAGACATATATAAAACTTAAATGTTATTTAAAGTTATTTTATAAAGCGTTAACAAATATTACACAAATTGTATGAATAATCGAAAACGTCATTCACGGAGCATGTGATTTTCACCACGACCATTCTATCACAATATTTAGATCACCTTTGTATGTTAATACCCTAAATTATTTCAATTAAAGTAAAAGATTCCCTGTAAATATGTGTGAAAGACATATATAAAACTTAAATGTTATTTAAAGTTATTTTATAAAGCGTTAACAAATATTAAACAGATTGTATGAATAATCGAAAAAGTCATTCACGGAGCATGTGATTTTCACCACGACCATTCTATCACAATCTTTAGATCACCTTTGTATGTTAATACCAAAAATTATTTCAATTAAAGTAAAAGATTCCCTGTAAATATGTGTGAAAGACATATATAAAACTTAAATGTTATTTAAAGTTATTTTATAAAGAGTTAACAAATATTACACAGATTGTATGAATAATCGAAAACGTCATTCACGGAGCATGTGATTTTCACCACGACCATTCTATCACAATCTTTAGATCACCTTTGTATGTTAATACCCTAAATTATTTCAATTAAAGTAAAAGATTCCCTGTAAATATGTGTGAAAGACATATATAAAACTTAAATGTTATTTAAAGTTATTTTATAAAGCGTTAACAAATATTACACAGATTGTATGAATAATCGAAAAAGTCATTCACGGAGCATGTGATTTTCACCACGACCATTCTATCACAATCTTTAGATCACCTTTGTATGTTAATACCCTAAATTATTTCAATTAAAGTAAAATATTCCCTGTAAATATGTGTGAAAGACATATATAAAACTTAAATGTTATTTAAAGTTATTTTATAAAGCGTTAACAAATATTACACAGATTGTATGAATAATCGAAAAAGTCATTCACGGAGCATGTGATTTTTACCACGACCATTCTATCACAATCTTTAGATCACCTTTGTATGTTAATACCCTAAATTATTTCAATTAAAGTAAAATATTCCCTGTAAATATGTGTGAAAGACATATATAAAACTTAAATGTTATTTAAAGTTATTTTATAAAGCGTTAACAAATATTACACAGATTGTATGAATAATCGAAAAAGTCATTCACGGAGCATGTGATTTTCACCACGACCATTCTATCACAATCTTTAGATCACCTTTGTATGTTAATACCCTAAATTAATGTTTTCCACATTTTTAGTCTCAAATAACACTTGAAAATAGAGCCAAACTGTTGGAGCACACTTACGTTAAGATGTGTAAAAAATCGGTAAAAAAATATTTTTAAAACTTAATTATTAAATATAAACAAATATTTTTATAACTAACAAAGAAAATAGATTCTTACAGTGACTGCTTCGCAATCGAAAAATTGTTTAAATTTGTTCAAAAACGTTTATGTAAAAGTTACATTTTATTATTGTTATTGTTATTGTAAATTTTGCTTTATTCGAAGCATATATTTAGATAATTTTAGTAATAACTGACACACATAAAAACAACTATACAGATTTGCTTATCAAATATTCTTTGCACCTATTCCTAATCTTAATCAAAAATCTCAAGAAATCTATTTTAATTCTATTAATTGTAGTTTTTGTTTATCCGAACAATAGTTAAATTTATCTATGGTTTAGCCATGCAAAATTTCGAAATAACTGTCAGTATCTTCGTTTCTTCATATTATCATAGATAACAAAATAAACATTTCTAACTCGGTAACATATGAGACAGATATAGAAAAGTGAAAATGGTTTAAATAAATCTAAAAAATGCATTGTTTTTTTTCCTATTTAAAACTTATAAATTATTAAAATTCAACAACTTATACATTAAATAATTTGGCGATAGTTTTTTTTTTTTTTTTTTTTAAACTGGAAAGTTGTTAACGGTATAATAGAGAAATACCGAAAACTGTTTTCAGAAAGCCGTTTTAAATGTATCGTTTCCAATATGACGTAATTTTCAAAGTTTTCTTCCTATTAAACTTTAAAATATTTAATTGAAGGGAAATATTATTATTTACGCTGTTTTAAAATATGTAATAATGGGTAAATTATTTTGTCGAAATAAATCAATATCTCGTGTAAATATGACGCAAGTTTCCCTATTTAATGTTTTAAACGCGTAATACTTTAATTATTTCTCTGTTTAAAATTGACGAGCAAGTATATTTTTTATTGCGTAATTTTCTGCAGTTACTGCTTTTAACACGTAATCATTTAATTATTGTAAAAGTTTTATTTCTGTTTTCGATAGTCACGTGTAAATAAATACATTTTTTAATTGAAAGGGAATATTATTATGTGCGCTATTTTACAAATTAGCAACAATTCTGCGCTTTAGTTGAATATTTTTATCCGCATTAATGAATGGGTTTTTAAAGTTTTAATTAATATCTTGCATTAATGAAGACATTTCCAAAATTTATGCTTTTTAGCGTTACAGTAGGTATTCAGCTGTAAGTACACAAAATTTCAAGTCTCTAACTTATACAGTTTCTGAGAACTGAGTCTGTGACGAACAGACAGAGAAGCGAGACGAATAGGGTTTCGTGAGACGAACAAAACCCTAAAAAAAGCACCTATTTCATTTTCGGTGCAAAGAATAGTTAATTAGATAACATAATAAAGATCTCTAACTCCGTAACGTAGGAGGCAGATATTAAAAAGCGAAAATTGTTTGAACAAATATAAAAAATGCATTGTTCGTTAGCCTATTTAAAACATAAATTGTTAAAATTCAACTTATACATTAAAAAAAGCATCTAGTTCGTCTTCGGTGCAAATAATAGTTAATTAACTATTATTCATATAAAGTGAACTTGTATTTAAACAAAAATCATTTACTTTGAATAATTCAGAATGCTGATGAAACATTATTCAAGATGACTACATCATATTTTACTTTTCTTAAAAAATAACTTTTTTGCCTTAAAAATCAATTTACCATTCATACATAATCATATCAAAACAACTGATAGCATTTGTAATACCATTTACGGAACTGTAAAATGTAGAATTAAAGTTGTCCCTTTTTAAATAAAATTCCAATTTAAAAAATAAAAATAATTATTGTCTCTTTAATTTGTTATTTATTTCATACATTTTGAAAAGGAATTTTCATAAATGTAAGAATAATGTCACAGACTATTTTCTTGGATCCAGTTTGCTTGAAAGATTTTGATAAGTAGACGCTATTTATTTTACATTTTAAACATGATTATTTGCCTTTCTTATTTACTGTAGAGTGTTTTTTTTTTTTTTTTTTACGGTAAAACATTCTTCACTAAATTACACTGGGGAAAGGATTACATGACATGATATGAAGGAAAACCCTTTCATCTTGGTTATACACTTATTTTAAAGCAAATTTTGAGATGTTTTTATTTTACTTTCAATGAAATGTTTAACATGTACTGTAAAAATTAGAAATTTGATAATTTCTTTGAAATTTACAAGCTATGTATATTAACAATAAAAAAGAAATGATAAAAAATGGCTAAAATGCATTAAATTTACGTCAGTCATTACTTGTCGTTAATTTTTTTTTTAAATAGGAATGTTATTAGACAATAACCAGTTTTTGATCTTAATAATAGATGACGGGCATTATCTTTAAAAAAAAATTACCATTTTTCGTTCCTCTACCAGTACATATTTCCCCGTTCCCCTTTTGCTCAAGCACTCTGTTTGTAATGCACTTTCATTGAAGCTGCAAACTTCGCCTCTAACCGGGGAACCCCGCCGTTAGTGTAATAATGAAAAAAAATCTAAATAAGCAGCAATCGAAAGAGCATAGTGGAACGTGTTTTTTGGCACATAAATCAGTTGCCCTCGTCCCCCCGCTATCGAGATATAAAGTCTTAAAATTTGCTAATTTATTTATTTAATAGGATGGAAGGAGGAGTCAATACTTTTCAACGTAACAACATCGTCAAACTCCAGTCACTTGTACATTTCCAGTTTAGTGATCTGCAATACTCCGAAATCATTAGCTATGCTTGTTACAAGTCTGGGTTAGTGCGAACTCGGCCACTTACATTTGAAACGTCCTTGCATTTTTGTTTTTTGGAGAAGATTGACCTTTGTAAACATTGCAATAGACTTAAGTTCATAAAATATTCTTAGTGCCACGATTTTCTATGTTTCAATCATTTTTTTGTTGTTGTTCAGTACCATATTTGTCAATAGCTACTTCTTGGCGGCTTCTTTCATTTTTATATTACTACATCAAAATATCTTTTGTATTTTATATTAAACTGATTATTAAAATTTCTGAATCAAAACAACGCATTTCCTCCATAAATTAAATAAATAAATTAGCAAACTTTAACACTTTATATCTCGATAACGGGCAGACGAGGACAAATGATTTATTTGTCAAAAGACACCTTTCACTATGCCCTTTCGATTGCTGCTTACTTAGATTTTTTTCCATTATTGCACTAAGGCGTTGTTTCCTGGTAAGATTCTCACTTTGTGTGCAAAACGCAAACCACTAGCATGAGTTGAGTATGTAGTTTTTAGCTTTGGGTGATATTATCTGAAGATGACATTTAATATATTTGTTTAATAAAAGTACAAGAAATAGATTTTTATCTTCACACACAAGCACGATTTGCGTAATTTCCAAGTAGTTAAAGAACAGCTGAAAAAAAATTCAAAGTTTGTTGCCTCAAAATTTAGTTTTTAAAAAATCGAAAAGCTTTGCATACCACGGATGATTAAACCATTTTCGTAGTCGATAAAAAGAATCACAATAAAAATATTTCATTTTTCGTAATTTTTTGGTAATTCATTTTTAATTATAAGAAAATCACAAAATTAAAATATAAAGTAGGGATCTTTAACATTTTTGCCTGAATAAACGCTTGCTATCATAAATTCGGTAAAGTAATCTTCAACATATTAAATCGCAAAGTTATGTCACTAAATAAGGGAATATCCTCTATTTTAAAGTAGTGGAAACTTGCTAACTCGCGAGCCACAGGTTGGAGACCCTTAATGTAAAATGTTTCTTACCTTTAATTAGCCTGTCTTTGTTTTTCATTAATTTTTCTCTCCTTCTTCTTCTACCCCCTCTTCTATGACGTCGCAGTAATTCTCTCCGCCGCCTTTGTTGACCAGTTGTTAAAACAGGATGTTGTCCTCTTACACACCTAGAAAATATATTTAACTCTGAAAATCATACACATAAAATATGATTTCTAAATTTTGATGACAGTTTTCAAAACTTCTGAATTCAATGAAAGCCTCTTAGTTGTTTTATAAACATGTAAATTGCTTTTCATTCTATACCATTCAAATTACACGTGCTGAAAAATCCCATATGCAAGAGTCGGTGGGGTTGCTTTTTTAGCTACCACTATTTCCAAACAATAATTTTCGTGATAGCTTCCCAAGTAGCACAAAATGGTTGGGCCAACGTTGGAACATAATAAGAAATGTCCACCTTGCCATACCATTTGCCACCAAACCATTTCCTAACAAATGTCCAACAGTGGTCGAACCGTTAGCTGCTCAGAATTCTACTCAGACACGCACCAAATTAAAGAGAGCTCTGTACTCTACCATTTGCCAATTCTACCCTACCACTTCTCAACAGTTTCCACAAACTACCAACGTTGGCTTAACAATCTGTGCTACTCGGGTTTCTCTTCCAAATGTTGCGATATCTACTACGAAGATTTTGTTATCCATTTTTGTAGTAATCTATCACGAAGATTAGCCAGAAAAGAGACCGCGCCGATTCCTGCGTATAGAATTTTGAGTGCGTACATTTCGAATGGTGCATCTAGTTATTGCAATCTTCTACAGAAGTATACGAATATTATCAATTCATTTATTACAATTCTATATCAACATATTTCTTCTTTGTTAATTATGTTCAGAGAATAAAATTACTGCTATAAGTTGATTAAACCTTTGTCTCAATTAAATCAATTTCTTAAATTAAATATTAATTTTTTGATTAAATCTCTGAAATAATATCTCACCTTGGCATTTCTTTTGGACTCCATTGTCCATCGACACAGGTTGCACCAGGTGGTCCATGTACTAATGTGTAATGTCTTTTGCACTCATACATTATCTGCCGGTTATTAGTAACTTTCTTTACATATGGCCTGTAATCATACATTCCCATGTAACCGACAAGCATCACACGTCCATGCTCTAAGACACCAGGAAACGGACAGTAAACTGAAAAAAAGAAAATCAAAATATATCACTAATATTAGCAAATAATATAGACTATAACAAAAATATATAAATATATATGAATAAAGTCATAGTGATTATATTAGAAAGAGTTTGGTTTATTGGTTCATTTTACGAAAATCAAATTTATAAAGTAATGTGGTCAACATGTATCAGTAAACCTTATTCATATGTTAGCAGATAGTCACAACATTGTTTCAGCATTGCACGATATAAAACAATGCCGAATCTTCAACAATGCAAGCGATTATATTAGAAGAGAGATTATACTAGAAAGAGTTTGGTTTATTGGTTCATTTTACGAAGATGAAATTTATAAAGTAATGTGGTCAACATGTATCAGTAAACCTTATTCATATGTTAGCAGATAGTCACAATATTGTTTCAGCATTGCACGATATAAAACAATACCAAATGTTCAACAATGCAAGCGATTATATTAGAAGAGAGATTATATTAGAAAGAGTTTGGTTTATTGGTTCATTTTACGAAGATGAAATTTATAAAGTAATGTGGTCAACATGTATCAGTAAACCTTATTCATATGTTAGCAGATAGTCACAATATTGTTTCAGCATTGCACGATATAAAACAATACCGAATGTACAACAATGCATTTTATTAATAACCTATTAATAACACACTGTTAAAAATACGAATGTATCTTAATCTAAGAAAATATAATATAACCACGAAGGAAAATATAAAATAACCTCTTCCGAGTTGCCACGATTCCCAAAAGTGTTATTTATCTTTTAAAACCTCAAAAATCAATATATTTTCGGGATTTAATAAAGACATTTATTAAAACAAAGTTTATTTTGTCTCCAATGACTTTCGGAATCGTTTCCGAGTAATTTTTACAGTGTATTAATCCTTTTATCAACCCAGAATATAGGTTTTTTTGATGATATCAATTCTCAAGTAAACAGCTTTATGTTTTTACAGACAAACATTATAAATTAACATTAACATTAAATTTTGTTTTAATTCTTGCCTGTATAAATTCAATTATAATGCTGAAAATGGTTAATTGCGAATTGATAGTATCCTAAAAACCGATATTCCGGTCTCAGAAGATGTATTAACCCTTTTTATCCTGACGGTACTTATAAGTACCACTTTAACCACTTCGCGACGAGCATCTTTTAAAGAATTTTTAATCTGTTGCCACCGGTTTTTCAGATGAGAAATTTTCACCTAATTGAATCGCAAAAATGCTATGATTAGATAAGGAAAACTTTACAACAAAAAGTAACTGGTGAGAATAATTGAGGATGCTGAGCATCTTATGCGTCACGTATAATTAATTCAGGATATAAAGGGTTAAGACATTAGAAAAAGTACTGGGAAACATTTCCGGAAATCAGTGGCAGCGAAATAAACTTTGTTTTTATAAATGTTTCTTTAAATTTCAAAAATATATTGGTTTTTGAGGTTTCTAAAAATAAGAACGTTTTTTCCGAGTCATTTGTAATTCGGAAGAGGTTATTGTATATTTTCGTTCATGGTTATATTATACATTTGTAGAATAAGGAAATATTTATTCTTTTTTACAGAACAGCGCGTCATGTTCGTTTAGTAATTATTTTAGTCTGAGATCCCATACACCTTCCACATAATGAAATGATACACTTTTATTGTATTTAAAATCAATGTTCTCTTTTACTGGACGAATCAGTCTTTAATAACTGACTTTGAATGACCAAAATTGCTTGAAATACAGGATCGTTAAAATTCAAATGACGGTTTTATTATGATACTTTAAGCTGTCGGAAGTACACGATATCAACAGAATTTTGTTTGTTCATGTAGCATTCAGATGAAACGGGAAAATATACTGAATAGAACAAATACAGTAACACAGTTACGATTTTTTCCCGAAGTAAAATCTTTAAATAGTATGTAAATTTGGCGTTTTAATAAAGATAATACTTTTATTTCAGGAAAGAAAAATAAAGTATGGACCATTTGCTGAAATAATGCACTTTTGTAGTTGAAAAATGTCACCTGATCGTAGAAAATTGAGCTATCACTTTTCCATTTTCATTTTTCCCGAATAAATTGAATAGCATGCACGCGAAATTTCATTTCCATTGGTTGCTTGTAACTGACTCCAAATGTCACTAACTATCGCCAGTTTAATCAATTCACCTCTAAGTAAAATATCAGGCATTGTACGGCACAATATCACGTTTTAGAGAAACGACAGAAATACACAGAACCACTATCTACCATACAGACTATATAAAAAAGATTAATATATGGGAAACACACCTCTCGGGCACCATAGGACGAAGAATAAGACATAATTACAAGGACATGGCAATATATACAGATGGATCGAAATTGGAATCAGGCGCTACGGGTTCGGCATTCGTAGCTTTAAAAAAATTAACAAAAAATAAAAACATGGTCAGCTTCATTAAGGAAGTGCAACAGTTTATTCCAAGCCGAACTACTGGCTATACTAAATACAGAAGAATGGGGAAATACCACTGTGAAGGAATACAGCATCCGCTCGGATTGCAAGTCAGCCATCCAATCACTCAATAAACCCTTCAATGTAAAAAAATTAAACGATATAATACAAAAAACAGTAAAATACTCAAACCATAAATTCAAAATCAGTTGGGTCAAACTACACGTGGGCATCTAAGGAAACGAGGATGTCGACGAATTATCAAAAAGGCTGCAGAAAACCAAACTAAAGAAATTTCATACCACCTAGAAAGATCGATAGCAAACATAAAAGAAAACTAAAAGAATTCACTATCAAACAATGGCGGTTCGATTGGGATTGTTTGGAGACGGGCAGGAAGACATATGAATACTTCCCAAATGTAGACTCTCGCAGAATCATCATCTGCAATCTACTAAATCAAATTTACACGGGTCACGGAGCATTCCCGGACTAACAAAACAAGTTTAAGTGCACAGACGCACCAAACTGCTGATGCGGGGAATTGGGAACACCCAAACACTATCATCTAACAACCTGTTCACGAAGCTAATCACTCCATCTGATCCACATCACAACGAACAACGAAAAAATATGGCACAACCAGTTAACGAACGACAAACATGGACAAACAAAAGGAAAAACGGTGATCAGATGGTTAGTAGAAAACATCGATCTCATATCACAATAAATACACCTTCCCAGCAGCGAGATTCCTGAATAGAATTACCCACCCTCAACCCCCCCCCTTTGGTAAGTATATATTCAAATATATCTTTAAAAAAATAATAGCAACTAAACCTCTTTTCTACGTCAAAAAAATAGTTTTTTTTAAGCACTAGTGCGAAGGGGAAGTCGTCTGTGATGGACTGAATTTCATCAACTGATGAAATCAAATAATCAAAAAAGTGAACAAAACACAACAAAGTATTTAATTGGTGAATTCAAAAAGCACACCTGCCAAAGAGAGAGAATAGTGAAAAAAAATATTGCCTGATCAACTGAATAGAGCCTTATATGTATATGACGGACTAACGGCTACAGAACAAGCCCCACTCCATTAGTGTGCCAAGTTTCTCATATAAGAAATCAACCAAGTTATACAAAATTCAAAAGCAGTGATAACAACCATTAGGATTTAATGGATCGATCGAATTAAGCGCATTCACGAAGGAAAAAAAATATGAATCAAAAACCCCGGCTATAATGCACGGGTGCGTAAAAGTGACAAAACCAACAAAAGTTAGTGTGCAACATCCAGAAATGTGACGACCACCAGTAACAAAAGTTACAATATGACAAAAACCACGATAGTGACAAAATAACCAGTGGAACTCCCGCAAGAAGACCAAGTTTCGAAATATGACAACCAACACTAGCACATACTAGAGTTATCAAATTATCAAAATAGAAACAAAAACACAACCAATGATAACAGACAGAAACAACCCACAACAGGGGTGAGCCCATAAAAGTGGCAAAAAACTCTGACAGAGACAAATAAAACAAAAGAGTGAAATCAGCCCATAAAAGCGGCGATAAACACTACAGCGACAACCCACCATGAACATGAAAAGCCAACAAACATGGCATATATGTAAAGCCATGTACGCCAATCCCGCCTGGTGTATGTAAAATCCGTCGTGGGTGCAAAGTCCTCCAAGTTCCCTATGAGTTATGCCTCTGGATGTGCCTAGTCAGGTGAAGGTCTCGTCATCTGATCAAGTTTCTAAATTACGAGACTAATTTTTTTTCTTCTTTAATTTTTGCTTTTATAGAATATGCCAGTTCTACAAAGTTGAATAGAAACCTTGAACCGGTAAGTAAAGAAAACTGTAGCAAACCACTAGTGAGCACTGCAGCGATGCCAACAAGACCCTTGTCAGGTGAATCACAGATATGCTGTGATCAGGCGAATATCGTCCCACGCCCAGTTACTAACTCGTCAAGCTAGGCACTCATGCCCAGCAGGTAGGGGCCTAGTTAGCGGTATAAAAAAACTACCCAATATTTGTCAATTAGGGATTACATTCCCGAAAGATACGAGAACCCGCGACCAGCATTTTTTTTTTGTATTAAAAAAAAACTACCATAATTTCATAATAGTAATTTTCGCTTTTTCAATTTCACCAGGATAATCGTCCTTAACTGACATTTTAATTTTTAATACCAGTAATTTCGTATAATATTTTTAGCCTAATCTAATCCTAGAATTCTATGATTAGACAACTTACATATTACGAACATTATATTCTGGTACAGTCAAATAAACACAATGCGCACCCAAAATAGAATGTGTATGTGAAAGTGTAACACCCGTACTGAAGGAGTTAAATGACAGACTTTCCGTGATTAAATAAAGCAAAGATTACTATTCAGAAATGAAAGTACGTTTTTTGTATTAAAAAAACGCAGGAGACGGGAATCCGCAATCTCTATTCACAATGCGATTTTCCCCATGTACTCAGATTCGAAGTAATTTTGTTGTTCGAATATTTTTAAATATCACCAGAATTACTTATAGGCTTTTTTTCTTCTAAAAATAGTCTGGAAACTACCAAAATCGTGAAAAGTGACGATTCTTTATTATTACATTTCATTTTTGCAATTAATGTTCGAAATTTGATATATTAATAATACTTTCACAATTAATTTTGTTGCATTCAGCGATTAATGAATCTCATTCAAACAACTCACGATTTTATTAATTTTAAAAATCAGGAAATATTATCCGCAAAACAGTTAGTTCTATTAAACAGATTCTTAACATTCAGAATGTAACACTTTCTCTATAACGCTATTAAAAAATATATATATGACACTTATAAATACACGGTTAGTTGGCATAGCTGCCTAATTTTCGTCACAGTACACTATTTTTATTTTATTTTATTTGAACCACGTTCTGAAAAATAATCTCTTCCATACACTTATAGTAGGATATTTATACTGACAAGAGAAATCTACCACAATGAAGCATTTTTGTAAACTGTGGAATATAAAATTTCAGTGTCCCTACGCTTCAAGAGATTTTAGGGGTTTATATACCAGAATTTGCATATAGAAGTAGTCAATATGTCTAAACACGGAATTTTGCTCCTTAAATAATGCAATTATTTTTCGAAAATTCTGGTGTTCCATCCCTAAGGCGTACAAAATTGTTGCCAGTCATGGACCGTAATTACGGAGGTAATAGTAAATTTTGCTTCGTCAGTGTGTGCAATTTAAATAAACAAAAAAGTCTGTTCAATTACAGTGGAATAAGCGTAAAAGTTGATAGCTGTAAGTTGTTGATATGTATGGGCAATTGGCGCTTGAGCATCTTTCCTTGAATACTAGGCTTATGGGCTTACACAAAAATGGCAGCTGTATTGGGCGGAATTTTTAAAGCATTTGAACGGTCCCCTAAATTTAGATACCAGTATATTCTAAAAGTTTTCTTTGATTTATTTAATCTGTGAAAAATAAGGCGGAGAAAACTTTTAGAAATTATTGGTATTGAAATTTTCGAAACTTTCAAACGCTGAATGAAATTAGCCTACAACAGCCGCCATTTTGGGTGTCAGCGCGTATGCCTAGAATTCAGGGTGAAGCGGTGGGCGGTTGCTTGAGCCATGTGGAACAAACCTTACATACAAACATAGTATATGCCATGAAACAGCATTTTTCGAGTTAAAGATTTTTTTCTTTAGATGATTCGTAGGCCATATTATATATGAGGATTCATCTTGTATAACTACCAAATGTTCGTCTTATGAGTGCTACTATTTTCGGTTTTAAACATTGATTTATTTAATGACAGAAATTTGCGATTAAATAAGACGAAAATTACGATTCGAATCAGTGGTACTATAAAACAGGAGTGTTGACAGGTAAGAAAAATATTTAATCATTTTTTATAGTTATTTTAATATTTTTTACGCTTGCAATTCAACTGTAGTTTGTACCTTAAATCATTAAATTCAGAAAATAGAAAGTCAAAAAAATATACTGTTAATATATAGAAAATATACAGTATCTGACTGAAATCTGACTGTAATTGCGCTTTTTTACACTACCTACAAATAAGTTTATTAGTTCGTTTTAAGTATGTAAAAATATATAAATATTCGGTTATAAATATTAAATGACATTTAATGATAGAAATTTGCGATTAAATAAGATAAGGATTACATTTCAGAATCGGTTATACTAAAACCCGGCAATGTTGGCAGCTATGAAAAAAATTTAACATTTGTTATAGGTATATGATTACAATAGCAATTGGGCTGTAGTTTATATCTTAAATTATAGATTCTGAAAGTAAAAATTTAAATAACATATACCGTGAACAGTAAAATATGACTGCAATTGCAATATTTAGTTATTTATTTTTAAAACCTAAAAATCATTTTATTTGCTCGTTTTAAGCATTTAAAAATACATAAATGATTTTGTCTAGATTGGTTTACTAGACTGCTGCCATATTTTGCTAATGAAGACTTAGCAAATCAAAATTAAAACACATCTGTTTAAAGATCGATTTCGTAAACCTAAGTGTGACTTATTTCTTAATGTCCTGTAAATAAATGTTCACATGTACTAAATTTTCTAACTAGTGTCACTTTTTTATGTTCCGGATCTCTAGATTATAAACGTAAAACCGCATGATGTCTCATCTGTATCTTGTGTCTCAAAAAGGGGGGGGACACTTTTTAAAGTTAAATAATGTGTAAACGGTTAACGATAGAAATGCCCCGTTTATTGCATCTTTAATAGAAAAGCAATAAAATTTTAACCATGCGATTTTGAAATTGGTTTAACCCTTTTTATCCTGACGGTACTTATAAGTACCACTTTAACCCCTTCGCGATGAGCGTCCTTTACAGAATTTTTAATCTTCTGCCACCGGTTTTTCAAAACAGAAATTTTCGCCTAATTGAATCTCAGAAATGCTGTTATTAAATAAGGCAAAGTTTACAATAAAAAGTTACTGGTGGGAATAATCGAGGATTCTGAGCACCTTATGCGTCACGTATACGTGTCGCTCGTCCCCAAGGGGTTAATAAAACACCTATATATTCGTAATATGACCGTTTTTCCTAACGGTATTCACAATGGAGCAAAGAGTGTATTTCTGACAGCAGCACATATCATCTTCCTTTGCATTGGCCACGCTACATTCGAAATTCATTTTGCAATAGAATTGACATGCATGTTGTTTTTCATTTGAGTAATTTTAGTGGTTTATTACCGGTTATTTAGTACTATTATATTCTATTGTTTTCTATACTCTACAGGTGAACCTTTCCTATATTTTATTTGAAGTTTACTATTTGAAATTTACTATTTTATTTTATATCATAGGGTAAAAAATTATGGTGGTTACAATTGCATAATTAACCACTAAAACACTATAAAAATTAGTTTCCTCTTTCTTATGTTTATTCTGCACCAAAACTTATCCAATGATGCAAAAATACAATTAAAAAGTAGCTGGAAAATTAATTCAGGATATAAAGGGTTAACCCATTTATGCCTAGAGTCCCAATTTTGGGACGCTTTAGTAAAATGGGAAAAATTGCATTTCACAACACTTTTTTAACTACAAATTTAGTGTCTTTTTTTAACGAGGACTCCTCGATAAAATAAGACATCAAATTTCTATTTAAAAAAAAGTGGTGTGACATGCACTTTTTCCCGTTTTACTAAAGCATCGACGCTAGACATAAATGAATTAAAATTTCGTCAGTTGACGATGTAAGCTTAAAAAGTTAAATAACAATGTTTTCGAAATACCAACTATTTGCAGCAGTAACATGACGTAGTCTCATAACAAAACTAACCGATGACCATGAATATGTTTCCTTAGGATTGTCCTCACGTGCCTTAGAAATTTAATGTTCCAGTTACGCTAAACTTTGTGTGTTTTTTTACGGTAAGCTTTGTCTTTTAATGATCTTACACATAGGGATCGCAAGGATTTAAATCCTGCGAATTGAAACTTGGGTGGGGTATATTTTGTAAGTCTAGGTGTGACTTTCTTAATTGTATGTAGATAAATATCTTATGTAAGAATTTTTCTAACTAGAGTCACTTCCTTCTGCTGGACGATAAACTCAAAACTGCATGATACTGGGTGTCTTAAAAAGGAGGGACCTTTTTTAAAATTAAATAATTTGAAAAATATTAATGATAGAAATGCCATGTTTGTTGCACCTTTATTAGAAAAGCAATAAAGTTTTAACCATACGATTTCAAAATTTGTTTTAAAAATCCGCCAATAGTTAGAGCTGCAAGCTAAACAAATTAAATAATAATATTTTTGAAGCAGCCGCCATTTGCAGAAATAACATGACTTGATCTCATGTCAAAACTAGCCGATGCCCATGAATATGTCTCATCAGGAATATCCTGAGATACCTTACAGATGTAACGTTCCAGTTTCGATAAACTTTGTGGGTTTTGTATTTAAACTTTGTATTTTAAAAGTCCACCATAAAGGAATCGTAAGGATTCAAATACGGCAAATATTATCATTTATTTTTCCTACTACAGCGCCATCTATTCCCTAAATTTTAAGCTAATTTTAAAATCATATGGTTAAAAAATTATCACCTTTCTAATAATGATGCAATAAACGGAGCACTTCTATCGTTAGCAATTTTCGAATTATTTAATTTAAAAAAGTGTCTCTACTTTTTGAGACATCCGGTATATGGTCTCAAGGATTTTATATCTTTTCCGAAATTCTACAAACACTACAACCCAAATCGAAAATGAAAAAGGGTGAGTACGGTCCTTGCTTTGGAGCACAAGTATTTCCGAATAGTTATTAACGCGTTAATTAATCGGAGAATTTGTACGACTTCTGCAAACAAATAAGGTAAAGATTTCTCTCCGGAATTAGCGGTGCTCAAATATAAGGATCATAGGCACCCTTACAAATGAAATGATTATGATTTATTTACAAGCATTCAAGATAAGATAATCAGAAACAAGTGAAAAGGAAATAACTTGGACTTTATATTTAAAATTCAAACAAGGATAACACACACATGACTTTATTTACTGGACATTTCTTAGAACAAAACAGCCGTTTTACATTCTATGGATGAAAGAACAAAAATTACTTTAAAAAAATTAAAAAAAACTATATTATATTATTTACTTAAAATGGAAGTAATTACTAACACTTTTATGTAATGTATTAGTTTTTTTTTAAAAAAACTTGGCCTTGAAATACTGACAATTTATATAAATTTCAGGAATCTAAATAATTTAAAAAAAGTTTTAAAAACTGTAATTTTCAGACAGCCCCTATTTAAAATGAACAGTTGCTTTCGAAATTAATTAAAGTTAGCGGAAAATTGTACTTTGTAGACGAAAACCTTAATTAAAGTATTGGATCTAGCCTTAAAGTGTAACGAAATATCAAAGACAAAATATACCCTTAAAATTTTAATTAACAAAATTTACCCGAGGAAAAAAAAATACACTTTCTTTACTGTACCAAACATTGTTTCTTTGAAATTCTGAAATGAATAGTAATCAGATAGCTTTTACCTGTCATTTCTGTTTAAATGAAGTTTTACCGATTTGCTTTCTTTAAATCTTGTGTTAATTTTAATTAACAACGTTCTTTACTTAGCTGATTAATTTAATTGCAGAGAACTACAAATGTAGATCATTAAAGACTTTTTTACCTTGTTTTTTTCTCGCTTTCAATTACAGATGTCACGTTTACTGAAATTTTATAAAAACAAGCTGAAGGTAATTTATTTAAATGGAGAACATTTGGCAGTACGATTATTTTACTGTGTTAAAACATTCAGGCTGTACTAGCGTTGCCAGTGGGCTACTTTTTTTAAAATTCAGATTTCTTGATTAACACCATATTTTTTAAATGGTGTAATTCGCCGTATTTAATCTTTCATTAAATATGACGGATTTTACTTTCTCAAAAAACTGGTGATAATCCCAAAAAATGAATTTTAAAAAAGTAGGTTGTTGGTAACACTTGGGGTGTACTTTACATCTGTGCAAGAATGCCACCGCCAACTATTTATATATCTTTTTTGTACCCTTATTTCCAAATAATAATTTTTGCGGTACATTTCCCTGCCACATGCTATGAAAATGTGCCACGAAGATTATTATTTAGAAATTGGATGCGAATAAAATATAAAAGTAGCCGCTACTGTTACACTTGTTAGTACATATTGGTTATAAAGAAAAATTGAATCTAACTGATTGGCGTTAATACAGTAAAGCAAAAATTTCATATTAATGTAAAAAATCATTAATTATGCATTAAAAGAACATGCGATTCAATCAGTCTACCCGGTTTACAGATGCCCAATACCATTGCGCAATATAAATAAAAATAATTTTTCATTGAAAATTCTAAGAGATTTTTTAAATTGAGTATAATTTCTTAGATTCTCCACCAATTACGCCGAAACGTATTTTTGTATTTTTGTTTAGTTGCATGCTAGCGGTTAATCGAGAAACATGTCTTTTATTTTTAGCAACTTCTTTATTTTGATTTTTTTTTTAGTATTTAAGCGATTACATATTCGATTACATGTTTTATCTATTTATTTATGTATCACTTGCTTTATATATTTATTTCTGAAGTTTTAATTTCATTTGGAAATACGGAATATTACAGGAGAGCAAACACATGCAGAATTAATTTCATTGTTTTAAGTGTAAACCTGGTAATCTTCCGATATTAGGTTGCATGTTCATTTTTGAGATAGATTTTAAAAACTCGTGCTTGGAAACTATTTTTAAAACCTTAAAAAAATAATAAATTGATACAGTTTAAAAAAAATGCATTTGAAAGTTATTTTTTTCTATTCGAACGTGTAAAAAGTAAAATTGTGCGATGTTTAAAAGTTTAAAAATTTAGGAGAAAACGAAATGGATTGCTCAGTCGTCATTTGTCAGCGTCAATATGATGCCAATTGGTTAATGCTAATTGGTTTATAATGTATTTTATATTGTATATTAAAAAATACACTGCATAAAAATATGTAAGACCATACGTATATTTCTTACAACATATTAAATAAGTATATGACATTAGTAATGAAATTTTGTGATATGCAAAAGACGCTACTTCCCCTAAGTAAATTTTTTATTCATAGTCACATTAATAAAGAAATCTCTTATACATTTATATCATACTAGAGGGCTCAACCCCCTACTCGCTAACGCTCGCCAACCCCCGGTGAATTGCAAAGCAGTTCACATTGAGACCGCTACGCGGTCACAGCTCGCTTTGCTCGCTCGCCTCACTTTATTTTTCTAGTAATTCTAGCCGGAATAAGTACTACAATAAATCATTTGAACGTATGAAATTGACAATTTTTTTAATGTAAAAAAGTAATTGAAAACTCCGTTGAAAACACAACTAAAAATGCATTTATTTGATGCTACTAATGGACATATAAATAATTTAAATACCATGAAAAGAGGATCTTGGAAACATAATTAGCACCTATAATATTGTACAGCGCGGCTTAAATTCATTAAAAAAAAACACTACGTGGTAGGAAGATAGTTTATCATCAATGATTGTTTAAATTTCGTTCAACATTTTATTATTCTATTGATTATAGATTTCTGCAAAAGAAATTATTTTTACTTCAATAAAACGGCAACAGATGGCAGCAGGGCATTCTAGAGTGTTTATATTTTATTATCTCCGATTTTTTGTGTGAGTGAAATTCGTAAATAAATTCTAAATGAATTCATTTGAAAAAAATGAATTCATTTGAAAAAAAATGAATTCATTTGAAATTAACACTATTTCTCATAATTAAAATGAGGAATCATCTCAGACGCTTTGGATTACGTTCATATTATTTTATTTTTAATAATTGCTAGCTTCAATTTCACTGCTCTGACACTTTCCGCCATGTTGGAGGCGGGGCTAACACAATCTTGTCTGTTCATTGGTCTGAGCTCTGGAAACTACGATTGTTGCCAACAATAAGGTAGAAATTCAGCCCTATTTTCGCGCCACGTAAGACAAATATATATATAGATTATCTTTAAAATTTTTACTGAGTATCAAGAAGCGTACGCTACCTATTTGTGTGTATCACTATTTCCAAATAGTAATCTTCACTTATCTAATTAACCCATTCGCTGCCAATCACGCGCCTGCGCGTTTTTGGCAGCGAATCTTTAAATCTAAAATTATAATTTCGTACCAGAAATTACGAAAGAAGAATTTTTATTTCATGTAAAATCAAAATGCCATTAATTAAATAAAGTAAATATTGCTGTTAGTATTTTCTGGTATGAATTTGAATTTTCTAAATAAAATACAATTCGGTAATTTTAACTCTGCAGCGAATGTGTTAAAACAAAAAAATTAGAAATGTATTACAAATTTTGCTATAAAATTAGTAATGGTGCTCCAAAAGTTAGAATTCTATGCACCTTGGTAATGTTAAAAATATTTCACATAGCCACTTATAAATCCTCATAAAGTTGTTTAAGTTTTTTTAAATTTGATTAAGTTTTAATTAACAAATCCCTTGAATATTTGTATAGTTGGTGAATAGATATTTTGCAGTAAAACAATTGAGTAGCGAATAGCTCCGATGCGTGTAATTTGTCTGCTATTCGGAGGTGTCCGCTTTTTAGAGGTAAAAACATACAAACACTATATATGTTGGATATTGAAAAAGTGCCCGCTAAATATACGTGTCCATTATGGAGTCTTTACTGTAATATGCTTTGTCTTAATTAATAAAATGAGCTAATAAATAGATAACTAATAATTAAAGAGATTAGGGGATCGATGTTATGTAACATAGATTAAATTTCGAGGATATTAAAGTGAAAAGTTTGTTCGAAATTTTATTGACGCATTTTCATTTTGTTAGAGAAAACAGTGCGATAGATAAGTAATGAGGCTGGGTTTTTCTCGGCTAGGTATGTGAAAACAAGTACGAAACCAGGTTATGATATCGATTGCTAGAGTGCGCTCTACGCATCGTGCAATAGCTGAGTTGTGTGAAGCAGCAGTTTCATGCATGAAAGCTGTAGATGTAATACCGTATCAGTGGAGTATCTCAAAACTTGGATCATGGAACAAAGGTTGGTGATTAAATTTTAATACAAATTGGGCAAAAGTACCACAAAAACGCACCAAGGCACGCAGAAAGTTTACAGTAATGAATGTCTAAGCCGTGCACAGTTTGTCGTTCTTTTGAAAATTTAACTCCTTTACGACGAGTGTCCTTCAGAAAAATTTTAATCTTTCACCACCTGTATTAAAAAAAAGAAGACTAATTCAAATACAGAGATACTCTGATTGTAAGGCAAAATTTTCTATTCAAATTTATTGGTAGGAATAATCAAATGTGTCTGAGTACCCTAAACGTCAAACAAGTACGATGCCCGTTGCTAAGGGGTTAAACACAGCCCCCTAAATAGTAAGCTTAAGCGATGACGCCAAAATGGCTGCTGTCGTAGTTAATTTTTTTTTCAGCGTTTGTACGGTTCCTTGAAATTTAATGCCAATAACTTCTAAAAGTTTACTCTCCGACATATTTTTCTCAGATTTAATAAGTCAAAGAAAGCTTTAAAAAATACTGGTGTCAAAATTTAGTGGACAATACACACACTTAAAACAATCCATCTACTACAACCGCGATTTTCGTGTCAGCACGTAGGCCTAGTATTCAGCGGGCAATTGGTTAAAATAGGAAAATACTCCCTGGAGGAGAAGCAACCTCTAGATGGTCGAAAAAGTTCACACGCAAAGTGAGTATGTGAAATTTGGTGCCTAAGGCGGACTAATATTTACTAGACTTGGTAAATAAATGGTATTGGTAAATAATTGCCCCGGGCAATCCTAGAAAAAGATTTGCACTTGAGAAAAACATGTTTCCGGTTCTTGGTGTAATGGAATTCCATTTTTACCGCAAACAACTTGTCAGGAAAGAGTATTTTCAGCAGAACAACTGGCTTCAGCTGCATAACAATTCACCCGCGCATTTTACAGACTTTATGTAAACATTACCCAACATGAAATGTGTTTTGAAAATGAAGCGATTTGAAGACATTCAGGATATGCACCACGTAGTGACCGACTGACTGACTGCGGTACCTGTTCAAGATTTCCACCGTACGTTTAAACACCTGTATGATCGATAGAAACATTGCATAGAATGCACAAGATATTATTTCTAATCTGTGAAAAAAAATGTAAATACATTGCTTATTTTGTCCATTATAACTTAATTATTGTCCGCGCTGTGTATGCTTAATAAGGTAACAGATGATACTAAACTTTATCGAACAAAAATATTCACGTTTAATTTTTTAATATTAAAAAATATTACTATTATTTAAATTATTAAATATTAAATATTAATAAATAATGTCAGAGGCCTTCGAGACTAATTAAAATATGAGTATTTTAGCCTTACTATATAATAGACTATCTCTTAACACTTTCTACCATAAAATAAACAATTTTTTAGTGAGTATAACGCAACATATTCTTCTACTAAGCTCTTCAAGTGTACACTTTTCTTTCGGATACATGACATACAATTTTTGATTTTTGAATTTAAACATTAGAATCTGAAGATAAAACCAGAACCTCCGCTGGTGCTATTTTTATACTCAATTGCTACCACTATTTCCATAGCATATTTTCTTCCTACATTTCTCTTAATGTTGTAAAATTATATACCAAAAAATATAGTTTTGGAAAAGTGGTACGAGAGAATATAAAAAAGTCGACAGCTGCGTGATATAGATTTTTTATAATATTTCAAACAAAACATATCTTTAAATATTATACTGAATGATGCTAGAAATATTTCACATCATTACCTATAAATTCTTAATAAATGTGTTTAAGATTTACTAAGTTTGTTCGCTTTAAGTTCTAATAAGATGTCATTTTAAAATTTATAGAATTTGGACTATTCTCACGTATCCTTGAATTTGAATACGAACTTGGTCTTATTTATAGACGGAAATTATTCGTTCAAATAAAGAGAAGATTACTATCCAAAAAAATTGAAGCAGTAAGTATGGGAACTGTAGTTTTGTAAAACAAAAATTCTAATTTATAGCAAAAACTGTAAAGCTAGAATCTCTAAAGACCGGAGGAAAATTGCGTTTTAGTCAAGCTTTCGTCTTAAAAAATAGAAGGTATGATATTCCTTTCGTCTAGACCATGAAATTTTTCTGTTTACACGGTTACACAAGCTGCTGAGAGGTTCAAAGCTGGTACAAAGGCAATGCTGGTGTTCGAACCCATGTCAGGTTCGTCGGCCTTACCTTTATGAGTTTTCCTCGGTTTTCTCCTAGTTTTTCAAAAATACAGTTTAAGTTTCCTTACAAAGACACCACGGAAAGCATACACCTCCTCTCGGCATATTTTCATAGCGCAGATAATCGGCGTAACACACGCAATCAACCAACAATTGATGACAGGTTTGTTTTTATTGTGTTGTTCGAAAAGTTCTTTCTGTTTGCTAAAGTTGGTCGTACTGGAAAATTCTATCAGTTAATTATTACACATTAATTTCGACATCTAATGTCTAATAATTGACGGGCAAAATTTTCCGGTACGAATTGGTGTCCCAAACATAAGGAATTTTCCAAACAACCCAATATTTGTTGGGGTGTTATGATTATCTTTTGCAAGGGATAAACAGATCGGGACGTCTGTTGAAAGTGGAATCCAACCCATTACAAATGCCTGAGTCGGGATTTGTACCTCACCCTTCATCATGTTGTCATCGTCCTCACCACTAGACAAGGTGATGGGCCATCAACAACAGGGTACCATATAGACAGGTTCTATTTTTGAAAATTTAAGAAAATACTTCGTGAGGTAAAATATATCTTAACACGTTGACAGACACTTGCGGCTATAGCCGTCAAAGCGAAGTTCACAATGTGGCATGACGGCTATAGCCTCACAAAACGAAATGGTCGTTTTTAGACACTACGGCTATAGCAGCACAAATGTGCATTTACCAGCGTACAAGTAGAAGCCCAGTGTCATGTTTTGGAAACATTTTTTTAGGTTGAAGTTCGTTTTCCACCTGTTATACGAGTTGCAGCTTCAGTATGCACGTGCAGGGTGGCTAGTGGTCAGGAAAAAATACAGTAAAAAAAATTATAGTTACCAGTATATTCTTATAGAAATATTCAAATTGATTATTTGATCGAATAATCAAGATAAATTTTTCTATAAGAATATGCTGTTGTTTATCACTTTTTTTGACTGTATTTTCCCCTGACCACTAGCCACCCTGACGTGGTTGTGAAGGGAGTAGTCCAACCTAATTAAAGGTGCTGAATAAATCCAAATTAAGTTTATTTAAGCAGAAAGAGTAAAACTATACTTCTAATATTCTAAAAATTACAAAAAAAATATAGTGTTAATTTTGGAACATCACTTGTTCCTACTGTCCGTCAACGTGTTAATTATAAATTGGGATATAAATGTTCAAAGCCTTCACAATATAAAATAATATTTACTTCATACAAATATTTTATGCTTAGTATAATATTCTATTCATACTGAGAGAATATTATGATAAAAACCTAAATTTGATTACTAAAGTTAACTGAGTGAATACAAAATAAAATCAAAGTAAGCTTATATATTATATGAAGAATTAAAAGTGATTTTCGTGAATTACATCGTTTCACATGCGCTTCCTACTTTAAATCAGAGCCTGATTACCGCAAAGGCGCAAAATTCTCACTATTTCTGAATATTAATATTCATCTTATTTAAACTCAGAATTTCTGTCATAAATCAGGCGACATCACAACTCGGAAATAATTGTCATTATGCGCCCCTCCAGTAAACCGACTCTGCATTTGAGCACTACAGTTTTTTTAAAGTATAGTTGCAAAGGATTACGGATTTTGAATACCACTATTTCCTTACAGTAATGTTCGCACTTAGCTATGAACTCTGCGATTAAATAAGGCAAATATTACTATTATAAAATATTAGCATACAAAATCTGCATTCTATATACACTGTGGTATGGTAATTTTTGCCTTATTTAATTGCGGAATTTCTGTCATTAAATAAGTATTACCAAATAAAAACATGAAAACGTTTAAAATGAATCACAATATATTTATTTAGGTGTAGAATGAAATAAAGGTTCTAAAACATTAAAACCATTTTAAGATGTTAAAACTTTCGTCGGAGTCCCGAGCTCTTCGACTAGAACCTGGCCATCATCAAAGGGCGAAAATGAGAAATTCTAAAAATAATAATTCTAAAATTTTGAGAATTATTTCTTAATTTCGCCCTTTGATGATGGCTAGGTTCTGGTCGAAAGCGCTAGGGACTCAGACAAAAGTTTTAACATCTTAGAATGGTTTTAATGTTTTACAACCTTTATTTCATTTTACACCTATTTTAGTAATAAATAAATTGTGATTCATTTTAACTGTTTTCATGTTTTTAATTGATATACTGAGGTGAATTTATGTTCCAATAATAGCATTTTTCTATATATTTAACAAGTGTTACCATTCAAAAATAGTGAAGTACAGATGTCGCAGACGCCCAGGGGTATCTTTTTGGCGCCAAAATGGCGATTTCATGCCTGGCCAACCTGTGATTTTGGCGAGATTTCGCTTCGTATGGCAACCCCGTAGAGCAGATTGCGTGTGTTTTAGATTAACTTTAACATTGTATTTTTTGTAATAAATTAATCATTGCGTGCGTTTTAAATAAATTAATTTGCGTATGTTTATAATGAAAACTGTGTGTGTTTTATAATGAAAATATGTGCTTTTACAATAAAATAAAACTAACATGCTGTTTTCGCAAGCTATACATAACAGGTACCCCGAAAATGGGCTTTCTTACAAAATGGCACAAAATAAAAATCGCCCCATCCCCAGTGCGTCTGCGACATCTGTTCCAAACCTAATACTCACAAGTTGGAATCAGGGGTTCGTACACCTCAGGGGATTTGAATACCAGATTTTTCATAAAGTATGAAATATTAATTTATGATATATCTGGTATTCAAATACCTTGATTCTGAAGAGTACGAACCGTGGATCGTACAATCGTACAACCTAAAACGTTTTTGAACTGAATCATTGGCGAAAAAAAATATTCCTCATCTTAAATTTCTTCCGAAAATTTGTATTCTAAAGGATATATTCAAGTCTCTATTTAAACACACTAAAAGTAAAATAGTAAAACTTAAGGTCTCAATTTTTCTACATAAATCCTTTTTTATTTATAGAGAGAAATGGAGACGAAATAATTACAACTTTACTCATAAAAATGCCTATTGAAAACAGATTAAAAATGCAAGCGTATCCTTAAAAATGTATTTTAATTAATTATTCACCCCAAAGTAAAATTTTATTTTATTTTCAATTCTTTAAATGTAATTAAAATATTGAAAGTTAATCAAGATATACTAACCAAAATTAGTTTCGTTTATAAGAATCACGCAATTACAAATAAGGTGCACTGTATAGCATATTTGAAAGAATAGATAAAATCTAAGAAACCTTGATAAAATTTATTAAATGCATTATTACTGTTGAAAAAGTTCACAGCAAATAAATTTTTGTCTGTGTAATTTTGACAGTTATCCCGCAGTTTTTGTTTTTGTTAGCATTTTTCTATTTCTCTAGGTTTTGCCTTATTTAATCTTAAATATGTGATTAATATATATAAACGTAGTAATGGATTAAATAAGGCGTAGAATTTGGAATTAGAGGCAGACGTACTTACAAAATTAAAGACCATGGGAATTCTGTTAAATATTCAGTTTTTTTTATTGCATAAAAACATGAATGAATTTTAAATTACAATTTTACAGCGGACAATAATAAGGATGAGTAACCTTTATATATGCACGTACCTAAAATGCACAAAGAATAGTCATGAATATTGTAAAAGTGTGTACGTGCCAAAATTTTATCTTAAAAAATAGTGCATCACATGATGTTGATACGAAATACGAGTTAATAGAATTGACGGAGAAACCTTAAATTCTATTTACTCGTAATAGTAATCTCCACATGCGTCGAAAGAGGCGAAGACCACATGTCAAATTCCTTCGTGATTATCCAGTGACTCATAAAATATTGCAGCGAAAGATCATTAAAAGTTGCAACCGAAAACGAATGAACTTTTTCTCACGAATAAAACAGCATGTGCCTCTACGAACTCAAAAATCCCAGCTGGAAGTATGACGTCAAAAAAAAAACATTTCATCGAAAAAAGACCATCTTGTGATGTGTCTTATAACCTTGAACTATGAAACTCTTTTATGCAGCCTCCATAACCAATGTTAACAAGCTTAATTATACATGGTCTTCTATAAAGAATGTATATTCAAACTCAAATTAGAGTGCATGCTCAGTTATTCAACATATTATTGTCTTCTTACTAATGAAATAATCTTTCTCTTTAGCCTTTCCTCGACTCGTCTTCCCAGATAATTCAAAATGTGATGTACATAAATAAATTACCACAAATAAGCTTTTAGTGTGGATATTTCCGGAGCGCAATACAAATAGAAGACAAATCAAGGTAAGGTGAGCATGCTACCTTACAACTTTATTATGAAAATTAATGGCCGAAGGAAAAGTAATAATTTATAACCAAATTAAGTATAACGCGCCACTGAGAGCTTACAATAATCAGTCGTTTTCATACATTAAATAACAAAAAACAAAAAACAAAATAAAATTTTTATGAATATTGTAATTAGCCACTAACACTTTGATTACTGTTTGGGACATATACGTCCCAGTTGATTATTACTTACCCATCATACGTAGTATAGGGTAAGTCTTGTAATCGTTTTGAAAATCGAAAATATTTTTTTGACGGATTTACACGTTTCAGACACTGGAGATTCCAAAAAACATATTTTTAGAAAAAAAAAATTTCCGTCCGTCTGTGTGTCTGTGTGTATGTCTGTGTGTCTGTGTGTCTGCAAACGCTCTATCTCCCGAAAAAAATGAGATAGAGACTTTCAATTTGGTATGTACTTAGTATGTAATAATAGGAAGAAGCCTATTTCATTTTAATAACCTCGATTAACCGGAACTATTTTTTTCGGACTCTCGAAGTATTCGTTCTGATAAAAGGTATATAAAAATTTTCGAAATTGGTTATTTTAAGAAATGAATATAAAAGACAATAAAAAAAACATAAATTTTGCATAAAGCATGAAGTAGATCGGATAATTAGTTGCCGAGATATTTGGAATCCTATTTTCCACACTCTTCGATTTTTCATGACCCTGTATTTCATCCAAATTTCACTTCAAAGATATATTTTAATTGGAAATTTTACGCTTAATCAGATGCAATAAACCGCTAGTTAATAGGATTATTATTTTTGGAGTTATAAGGATGTTTCTTTCAAGCAATTCAGTAATCGAGCCTTTAAAGTTTGTGACGTCATCAAGCCTCGATTTTATTTGAATTGCAATAAGTAGTTTACACATTTTTTTATTTTAATATTTTACATTATGCATATCCATGATGGGTAAGTGTTACGGTGGCCCCCAACGACTAGTTTTTATACTATTCGTATCGCTTTGTAAAAACTAATCTCTCACATAAACTTACAGCAGGATATTTTCAAACAATACCTATCAGAAAGAAACATTTTTGTAAATTGTGGTACAAATAAATACAAAAATAGTTGTCAGTCTTTTCGCGTAATCAAAAAGTTAATTTAACGAAATTTTGATTAAGAAATATGACTCATTTAGCGCATTCACGATGAGCGCGACAAGTATGCATGTCGTTCAGGGTACACGAAATGCTTGAATTTGAATGGTTGGTTGGTTGATTTTATTACGGCTTATTATCTACACGAGGGATATAGGCTGTAAGAGGAGTGCCTTCCGTGGGGGTCTTTCTAAAAGATCCTAACCCATATTTACGGCAAGGTTCGACGAAAACCATGGGAAACTCCAAACGGTTAGGTCGACGACCGCAACAGGAGTTTGAACCCAGCACCTCTCGTCTACCAGCTTTGAGGGCAGAACCTCTCGCTTGAATTTGAACACCTACATTCTGGTATAGAAATTTTCGCCTTATCTAATGACAAATTCCCAGTGATTAGATAAGACAACGATTACAATTAGAAAAATTATTAAAAAGTATAAAAGACGCTCGTTCCGAAAAGGTTAAATGGCACGTACTATGATAAGGAAAAATACGAATTGTAATTTTTGTAATTTTTAACAACATTAATACAAGATCTAACTTATAATAATCCAAGTTTATAAGAAGAATTATATTTTATAAATGATAATTTTATAATATCAAAGTTTATAAAACATTTTAATATTTATATAATTTTAATTAATTTTCATCAGTGTAGTTACGAACAAAAATTATTGAATATTAAATATCTGATTTTTCATATTGCTAACAAAGCGTATAACCAATAGAAGGAAAAATGCGATTCGAACCCGGATCCTTGGAATAACGCTCCAGGATCCTTGGAATACGCTCCGATGCTCTACCATTGAACTACGAGGATGATACGCAGTCTGACATCTCTCACTCACATATGTCGGTAAGGCTGCAAACGCAGCACAAGATTCATAGCTGCCAAATTTTACGCTTTTTTTGTTACCAGTAAAATTTAATAGAATTTTTTTTTTGTTATTTAATTAAGTAATTGCGTTGAAATTTAATATTAAATTTTAGTGGTACGAAAAAAGCGTAAAAGTTGACAGCTATGTAAGATGGAAAATTCTTCATAAGCACACAACCCTGTGGCATACATGAGACGAAACAAATCCCAGCATAGGAGGATACATATATAATTTTAATTAATTTTCAGCAGTGAAATTACGCCCAACTGTCACATTAACTGTCACATTCATAAAAAAAAGAAAAGAAAAAAAAACTTGCTACGTGTAAAGAGACATTAAATGTAAATATATTTATATTTATTTATATCCATTTCCGTTCGTTACTATTTTTGTTTCAATTTTCTATTCATGGCTCTCACAAGTAATAAAAAAATAATAGGTTTGCCAGGCACGTGTCACTGTCCACTGAAGACTAGAACTACACGGTGACACAAAATGGCTGTTGTCGTAGGTGGATCTTTTTCAGCATTTGCACGATCTCTTTAATTTAAATACAAGTATTTTTTTCAAGTATCCTACGCCTTATTCTTCTGCGGTTAAATAAGCTGACTTTACAGTAAGAAATTATTGTTAGTCAAATTCAAGGAACAGTACAAACACTGAAATAAATCCGCCAAGGACAGCCGCCATTTTTTGTGTCAGTGCGTAGGCCCTGTATTCAGGGGACAGTGTGTAGTGATGGGCATAACGAATGATTTTAGTATTCCAATTAATTATTCGGGCATGCGGAAAAGCCTATCTGTCAACCTTCGTATTCTGTGTAATCAACTACTATCAACAATTTTTTTTAAAGGAATAAATGAATTAAATAAATAACAAAAGGCTTTCTATTTAATTATTTCTTTATAACAGAATTTCTGGTTTTAATTGTTTAAGAAGAATACGAAGGTTGACAGTTATGCTTTTGCGCATTCCTTAACCCCTTGGGGACGAGCGACACGCATACGTGACGCATAAGATGTTCAGAATCCTCGATTATTCCCACCAGTTATTTTTTATTGTAAGCTTTGCCTTATTAAATTTTAGCATTTCTGCGATTCAATTAGCCGAAAATTTCTGTTTTGAAAAACCGGTGGTAAAATATTAAAAATTCTGTGAAAGGCTCGTCGCGAAAGGGTTAATGATTCATTGGAATATCAAAATCATGCCTTAAGCCCATTATTACGTATGTGAGGCATAAAAGTTTAGAAACCACCGTATTAAATATTTGCGTAAATATTGATAAAATTAATTGCGTGAATGAAGCAGTGAATAAGATGCTAGAAAGTACTTGTGAAAAAATTTCCTCGCAAAAGCAGTTTCTATACTTCTGTAAAGCCACGAAAAAGAGAATAATAGGTTCTCTTTTCACAAAAGTATAAAAATAACCGCCCTTCCTTTCTTTAAACTCGAAAGATGTGTTACGCCTTAAAGGAGCCAGATTCAATTTAAGGAAAATCTTTTTCAACCCCCTCCCCTCCCTCCTCAAAAAAAAAAAATTAAAAAAAAAAGCGAGACGCCTTTTCCCTGATACGTCAAAAAGTTAAAAGTATACTTTAATATATTATACCGTGAAATGAATGGGTAAATTTTAGTGAAATCATGTTGACATTAAAAAAAAAACTGATATATCGTTTTTATAGCTAGAAACCAAAGTGAATAAAAATTGGGTAAAACACTTAAAATAAAAAAAAGGTAAAAATATTACATCAAAACTGAGTACATCAATGAAATCCCATTTAAAAATTGAATGGATGAACTGCTTGCGCTATATTTAGAATATGAAAAAGAATTCTCAAGGGAAGGAACTTTAAGAAATTTTTCTTTATGCGCTGCAAAAAGAAATGAGTTTTTCGTCAGTTACTCTATATGTTTCTGTCATTTTTCTTACAGAAGAAAACATTTTTATAGTGAAAATAATGCTATACATTATAGGAAATTTATCATGCAAAAATGTCAAACAATAGAAGAGCAACGATTTTATATTTAATAAGTGACAAGTGCGTAAGGTCGTTACTTTTCGGCACCACTATTTATGAATAGAACTTTTTGCCTTATTTAATCTCAAAATTTGTGCAAGTTTTGTGTAATTTCTGCGGTTAAATGCGAAGATTTCTATTCAGAAATTGTTATATTAAAAATAAGAGCATTATGCAACCTGAGTGAATGTTTTAAATAATCAGCGTTGTTAATTTTGGAATACTACTATTTCCGGATAGTAATGTCCGATATATTTAATCACAGATTGTCTATAGGTAAATTCGATCATTACTATTCGGAAATAGAGGTATTAAAACATCTTCTAAATTATTAAAAATGGGTCATATACTCAAATCGAAATTGATAATTACTATTTTCCCATTTTTTTTTTTTAATTTTCGCTCAAAACAATTGTTAATGTTTCTACTTCATTATAACGGACATTCTAATCGATTTTTGGAATTTCTACATCTCTATTACATTTGTTTAGCGCTCACAACTTAACAATTGATATACAGAGAATGATTACTACACGGGCACGCGGAACAGCCGCTCAGTTCAGGGAGTGCTAATGTTCTCAAATCTTGATCATCTCCTTATTTCCACGCAGAATTACTGTCATATATAAAGCGAAATTTAATATTAACAAGAACGGAAAATCATTCGACAAGCATAGATTATGAACAATTCCCAACACTTTCAGAATACTTTAAGAAATCTTCACCGTTTAACAGAGAGTCAGAGAGTCAGCTGGATGGGGAGGCCTACCAAATGGCTTAAGTCCAAACCAAGACCTCCTTATCATAGTATCAGACCTCTCAATCAGCAAGTTGCCTTTGATCGCTATACTTGTCCTGCTACTAGCGCCATCAATCGTCAGTAATAGTATTTACGACACGAAATCACACGAAATTTTTTCACAGCCCCCTTTGTTCTATGCATTTGCTTATGAACTAGTAGTTTTCCTACCACTAAAATTTTATAGTAAATTTTATCTTATTAAATTGACAAGATCGTGTGATTACATGACGAAAAAAATTCTATTAAATTTTAGTGGTAAGAAAAAAGCGTAAGAGTTGGCAGCTATGCGGTAGCAGACCAGCTAGATTTTTCTATAGATTTTTCTATTATATTTTTGGATACCAGTTTTTTAGTAGAGACAATTTTGTTTTGTGTGATCGGAGAATTCTGGGATTTAAAAGAACAACATTTTCTCTAAAAATATACTGGTGTTCAAAAAGCCCGAAACATGGCAACTGTGCGGTAGTATCCACCAGGCGGCGATACTTTCCGGAGAAAGTCAATAAGTTGGCAATTACCGCGGACATTTTCTCCCATAGACTTTCTCCGGATTGTCAAGTCTGATCTATGATAAGGGAGTCTTGGTCAGAACAAGCATTGTATCAAGCATGTCACAAGCATATTCCTGTATAGCCGGAGAGTAATTTACACATCCAACTATGATTAATAACTTATTGTAATAAGTCATTTACTCATCAAACAGTAGTAATTTACTCATACAAATTATCACATTACATTCAAATATGAATTTCCAAAGAAAATTTCCAATTCTCTCCCATACCTCACCCATCACAATATTGTGTAGGGTTGCCAGTTTGGCCTTCTTCTTGAATCAGAAATTCCTAATTGATACAGAAAATTCCAAAAGAAGAATTTTTCATTCAAATAATCACGGAATGTCTGCCTTTATATAAATTAAAAATTACTATACGTAATTTTTTGTATATTAAGTTCGAATTTTCAGAATAAAACTGGATGCCAAACTGGCAACCTTAGTACTGGACCGCGGATTAGACAGCGCTGATTTAAATTAATGAAAAAAAAGATTAATTTTGAATTGCGAAAGGAACAAATGTACAATGGAATTAAAAAAAGGGACAAAAATTGCATTAATGAATTATTATTTTTTTACCTTTTTATTAATCAATTATTTTTATAATTAAATTGCCTGAGAATTTGTTAATTATGCGTTAAATAGCTGATAGTCCGATAATACAACGTCGTTCATATATATTTGTGTTTAAAATATTAAAATCATCTTTAAATAAATAAAGAAGAAAACAGACAAAACTTAAAGACACTCGGAATAAAAATAAAATATAAGAAAATTTAAAAAGTCGTAAACATTTCAAATAGAAGACGAAAATAGACTGTCTGTGAATTTCGAAAGTTCTGAAACATTTCGAATTCACAGAAGAAACATTTTTGATAAATCAAAACAATACAAAAAATAAATAAATAAACAAGAACTGCCTGTCGTTGTATCCTTCAATCACAACACGAAATGGAACAAATAGAAGAAATAGGATTGAATAAATAAATAAAACTCTAAAAATACATTAAAACGATTTATAAAATAAAAAAAGTGTTAGGTATGGGAGAAAAGGAGATTAGAAATAACGAAAATGTCACAAAAGCTTATGAAAGATTGGTTTTACGTGTTATTCCCGACGGTGTAGTTGTTATTTATTTGTATATTTTTAGAAATTCATGAAAGGATATTTTTTAATTTAAATTGTACTAGTTCCCCGTTATATCGCGCCGTATTACGCCATGTGCTGTTTTTTCATGCCTCCAGGGGGAAAAAGTGTTCTAACCTAACTGAACTTTTTGAGTATTTTTTTAAAAATTATTTAGTTACGATAACACGGTGCATAGGCGTACAGTTTACGAAAATTATTTATTCTTAAATGATCGCCTATTCCAGGGACGGCGAACCCAGTGGCGATCGCGAGGGGGGGGGGAGGGGGGATCATTTTACTACCAGTATAATTATATACTACATTTCGCCTGATTTAATCTTTGAACGGTATGGATTAAATAAGGCCAAATATAGTATATACAAATACTGGTAGTAAATACTGGCCAAATATAGTAAATACAAATACTGGTATATACAAATACTGGTCCTGCCCCCCCTCCCCCTTGACGCTACGCCTCTGTGCGAACCTATGGCATGCGTGCCACTTTTGGCACCCCAAGAGAATAATTTGGGCACGGTGTTCATTGCGGTTTAAATCAAGATAAAGTGATATTTAGACAAAATACACAAATTTGAGTTAATCTTGTCTAAATTCAATTGGTTGGAAATCGCTGTGTTTTAATTGCGGGTTTATTCCAGCCTAGTTCAATAATGGCTCAAAACATTTATTAAAACAAACAAAAAATATTTGAAAACTAATGAAGAGAATAGATTATTAGACATTATAAGTAAAAATACTTATGATAAAATATAGCAACTTGGAATTTTATTCGAAAGCTTTTCAAAGAATCTGGGCGTTTGCCACTTGAACAATTTACCGCCTGCAAGTTATTATTTTCGCAAATGAAATTACTAATACCTGAAATAGAAAGAACTTGTCAGATAACTCCAGTTCGATTTGCATTCTGTTAAAATAAACTAAAGTATCATCCTGATATTAAATAATTTTCATATAAGATGTAGCAACATAAAGCGCATTTAATTACATTATTTATTTTTGCTATTTGGTTCCATAATAGTTAAAATTAACCTGTTACCCATGCGTTTTAAATCCTAGTAAATTTTTAAGTAATTTTAATTGTTTTTCGATGCACTAAATTTGTTTTTTAGTTGGTATACTTCAGGCTGTCTAACCTGGCGCCCGCTATTCACCAGAAACTTCTTGCAGAAATATTCGCCTTACTTAATCGGAGATATTCGGAGCTCAAAGCCATTAAATAATAAGCCCAGTCAGATAGTGTTAAATTTGTTAGCGACACACTAGCGCCAAACCTCTGCTGCGGCAGGAGGACAAAACAGAAGTGGGTCGCAGAGAAACAATACGATTTATTTACATCAATATTTTATACGATTTTTATCGATGTTTTGTTTTTGCACTTCCTTTAAAAGCTTGCTAATTATTGGGATCTTTTACATTAAAGCTAAAACTATAATGAAAAAAAAATGGTGGAAATTTACTGGATTAATATTTCTATATAAATATAGTGGTGGCGAAGAAGTTGATTTATTTATTAAAAGTTAAATAAAAAGTGATGGAAATTTAAATCACTATGCAATTAACCCTTTCCGGCACAGACAAATTCTGTTCGTAAAATGTGAAATTACTGACTGACACCGGAATTTACAAACGACTTTCTTAGAAAATATGAACTCCTTATTTTAAGCTTTAATTTTAGAAGCAAAATTTTATTAAAATATTCTTGGTGCCGAATGCAGCACTCCCAACCGCTAGATGGCGCTATTTTCAACTTGCGAAAAGTTTCCCATTTATCTGACTGGGCTTATTATTTAATGGCTTTGTCGGAGATTGAATTAGGCAAATATTTGTGTAAGAATTATCAAGTGATTGCGGACGCCAGGTTGGACAGCCCTGGTATGCGTTATGGTCATAAAGACTTTTTTTTTTAATTTGGCACACGTATGTAAAAAGTTTTGCCTTCCCTGACCTATTTAATCGCATAAAAATATTACAACTTCTACGATTTAAGTAAGGTGTTGACGAATTCTGCTATTTGAATATTAAATAGAAATTTTCTCATCTAAAATAGTGGTGCCATAAGTCTTGGAAAGTCAAGGGAGTTTACGCACATTGCGATAAGTGTTAATGTTCCGATTTTTAAGTACTAGTACTTCCGAAGAAAACTATTCGTTTTACTGAATGACAAAATTTCGCGATTGAAGAAGACAAATATTACTATTTGGAAGTAGTGGTATTGACACATGAGAATTTGGCAGTTATAAATGTAACTTCCTATCACCAATTTTCAATGCATATTGTAATATACGTGTAAATTGAAATTTTAGAAAACAAACAAGTATATTTACTACTTATATGTTATCAACTGTCAATTAGTTTAAAACAATAGAGAAATATATTGATAAATGTTCAACCATTGCCAATCATATTACAATATAGAATTGGTTGTAATATCTTTAGCATATATGTATGTTATTACTAATTACTAAGGACCCGCCTGGCCTTCCCCAGGCCTGTGAGATCGGCCTAAAAATACCTAAAATCAGTATTGAAAGATTTATATTTTGAAAGGAAAATCGCTCCAAATAAACCAAATGTGCGGAGCCCCACTTCCTTCGGCAACGTACACCCTCAAATTTATATGATTTTATATTTTAAAACAAAAATTCGTCGAAACGAAGCTATGGAGGCTTCAGTGACTTCGGCAGCATACACCGGGTGTGCTAAGCATGCTCCGATCTGTTTTTGTATACCATCATCGAATTTGTATGATCTTTTATTTATTAAAATATTTCTAAACGAACTTAAAGTACCTCGTTGTAGTGATTTCCGAATTTTTTCTGACATCTAGGTATGTTAAATATTCTGACCAAAGAAAACCAAACAATATAAAACGAGCACCATCCACTCACTCTTTACAAACAGGAAATGTTATTCACAGCATAATTATCTTAAACGAGAAACGACTTCTTCAAAGGCACTGGGAGAAAATAAATCACTAGTGAATCCTTGAAACGAATTCAAGAAAATATTTTTTCAATAAAAGTAAATAATTACTTTTTTTCTCATAAAAACAAAAGATGTCATTAAGATGAAAAAAAAAAGAACCGGAAAGAACTTTTTTGTGGGGGTGGGGGGGGGGAGGATGACTTTCATTCGAAAAAAAAAAGATTACACTATAAAACCGATGAAAAAAAGGTGTGAACGAAGCGAATCGACCTCTGAAAAGTATTTTCTGTTTTAAATAGTAAATATTAATATTTTTCGAATCCAATGATACCGTCAGAACCGGAAAAGTACTCTGAATAAGAGGGCACTTTTTGTTATTATATTTCTGCCTATAAAGCGAATGCGTCAGTTTTAAAAGAAAATAAAATAAAAACAAAATAAAAACAGAAAAATTGAAAACAATCGAAAACCACGAGAAACAACGAAAATTTATCCAATGGTTGGAGTATCATAGCTGAGTTTTATTTCCAACAGAGAGAAACTATGCCGGGACCAGGACTCAAACCTGGGTACTTTGGTTTGCCGTACCAACGCTCTCCCTACTGCGCTCTCCCGACGATATCTTGGCTGGTATATTTCACTCTTATCTGTTGGACAAGGCTGTGAACTGCAGCGCTAATTTCGCTGCAGTTCGCAGCCTTGTCCAATAGAGAAAGCGTTGGTATGGCAAACCAAAATACCCAGGTTCGAGTCCTGGTCCCGGCATATTTTCTCTCTGTTGGAAAAAATATCAACTATGATACTCCAACCATTGGATATAATTTACCTAGTTGAATATACTTTCCTCTATTCATTACGAATGAAAAAATATTTTTTGAAATAATAAATACTAATAACTCTTTTAAAAAATTACACCAGAAGCTGATGGAGCAGCTTCAAATTGCAGAAAAACAGAAAACATGAAAACTGACACCAGTCGAGGTACAGTAAAAGGTTTAAATAGTAAATATAAATATTTTTTAAACGTCAGATACCCTCTGAACCAGGAAAGTGTGGCAAACGTTTTCATAGATTTTTTTTTTTCATTTTTACTCGAAGGAGGACCAACGATTGCGATTTCAGAATGCAGAAAAAAGCGAATCGTCTGCTTAAAGAACCGCCGAACGTCCGAAGATAGGCAAACGCAATAGGTGGAAAGAAATAAGCTCGCCATTTTTGCGATATTCATTACGGTTTTTAATTAATATGTCGTCGAATTATTAAAAAAAAAACCTAAAACGGGTTCGAAGTGTTAAATTTCAGACATACAACAAACACCCACAGTCAAACTTCTACCTTTATTATTATAGATGATAACTCTGAATAAAAAAGAAGAAAAGTTTTCGCGGTAAGTTTCTACAACATTCAAATGTAAAAAAAAACTTCGGGGTAGGTTTCGACAAAACCTGCAAATATAAAAGTAATAAAATGTAAAAATAATTTTTTTTTTTTTAAATCTTGTATTAAAAAAACCGATCTAGTGGAAGCCCGGCATTCTACCTTTTGAATATACTGTAACGTTTGAAAATCATGAGAATAGACATTTCTGATAAATAAAAAAAAAATTACTTAATAAGTAAATGAATAAAAGAGCAACAACTGTTTGTAGATTGTATCCTTTAAGCACGATATGATATAGAGCAAATAGAAGAAATGCAAAGTTCCCAAATGGTCCGCTTTTTGAATACCAGTATTTTTTGAGGAAAATTTTCATTGTAGATTTTTATTGAAAATTTCGTAGAAACCTACCCTGAAGGTTATTTCTATTGCAAATGTTGTAGAACCGTACCACGATCATTTTTCTTAGAATATACTCGTATTCAAAACGCGAACCATTTGGGAGAAAAGGAAATGGGATTGAGATCAGAAAGGAAACTCAAAATATATATTGAAACGATTTATAAAAGAAAAATAAAAGAGCATTAAATTTGGGCACGTCCGTATTCTGAACATCTGCAACATGTGCAAACCTCCCCCGTAAAAAAAAATAATACTAATTTTCGCTATTTTTAACGGCAGATAACTATGGATAAAATTACTGTTCCATTTTGTTGACACATACTGCAGGTGTTCAGAATATGACTTAATTAATAATTTTCTTTATTTCAACTTAGATTATTTTCACAATTTTATTTAAATTATTTTTTAATTAATTACAAAAAGCCTGCCATTGTATAGTGCATTCATTCAGAAATAGATACATATGACGACATTCGCCTCATATGGCAGTGAACAGTTTTATTAATCTTAATTTATGATTTTTTTTAAAGTATATAATACAACATTTTCTAATCCATTGCCGTTCGAAATTTTATTGTTTTCTAATTTGTAATCAAGCCGATTCCCGGCTAGATTACATTTAACAGACAAAATTAGTACAAAAATTTGAAAGAAAGACTGCAACCACCTTAACACAATAAGAAAGTTTATTTTTTACTTTTTAGTTTTTGTATCAAATATTTCTGGTAGATTTTCTTTTCGGAATTCATATGTTGCATATTTTTTTTATTTTAGCTAACATATGTATAATGGCGTGATTCAATCATACCACAATTTACTAAAATTTTTCTCAGTGGTAGATATTGCTTGAAAATAGCCTAGTATAAGTGTATGGTAGATTTTGTTTTTCAAAAAGGGTTTACTATTATGTTAAAGAATATAGTCACTGGGACTAACGGTATCCCAAAGCCGTAATGAAAAGGTTAACACGTTAACTGCTATTCATACATTGATTCTTTGAAAATATGTAAACTGTGACAGGATCCGAATTAACTCGTTTATTATTATTATTATTATTATTATTATTTTATTAAAATATAAACCAGAATTTTTTAACTGTAATCTTCCCTCTATTTAATCACGAAATGTTTATTTTATTTAAATGTTTATTTTATTTAATAGTATAATTAAATAAAGAACATGTTACTATTTGAAAACTGTGATAAATACATTGAGTTTAAAAATGTACTAAATTAGCACGCTGGTCGTCGAATGGCGCATTCATTCAGAAATACATACGACGATCGCCGCTTCTTGTGGCAGTTAACGTGTTAACTCTATATAAATAATACAGTTTTATTTATCTTAATTTACGATAGTAAAAAGAGTACCTAATATAACATTTTAAAATTAGTTGTCTGACTTCGAGTTGCGCCATGTCATTTTCAAACTCCCGCCTGGAGGGACGTTAGAAATTTTACTTTTTTTTTTCATTTTTAATCGAGCTGATTTTCGGCTAACTTCGCTGTACCACAAAACAACTGATAGAAAACTAGAGAGGAAAACTATTGTAATTCTAAACGAAAAGTTTATTTTTTACTTTTCTGTTTTTCTATCAAATATTTCTGGTGGTTATTCTTTTCAGAATTTATATGTTTCATATTTTATTATTTTACCTAACATGTTGACTGCCACCCAAATATTGATTCCTTACAAATCTGGAGGGTGGAGGCCATAGCATGATTTGGATTAGAGCTTTTTTTTAAATTTAAAATAGTTATCAGAATTTTTGAACAGCTTTATTTATTTAAAGAATGTCTGCTATTAAAACAAGAAAATATTTCTGTTATATATTCTAGTATATATTTCGAATAAAATCATGCGCTAAATGGGCAATATCGATCATAGCAGCCGTCGCATCAGCCGTCGATAACGCATCCATTCTGAAATAAATATGATGACGTCAGGCGTACCGTCAATGTTGCATAGGCAAACTTTCACCACTTTTTACGAATAGAATTTTTTGCGACTTCTTAGTAAGAAACTCAGCAAGAAAAAGAAACATTTTGATAAATTTTGAGTTATTAACGGGGCTTAATTTGCGCTGGAGCTCACTGGAACTCAGCTGTGGTACGTCTCTGTTTTTAGTGCTTGTTTAAATATTGGTCGGAATTCACCAGAGATCATAAATACTGCCCTCCGGAGCTCAGCGGAACAGCGTTTCCGAAAAACTGAAACCTAACTTATATTTTTCTTTCCCTCCCAGCTCCAATTATTTGTGTTCTTTCCGACCAAAATGTTCACATGGGTGACGTAGCGCGTCGCATACATAGGAGCGTACTTCTATCTAGCGCTCGAAAGCGTAGACGCAATGGTTTTCTGCCTCAATGGCTTCCGAACGGCGACGAGGAATGCATAGGTGCCAACCTCTCATTAATATTCCGTAGTATGCGGGTAATTTGACCCAGGTTTAACATGTTTCGCACCAGAAATTTTTTAAAGAAATGAAATAAAATAAATTCCGCGTAGAAAGCTGAAAATGATCCAATAATTTTTCTGGTTTATCCAATAATATTTCTGGTTTGAAACGTTGTTAAACTGGATCAAATTAACCCTCACATTACGGAATATTAATGAGAGGTTGGCACCTATGGGAATGTCAGAATTAACGGCAACCGCCTGCTAATCTGCCTTTTTTCTCATGGTTTTGGTTCTGTTATGTTTACTCGCTGCTTTTTTTTTTTTTTTCGTGCTTGTAAAATACTTTTATTGATCAAGTTTTTACCTCCACCCGGTGCTTAATTTGCGCCGAAGATCACAGGAGCGCTCCTCCAGTATTTCTTTATTTTTAGTGCCGATTTAAATATTAGTCGGAACCTACACCAGCTTAAAAATACTGTCCGCCGGAACAGCGCGGTATGATACAAAAAATCATTTGGGAGTAGGATATTCTAAAATTTTTCCATTCCTGATATTAACCCTTAAACGCATATCGATGCAAATTTGCATCACTTTTTATTTAACTTTTAATAAATAAATCAAGTTCTTTGTCACCACTATATTTATATAGAAATATTAATCCTATAAAATTCATGTTAAAAATGCTTCTTAATAAAATTAAAAATCTGTCTTAAAATTTCTGGCATCTAATCCTTAATATAAGTATAAAAAACACAATTCTAAAAGAAAAAATTATGATTTTAAGGGTTAATGATTTTGCTTTATTCATTTATTAGATTTTATTATGTGTAAATGGATAGAGTTGTAGTCAAAATATTTTGACTACAACAGAACTACAACCGGTTTGACTTTAGTATATATTAAAAAAATTATTTTGCAGAAGACGAACTTGCTTTAAATTTTGTAAATAATGTATGAAACATAATTATGCGGGTGGAAGGGTCGAGGGGGGGAGGGGGTACACTACAGTTATTATTATGAAATAGGCATCATCATTATTTATAAAACGTGCATATTGTTTTAAGTATTTCAACGAAATATGAATTTAAAATAATACAACTTAATAATCTTATTATGTGTTAAATTGACGTAATTTCTATTAATTTACCATTTCACATAATTGCCAGATTAGTCTTCTATACATTAAACATAGTATTTGTCAGAAAATAGATATTTTATCTTATTTGGTGATCTTTTTAAAACAAAATAACAGGAACTGTGCAATCTAAGAACGTACAGTCAGTATACAAAAAAGCTTTTTGCCATTAGAAAACTGATTTTATTTGCAGATCATTTACGATAAAATCACACCAAATGTGGCAACAGACTGGGAATATTGTCTTCTTTCAGAATAAGAATGTAATTTTTAACATAAATATTATCTACATATTAAAAATTGCAACAACTTCGATTTTTCAAATAGTAATACCCTCTTTTGACACATTATTTAAGTTCTTTCGATGATACCATCCAGGAAAATAATATAGTTTATGTATTTTTTGTTAAATTTTCATGGAGTTAGAAAAAGTCAAAATTTGAGTATGTTAATGTCAAATTCACGTGACAAAGTTTAATTTCTATCTTCACAAAAAATCCTCCTATTAAAAGTTGTTGCTTGTAGTGAGATACATTGAAAGGATCGAAACATATTCTAGCCATTTTATTTTAGTAAAAAGCATCAATTTCTTTGTGAAAATTATTAATAAGATCGCATAGAAAAAATTATGAATTATGGCCTTATCAAATTTGACATAAAAAGAAAATAGGCACCGCCAAAAGCATGGTTAAGTTTACAGATCCTTACCATCATCATATTTCGAATTCATTTCATGGAATTAGAGTATATTCTGTTTTTTTTTATTTCAACCTCCCTTTTCCATACATATACTAAACGTAGAACGAGGAATGAGATACCTTCCGAATGTTTGTTGAATAGGCGTTTGATATTGTATACCCATATTTTATTAAAACTTGTTGTTTGATTAAAAATTTCAGTTAATTAAAAATTAATGAAAAAAGTATCAGAAAATAATCTTAAAGATTCAGTGAGAAAGCCTTGCAGGGGTTCACTTCTTTCAATTAGATTCGGAAATATTTTCCAAAGCCTTAGCTTTTGAAGAGATAAAAAATAAAAAATCTGAACACAAATATTTGCTTTTGAAGATATAAAAAATAAAAAATCTGAACACAAATATTTGCTTTTGAAGATTTCGTCCACGATTGTAAAATGTTTACAGATGTTTTTAAAGTAGCTTAACTTTTATTTTACTAAGTCAGGGCTCATACGCTTATACCGCAAATTTTTTAATAGATTTTTTTGCCTTATTTAAATGTGGAAAATTATTACAAATCCTGCAATAAAACAAGGCGTCCACATTTTCTGCTATTTAAATATTAAATAGAATAATTCTATTAAAGCATTGTGGTGAAATCGTACGAACCCTGTAAGTACATTTTAAAGCTGAGAATCCTGTCTTACTTATATGATACATTTCTGCCAACTTTTACGCTTTTTCCGTACCACTAAAATTTAATAGTAAATTTTATCTTATTAAATCGTCTCAATTAGTTGATAGAATAATAAAAAAAGTCTATTAAATTTTAGTGGTAACAAAAAAGCGTAAATTTGGCATCTATGTTATATACTAAAAAGGCATTAAAATGCGTTTTCAAATAAGTATGTGTTCAAATAAGTATGTGTATTGATTATGAATTTGAGTTTGTTATTTTGTACAATTTTTTAAGTGTTCTGTTTGTTATTTTGACCACCATTATCTAAAAATGATATAACACAGTTTCATTTGTACAGGTCGCTTAAAACGGCAAAGAGAAGTGTTATGAATTATAAGATTACTTTAATCAAACTATACATTTTTCGTAGTAGATTTATACTGATCAAGCATAAAATGAAATCCCTTTAAAATATATAATTACTGAGAATATTTATACTCAATAATAATTTTTAAAAATAACATATATTTATATGCTATGCTTAGCATTTATTAACATTGCAATGAGATTTTCTATTTATTGATTTAAGCTTTTGTAAAAAAACCTCAAAAAAGAATTATTGTAATCATTGTTGCCAACTTAGTGCGATTTTTAGCAAAAGAATCTACTACTACTTTTGAAAATTAATCTTTGCTTTATTTAATTATGGAAGATCAGTCATTAAATAAAGCGGAGATTACTGTTTAGAATTAGTGGTAGACTTAAAATAACAGAAACTTCTAAGATCATGAGTGTCATGATTTTTTACTTACTTTCTTTGCATACAGAAGTAGGAACTGTCCATTCTCCGTAATGGCATTCAGTTACATTGGCTCCTACTAATTTATATCCGTCCTTGCACATAAAACGTGCTTTCATTCCATGATCAGTCTTGGGAGCAATAACAATACCATGCTTTGGCTTATCCGGCAGCTGACGACACCTGGCTAAAAGAAATTTGAAAACCATGCTGCATGAAATTAATTTATTAGTAATAAGTTGGTACTTTTCCGTTGTACCAACACCATGCAAAAATGCATGCTAATGCGCCATTTATTTCAACCCTGACAGTGTAAATGATTTATTGCAAACCGTTCTAAACATTGTGATTTGCTATCTATTGAAAATGAATTATTATATTATTATTATTATTATTATTATTATTATTATTATTATTATTAGTTAATCGTAAACTAAGTTTAGTGCTAAGAGACATTTACTACAAATATAGTAAATTTTGTACAATTTATTACATTTTATTTTATTACTTTACTCCATAATATTTATTTCTTCTATTACTTTAAGGTGTATATTTGTATTGACTCAATAAAAAAGTTCGTGAATGTCTGTAACTTTCAAATGTTATATTTTTAAATGCTTAATTTCTTATAAACAATATTGTTTTATTTTCATGTGTCTCATTTTACGTGAATTTAATTTTGCTCCAACTATTACGCCTGGCGACAATGGCGTTGGTATAACGGAAAAGTACCAATAAGTTTTATTAACTCCTTTGCGACGAGCGTCACGAGTACGTGACACATAAAGTGCTCAGAATACTTGAGTATTCTAAATAATAATTTTTAATTGATAATCGTGCCTTTTTTTAGTAAAAGCATTTCTGGAATTAAATGAGGCAAAAAATTTCGATTTTCAAAAATTGGCAGTAAAATATTAGAAATTCTGTAAATGGCGCTCGTCGCGAAGGGATTAAGACATAGCTGCCAACTTTTACGCTTTTTTTCCTACCACTAAAATTTAATAGTAAATTTTTCCTTATTAAATCGTCAAAATCATGTGATACGATAATGCAAAAGTTTCTATTAGTTTTTAGTGGTATCAAAAAAGCATAAAAGTTGGCATCTATGGATTAAGGAGGCAGCAATTCTTGCAAAATCCTATGGAAAACATCTGATATTACTGTAATTTGTTCTCGAGAGTTACTGAAGCGATTTGAATGTATTTTTTTTTAAATAGTTGGCAATAGTTAAACTATAAATTCAATCTTTCGTCGAGAAAGAAAAATTAAAATTGCAATAGGTACATAAATTCGAAAAAAAGGACTGTAATTTTTATTATTAAAGTTATAAATACAAGTAAATATAGTTTTTCACACATTCTTTTAAAAATTTAATGTTTACCTTAAAAAATTCCACATAATTTCATAACTGTAATACGTGATGTTCTAAAAACATTTCACTACAATGCGTTAATTTGGCGTGGACCCCGATTATGTAAAACTGACCGCTTTGATTTACGCTTGGTAGAAAGCGTGAACTAGTGAATTTAGTCTTAAAAAATTATAATTTTTGCTATTTTTCTTTTTTTAAGGTATGGCAACAGTTAAGAAAAAAAATGAGCATTATTTGAACTATCCAACAAAATTTCTAAATTGTTTTCTCAAGGTATGAAAGTCATTTAAAGAAAATTAAACTATTAATTGATAAAGGTGAAATTAATTTTAAATGATTAAATTCTTTTCGTTTCCTTATATTTTATTTTATATTTTCGTACGTTTCGTGAGTAACTTGGACTCACATCCTCAGTGTTAATAAAATAAAATTAAACATTATTGTATCCCTCCAAAGACATGAAATTGAATCGAGAAACCCAAATGAAAACAACAAAACACCGAAAAACTCATCACGCATGAGCCACCAATGAGATTAAGCCGGAAGTGATTCACTATGACACAGTAACTCAACCCAGAAAGGTGAGATGTAAGGTACGCTTGAAAAATCATTGCCCAGGGAGTTACCCAATTTATGAATATAAACTGCCTCAAAGAAGTCTAAATCTAATGGAGTGTTACATTTCTTAATAATAGTGGCTGAATCAAAGTTAAAATTATGTCCCTCACTCCAACGGTGACAAGCAATAGAGGATTTTTGTAATTCCTTTTTCTTAATATAATTTCTGTGTTCATTGAGTCTGAAACGGAGTTGTCGTTTAGTCTGTCCTATAAAGGACAAACCACATTGACATTGGATATTGTAAATCCCCTAAAAGTTTTGATGGGAAATGTTATCCTTTAACAGTGAAAAATTTAGTTTATTACCTGGCTTAAAACAACCTTAAAATCATAATTTTGTAAAATATTAGCTATTTTGTAGCTAATGCTATTGTAAAATGGCAAAATAATGCGGTTAGAAAAAGATACTGGAACAACAGAAGAATCAGGATTACTAATACCTTTATTTAGACAACGAAAAATTAAACGGTTGAAATAAGACAAACTAAAACCATGATTAATAGCAACGGATCTAATATAATTCAATTCTGTAACAAGGGAATCATTATCAGAACAAATGGAAATTGCTCTATTAATAAAGAAATGAAAAGCCGAGGCTTTCTGAGAAGGGGGGGTGACACGAATTAAAATGAGGGGGGAGTGAGACTGCAAAGGGTTTACTGTATACACAGGTGTCAAACGTATTAAGCTGACGAGTAACTAACACATCAAGAAAAGATAATTTATTTTCAACATCAACTTCATATGTAAATTGGATATCAGGATCTATTGAGTTTAGAATAGTTAAGACATTATCAATGGATGAAATAGATGGGTCTAAGAGTGCAAAAGAATCATCAACATATCTACAATAAAACGGAAAATTAATGTATGTAATGTTTGTAATTCTAGCATTTCAAGGAAGTCAGTGGAAAATCGATTAAAAAATTCCTTCTTTACATACAAAAATCAAGTTAAGGTAAATAAAAGATTGTAAACAGAAACTGATTTTATATATAAATAAATCGAAATATAGCTAATTACAGAGGACCTACCTAAAAGCTGTTAAAAGCTGTTTTATTATTAAAAGCTGTTTATTAAAGGCTGTTTTATTATTATTTTCAATTCATTAGATATATACTTCAAATTTAAGAAATCACATTTTTTGGAAAAGTGATACGTGGGTAAAAGGTTGTCAGTTTGGCAAGCTTTTTTATTCTTAAATTTCGAAAGTCATACCGGAAATTTAGAAAATTTTACTTTATGTAATCACAAATTGCCATTTATTAAATAAAGCAGAAATTACGATCACAGATTTCTGCTATGAAGTCTAAATTTTTGAATAAATAAAGAGGCCAAATTAGCAACCTTGCGTGGTTATCATATGCCAACTTTTCGAGGATACATATAAAATAAAAATTAAAAAAAAAAAAACATTATGTAATGAGTAATCCTGTTCTTTTATTTTACTAATGGTAAATATAGGATTTCGCAATCTGTGAAGTGCTAATATTTTCTTCCAGACTCTTCCCAATCACTACCATGCATGTTTAACCCCTTCGCGAGCGTCACGTATACGTGACGCACAAAATGTTCAAAACCCTTGATAATTACTACCAGTGATTTGTAATTGATATTTTTTTCTTATCCAAACAATTCATTTTTTTCGATTTAATTAATCAAAAATTTTATTGTTAAAAAACAGCGATAAAAGATTAAAAATTCTGTAAAGAGCGCTCGTTGTGCAGGGGTTAACGATTAACAATACTGTTCCATGTATAAATGTTCTAAAAAATATTGATTTCCAATTTACGAAAATGATTGTTTTGCTCATACAAATGTTTCTTATTTACAGGTATTCACAACAGTTTCCTTACTATATTTCTGACGACTGCTTAAACTTACGTCCAATATTATATTTTTTAACGGTTATTTGTTTCCTTTCAACACGAGGTGTAAACTTACCGGAACCTCCACATCACCCAAACCTGAACTCTGATTTCATTAAATTTGACACTGCTTGAATAACTGTCGTGATCCTCATATCTGCCAACCCCCAGTATTATTCCGTAAAATGTGGTTTAATTTGGCCTAGGTTAATCACGTTTCGAATCAGAAGTTTTTAACTCTAAATTGTACGATTATTTCTTTTGGAAGTATATTTTTATACTCAAATTTAGAGTTAGACACCACAAATTTTATAGACTTTTTCTTTATTTAGTTAATACTGGACTTCAGCAATTACATAAGGCAAGTATTTGCATTTAAACATAGTGGTATCATTGGAATAAATTCATTTATTGAAAGTTAAATTTGTATTCATTCATATATGTATGTATCATTACGCACCGTAGGGTTAAGGAACAAATTCAAATAATAGCCGCGAAGTAACGTGAAATTATTTAGATAAAGATGCATCAAATAAAGTTTCTGGTGCAAAACATTTTTAACCCCATTTTAAGAAATAATAGGTGGAAGTTTGCAAGCATGATATCAAATAGACCAGCCATATTGAACTTTTTTTTTTCGCTGTCCGCAAACATATACTTGCACATACAACACACTGCACTAATATAATATTGTGAAAAAGATAATATATTTGCAAAGATAATTAAAAAATGTAGAATACTAGATAGAATAAGAAATTAATTTTAAGAATAGCAGAGTTCACACGTTTCTACCACAATTTTTAATAGAATTTTTCTATTTAATATTTAAGTAGTAGAAATTGTAGACGCCTCGTTTAATTGCAAGATTTGTGATACTTTTCTGCATTTAAATAAGGCGAAAAATTCTATTGAAAAGTTATGGTAAAAGTATACGAATCCTAAATAGTAAAATAATTTATTAATCAAGACTTAAGTTCCCATCCATTATCTGTGAAACAATAGAAATCTATAAGCGTAACGAGAACATATTCAATGAGTCAGCCTCTTTTGAATTAACTAAAATACGACACGGAACAATGGAACAATGTAGTTAACAGAATGGAATACTTAGTTGCGTACCAACTGAACTTCCAGTTTACGGATAAGCGACTTGCGAGGTAAATAAGGAGCCGTAAGAGTTATAAAAAGTTAAAATTTAAATAAAAATATTTAGAAATATAATAAAGAAATAGAAGCTTAACAATAAAAAAAAGTAAAAAGTAAAAAAAAAAAAGTAAAAATTTTCTATTGGATCCAAGAAGATGACAGACGACACCTACCAAGGGTCGAACCCCTCTCAAAAAATAAAAAAAACTCTTTACAGAGAACATACATTTAGTTTAAAAGTTACATAATATTAAACTTTATTAATAAAAGTCACTAGGCAAACTAAAGAAATTATATATATATATATATATATATATGTATATATGGCACTAGTTGGTTTACAAATTAAAAAAATCAATAACGAAATATTAATTTTCCGGTTTACAGTTGACCATTTTTAAGCACCTGTTTTTATTATAAATATGATCGCGTGGTTTATGTTTATCAAGCTTATTTTCAAAACTTTTGCGAGAACAGCTTATTTATTATTTTTTATCTTGAAAATGTCGCCGTTTGTGTGTTAGAAACATACCAATTTTTACATTAAAAGGTCTTTATAAGCCTTTCTGAGTTCAGTTTTATCACTTTAAGCATCTTTAGTTTAATTATTAAATATTATATTTTTATTTTTAATTTAGAATTCATTAAAAATATTACTTGAAAAACGTTTTTCAATTTATATTAACTTTTTGATTACGGGTCAGGAATGGAGACTATTTTTCTATTTAATCATACCACAATTTAAACAAAAATGTTCTTTGCGTAAATATCTCTTAAAAAGACTCTAGTATAAGTGCATGGCAACGTTTACTTTTCAAAACGTGGTACCGATAGAATAAAACAATAGTACCTGAGATATACGGTGTCCCAATCCACGTAATCAGAAAGTTAAATATGTTTAACTCCTTCAAGAGCGGTGGTTCATTTTTGGACCACTTAATTTTAATCCCTAAATGCTACATTGGTACCAGAATTTTGGAATGAAAAATTCCCTTTTATCAAGTACACGAAGAAAAACAAGACACTGGAACAATATTACTTTTACTTACCCATCATACGTAGTATAGGGTAAGTCTTGTAATCGTTTTGAAAATCGAAAAAAATTTTTTGACGGATTTACACGTTTCAGACACTGGAGATTCCAAAAAACATATTTTTAGAAAAAAAATTTTGCCGTCCGTCTGTGTGTCTGTGTGTCTGTGTGTGTGTGTGTCTGTAAACGCTCTATCTCCCGAAAAAATTGAGATAGAGACTTGCAATTTGGTATGTACTTAGTATGTAATAATGGGAAGAAGCCTATTTCATTTCAATAACCTCGATTAATCGGAACAATTTTTTTCGGACTCTCGAAATATTCGTTCTGATAAAAGGTATATAAAAATTTTCGAAATTGCTTATTTTAAGAAATGAATATAAAAGACAATAAAAAAACATAAATTTTGCATAAAGAATGAAGTCGATCGGATTATGAGTTGCCGAGATATTTGTAATCCTATTTTCCACACTCTTCGATTTTTCATGACCCTGTATTTCATCCAAATTTCACTTCAAAGATATATTTTAATTGGAAATTTGATGCTTAATCAGATGCAATAAACCGCTAGTTAATAGGATTATTATTTTTGGAGTTATAAGGAAAAACCTCTTTCAAGAATTCAGTAATCGAGCCTATAAAGTTATGACGTCATCAAGCCACGATTTTATTTGAATTGCTATGCATTTTATAAGTACTTTACACATTTTTGTTTTAATATTTTGCATTATGCATATCCATGATGGGTAAGTATTACGGTGGCCCCCAACGACTAGTTAACCATTGTTAAGACATTGATATGACTATTGATCATTGTTGGTACCATATGAGTTTAAACTTTCATAAGATTTTAATTCATACAAGACTGTTGGACACTTAACAGATCAATTTAGATTAATTGAATTAGACTTTTGATTCCTGAAACTGTGAAATTTTGTCACAGAATATGAGTGTTTCTGTTTTATTATTTTATTTTATTTGCGCGCCAAGCTGCTGGGGAAATCTATTATATTATTTTTGTAAATTTATTATTGTGGTTTTTGTAGTGGATTATTCTCCGTTATTGTATATTTTAAGTACCGTAATTTCCGGCGTATAATCCGCAGCTCAAAGAGTGATTTTTCGACCCAGAAATATTATTTTATAAAATGTAACTTAACAGATCGCTGTAAATATTTAACTACAATTATTGAATACAATTTCTGGGTCGAAAAACGACTCTTTGAGCTGCGGATTATACGCCCGTGTTCTTGTGGCTGTGTCTTCGCTGAGTGACAGAAGGAAGCTTTCCGCCGGAGGATTTACCCGCAAGTTTACGGGTTGGCTCTCCGGCTGAATGTTCCAAGTAGTTGGCAAAAATATTTTACTTATTTTCGAATAATTTTTTTTCTAAAGTCTGGTGCCAATCAATCATTTAAGCATTTTACGAATAGAAGTACCTTGCCCCTGAAAGGATTAAATCGAAATGAAAAGTTTTATAAACTTATGTTTTTTAATGCATTATCTAAAAGTTATTTAGTATTTACAGACTTTAAAGTTTCTGATTAAATAATTGTCGTGTACTTGATGTTATAAGTACACGACATCAACTTAAGTTTGATGTCGTGTACTTCAAACTTAGTACACGACTAAGTTTTTCACTAGTCGTGTTTATCGACAAGTGATAAAGACGAGCCGATATTCGTGTATCGACTCGAATACGAATTCGAGTCGTATTCGAGTTCGAAGTTTATCCCTTAAACATTTTATTTTAATCTTCACCCAAATAATTTCACGGAAATTTTCTCATTAAACTCACTAAAATATTAGATTACGCATACGTTATATTTTTTATATTCTTCAATTTCGACTATACTCTATGCCATAATATAAAATAAAATGTTACATAAATTTTAAAAGTATAAAATACATTGAGATTTACTTTCTCTTGAATAAAATATACACATCAATCGTTGAAGAAAAAAAGGACATTTACTATGTTTAAGTAAAATGTTTGGTATAATATTCTAAACATTTCAAGAATATACAAATTTCAAGGCTTAAGAAAAGTAAAGAGGAAATATCGTTTTAAAAAGAAACATTCTCAAATAGGAAAGAAAGTATTTCTCAAGATTTCTAAATAAAATACATTAAGATTTTGATGCAATTTCGAAATTTGCTTTTCATTCCATTCTTTAAAAAGTATCCACATAAGTTAAAGAGAAACAAGAATATACTTTACGAAATAAATAAGAATACACGGGACCGTTGAAATATAACTTGCTGGACGATTTAGTGAGCTGCAGATTCAAATATAAGGATTTCTGCAAAAATTTCAAGTACAAAAGTTTTAGTAAATAAAGTACTTGTAATTTTTTTAAATGTGTATGCAGTATTCTTATATAACATTTTCAAGCAGTATTACTTTCTTTGCATTGGATAAAATTATTGTATTGGGCTGTTTTAAAAGAGGTAAAAAAATCGAGATTTTTTAATTTAGTTTAAAAAATGTTTAATATATATTTATTCTTTAGATTTATGACTAGATTTACATTAAAGCATAGCTGCCAAATTTTAAATTTCTTTGTTACAACAAATTAAAAAAACAAAATTTTATTTAATCCCATATTTTCTGCAATTAAATAAGACAAATTTTATTTTTCAAAATTACTGGTATAAAAATGAGTAAAAGTTGACATCTATGATTAAGGTAAAGTCATAAACTTGATAAACAGTTTAGAATATAGGCAGGGGTTGCAGCGTACTATATATTTTTTAATAATCCCCACCACTATTTTCAAAATATAATATTCACAATACCCTTCTATTGCAAATTTTAAAGAAATCTACATGATATTTATAGTTTGAAAATAGTGGTATCAAATATATAAAAAAATATAGGACGCTGCGACCCCTGCTATAGGTAATATCAGGGATGAGAATTTTCCGACTTTTTGCATACCAGTATAACTTTAGAGAAAATAATGTGATAAATCGCAGAATGTTCCGATTAAATAAAAAAAACATTTTCTCTAATATTATACTGGTATGGAAAGAGTCGGAAAAATCTCATCCCTGTAATATAAAAGGTCCTTGAGACATGGCTCGGAAGCCACAAAGATTGTTACCGCTATTTCTCAATAGTATACTTATATAATCGCAGAAACCGTCTAGTCGCTTGTTATTATTACAACCGAATAGTAATAATTGCCTTACTGATTTGATATATTTACAGGCAAAGATTGGTAATCGGAAATATTAATAACAAGTAGACCGGCTGTCTCAAAGTAATGTCACCGTAATTCTAAGTAGAAGATTCAAGCACATAGCACATCAATTCAATTTCGTAATGAAGTACCACAATAAAACTGGGTTCGTTGATATGTTTATTCTTTGGGTACCATTGTTTTGAATGGTAATCATTGCCTTATTTAATCGCAGAATTCTGAGATTAACTAAGGCTGAAATTACTATTTGAAAATAGTGGTATTCAAAACTAAGCACCTCTACGCACACGGAAAAAGAATTATAAATAATTATAAAATGCAAAACATGATATTTAGTTAAATTATTTTCTTTATTCATTAAGTAACAAAAAATAAATATTATTGAGAAAGTTATTCAGCTAGTTCTGTTATGATACCATTATAAATCTCAAATTTCACGTGCTATCGCTGAAATGATTGGTTTAAGCCTATACATATTTATTCTGTTCAAATGTATATACGATATTATAGAGTACTTTTCTTCAATTAATAATTGTGTTTTGGAACAAATATTTTTTATTGCTCTATTTTTAAAATGCTTGTTGCAAAATTGATTAAGCAGAAACTGGTCTTGCTACAGCAAACAATTTCTTCAATAGGGGAAATTCGGTATGTTTAACACTACCTTTTGAATTTTTGACTCAATGGTTGTATTTAAAAAAAAAAATTTTTTTTAACTTTTTAAATGCACCATATTCACATAATTTACATTTGAATAAACATTTTCCTCTAACTAATTATTGGGGGGATTAGAAAAGTTGAAACGACGAAGAAATATATTTATATATAATATACAGGGCTCTCAAATGGTCCGTCAACTGGATACCAATATATTTTAACAGAAAATTTCATGGTACGTTTCTACAACATATTCGCAAATACTTACCTCCGAAGGTGGTTTCTGCAAAATTTGCAAGAAAATCTAAAAATAAAAATTTTCTAAGGAAATACCGGTTTTCAAAAGCGGACCGTTTGGGAGTCCTGAATATATATATATATATGTATAATATATATACCTCATCATTGAGAGAATTAAACGGCTAAAATGGAAATGAGCTCGGCACATTGCAAGAAGACAAGACAATAGATGGAGCACAAACACCCTACAGTAGTATCCCAGAGATGTAAAACGACTAAGAATACAGCCTCAAGTCAAATGAAGTGACGAAATTCGACAATTAGCCGGCGTTATTTGAATGGCTAAATTATTCGACAGGAAACAATGGAAAAATGTGGGGGAGACCTACTTCCAGCAGTGGATTGAAAACGGTTGGCGATGATGATGATGATGATGATGATGATGATATCAATATATAATATATATAATGTTTGAACCATTAAGAATATTGTGCAGTTGGTTCGATAGGAAAAGTCTTAAAATTACTGTCATAATAAATATAACTAATGTAAATGACGTTTAACTGTGAATAACTCACATATCTCGAAATACGGTTTTTCAGGATAATTTTTGAACAAGTTAACAGATTTGCATGAATTTTTTTTTAAAATAAAGGAAAGGAAAGGTACAACGTAAGGTGCACTATGAAGAAGAATTGACGACTCAAAAATATGGAATCTCGACTTTTTTAATTTAACAACTATTTTTTTATTTCTATATAACATAAATAAATAACTGAAAAACAAAGTCTTAATTTTTTACAGGTCTCCTGTTGTCAATTTTCTCAAATTTCTATACATTTTTTCTTTTAAAAATTTTCTGGTTTCCTTAAGGACAACTCTAGAAATTTCCCACCAAAAATAAAAAATATTTGCTGACAATAAAAAGTTCTCAAGTTTGCTCATAGTATGCGAACAATATGATTGTACCTGAAATTGATTTTCTCTTACCTACAACTGATGGTTTTTTTAGTTATTTTAAGTGCATATACTAAACTAAGTCTATCACATACAAATTAAAATATCATATATCCCAGCATTTTAGAAGATATATAATTTTGTCTACTTTCATTTTTGGCGTTTGGATGTTTAAACAATTCTATATGCATTGTTATAAATCACCAAGACCCGATCCACCGCCCCCTAAATACTAGGCCTGAACGCTGACACAAAAATGGCGGCTGTCGTAGGCGGATTTTTTTCCGCTTGTGTACAGGCCCCTGACTTTACACACCAGTAATTTCTAAAAGTTTTCTTTGACACGCTTGTTCCCAGAAAAATAAGGCAAATGAAACTTTTAGAAATTATTGGTATTCAGGGGGCAGTGTCCAATCAATATAAATGATAAGATAAATATTTTACGTGGAATTCAGAACTATTAACAACTACAGTAATAAACAAAATATTTCCAAAATAATTTTCAGAAAGGTTCGATTTTGCCCCTTTCTTTTTTCCCCTTTCGCCGAAGCTGACATCGGGCTCAGTGTTAGAAATACCGATTAACAAAAAATACCCACTTAAAATTGAGACATTCTTCTCTACGACGGTGCAACTCGTTTTCAAAAATACGAATTTTATCCCTTTCTAAAAAATTCGCAACTGCAGGTCACTTTGCACTTCCCGAAGACACTCTTTTTTTCTACGTTAAAAGTAACTAAACGTCGGTATTTCGACACAATCTTTACACATATTTAGTAAATTGGATTTACAACACCCATAAAAATCTTGAAATATTCAGACGAACTTTATTTAAAAGAATAAAATCTGCGATATTTTCTCTCAAAACGCGAACACTAGGGCGGCTTCGGCACAAATTTTTACGACTAAATATCCATATTTTTGCACGAAACTTTTACGCAGGCTTTGAAATCGTTAGATTTATAACTGATAAAAATTTCAAAGAGTTAGAACGATAAGAACTATTTTTTTTAAATCTTAAATGACTCGAAGACTCGAATACAAAAAAAAAAAAAAAAAAAAAAAAAAAAGCGAGAAAAACACGCAGTTTTTTTACAACTAAATATCGGTATTTTCTCCCAAATGTTTTACATAGGCTTTAAAACCGTTATCTTTATTACTGATAAAAATTTGAAAGAATTTGGACAATAAAAACAATTTTCTTAAACAATTAAACGAGCCGGGGTAAAATAAAATAAAAATGTCTTCTTACAACAGTTATAATAACTAAATATCAATATTTTTTAAGGGATTTTTTTCGCAGGGTACGAAAGCATTATATTTTTAACTGAAAAAAGTTTCGAAGTGTTTGGACAATAACGATTATTTTCTCAAACGCCTAATGTACATGACGCCCTTCCTCTCTTTTTTCGGCATACTTCAAACTTACGCATCGGTTCGGGAAATCAAAATACGGTAAAAAGTAAAATATTAAACGACTTGCACATTTCTTTCCAAAGATTTACTCATTCCGTTTTAAAAAAATACGAATGTTAACCTTGTGAAAAAAGTTCATTTCTGGAAGTCACTTTTGGGGAATTTCTTTTTCCCCGAGTATTTGCCATAAGATTAACATTACGCACATGTTCATTAAAAAATACACTTAATTTTATACAATCGCACTCTAATTTTAATACAACATATTCTTTTTAGCTAATGATACAGTATTAATGTAATTCAGAAATTATAAGTTTTAGGTGAAAAATAATCTGTTTGAAAATATAAAAATCTCCCATTGGTAGGGTTGGCATTATGCACACATATTTACACTTATAACGTAAACATATTTTTGAGCTGAAGATCTAAAATTTTAATACCTTAAACTAACCTTTTAGCTATTGAGTTAGTAAAATATTGGTTTAGAAATAATGAGATTTAGGGGTAAAATAACCAGTTTGAAAATAAAGAAAATTCTCATATAATTTGGATCTGAAAAATAAGTGAGAAAAAAAAAAACATTGCGTTTTACAACTTCCTGTCAATATTTTAGCACAAAAAATGATACACAGGGTTCGGAAATAGTATACTTTTAACTAATAGAAATTTCAAAGAATTTGGATATTTTTTTTTAAAAATATTAACCCTTAAATGCATGTTTTTTTCTTTTAGATTTGAGTTTTTTTATACTTATATTACGGGATCAGACACCAGAAATTTTAAGATAGATTTTTAAGTTTATTTAGTAGCATATTTATATAATTTTTACAGTGCTAATATTTCTAGATAAATGTAGTGGTTCCGAAGAACTTGATTTATTTATTAAAAGTTAGATAAAAAGTGATGCAAATTTGCGTCACTATGCATTTAAGGGTTAAATGACTGGGTGTGGAAAAGAAAAGTGAGGGGGAAACACATTTTAGCTACCGAAGGCAATGCCTCCCCCTCCCCCCCCCCTCACTCATCCATTAATAAGTTCGTTCGGAGAGATTTTCATTTAAATATAAAAATTCATTCTACACTGATTTTAGGTATATTTAAACTTATTATCTCGGATCAGGGCTACAGCGGTCTTTCGTTTTAAAATATAAACAAGCTGGGGCGTGCGTAGCACGCTCGTTGTACCAAAGTAATGGATTCAAATCTAAGTTTGTTTGTATAGATTTTTATTTCAAAATATAAAATCGTATAATATCGAGCGTGGGTATACGTTACCGAAGGCTATGGGACCGGCAGCAACAGGATTGTTAGAAAGGTTTTTGTTTAAATATATAAAATCATTCAACATTGATTTTAGGTATATTCGAGGTTATTATCACGGACCTGAGCAACGCCGGCTGGTCTACTAATATCTCTGATATTCTTATATAGTTTTCTTTAGTTTCTAAATTAAAATTATTTTAATGAAACATTTTTGCTTAGTTCTTTCGTAATAAAATTTGAGATAAAGTAACGTACATACTGCAAATTGAACTATTTAGTAAAAATCTGTTTACAAAAGACAAAGATATTTGTAATTTTATAGGCAGTAATTCCCGTAAGAAAATCAATTTAGTTCCAAATATGCAATTGTTTGTGTTACACATTTTAAGTCATCAAAGTTTTAAATGTAACATCAAATAGACATTCTGGATTGAATCAATTTTTGTTTTATCAAAAGTTAGAGCTGATTACGCTTTCGCACTGCATATTAATTTAATATTCCAGTGTTTAATTAATATGCCGAACCAATGCTGTCAAAGCGCTTTTTTTATTATTATTCAGATGGCTTGATTGTCACCACTTTTTTTGAACTAGTAATAGTTTGATTCTATGGCAGATTAAATTAAGGGAAAACAAGACGATTTATACTATTTAAAAATTGGTAGCATTCAAGTACTATGAACATAGCTGCCAACTTTTACGCTTTTTTGTTACCACTAAAATTTAATAGAAATTTTTGGCTTATTGAATCCCATGATTTCGGCGATTTAATAAGGTTAAATTTACTATAAAATTTTAGTGATAAGAAAAAAGCGTAAAAGTTGGCAGCTATGTATGAATAATATTAATTAAAAAGAAACTAGCGACATTGTTCCGAACACGAATTATAAAAATTGATTGTTCTAATTAATCAATTTCTTTGTATTTTTTTCATCATAAGTTGATTTTTGAATTTCGTTAATATCCTGAGGAGAGTTGCCAGTTTGGCCACCTTTATTATTCAGAAATTCTGAATCCATACCAAAAATTCAAATTAGTAGTTTTTGCTTTATTTAATGACAGACATTTTGTGATTACATAGAGTAAAAATATTTCTTTCATAATTTCCTGTATGAACCCGGAATTTCTGAATGCAAAAGAAGACCAAACTGGCAATTATGATCCTGAGATGTTGAAAAAAGCCCTTTGTGACCAATGAAATAAATTAATTACAGGAAATTGGTGTTAGATAAAGAATTAGCAATTTGGTTGTTTGCATTTAGAAATTCGGAATTCACACCGGAAATTTTAAAAGAAGAATTTTTATTTTAATTAATTATGACAGGCCCTGTATTAAATATAGCAAAAATTACTATTTAAACTTTGCGGTAATAATTCTGAATTTCTCAATTTAATAAAAAGCCAAACTCCTAACCCTGGCTTGATCGTAAGCGATTATCCAGCGCAAAACATATATTGATAATGTTCGGACTTACAACTGACAACGAAAATAACTTCACATCCATTTAATTGAATCATCAAGCAATCTTTCTATCAGCTCTCATTTGACAAATTTAACATTTATAATTAAAATGTAACGAAAACACACACAAGATTAAAAATTATACACTTAATGATTTTAATAATAAACTTGTTTCAAGGCATACAAACAAAATACAAAGCTTCATAATTATAAATTACTTGATAGAAAGAATGAATAAATATTTCATTCGAAACATTCTCACCTGGTACACATGAAGGAACATGAGTCCACGTGCCGTTGTTGCATGTTACTGGAGTTACGTTGTAACCGACGTCAAATTTCGCTTCACAAGTGATGTTTATCTCTAAGCCATGAGGAACTCTGGCTCCAACAGGGTAGTCTGTAAAATTTCCTTGGTCGATTTCTGGCACAATGCATGGAGCTGCAAATATATAAGATAGATAAATAGGTGAAAACACAATTTTATAACAAAAATAAATACTCCACCACTAACTGCAACAAATTATCGTGGAAGAAATTCCTGGTACCAAACGATTGAAAATAAAGTCTACTTTTAAATGATGTATATAAAATTTGCTTAGGGGGAAATTTGCATAACAAAAACAGCCAAAACTTTGTTTTTTCAATGGCAACACTCCATTTTGACACGATATTTTATATCTTCGGTTCAAACTATGCCTAGATACCAAATTTCAAGTCAGGTGGATGATATTTTTTTTTTCATTTATAAACATTCAAAATTTAGAGCTTCTAATGTTAAATTACGTTTTTATATTTTTATTAATATCTCCTGAAATTATAATCCTAATGTGTTAATATTTTATTTGGTTATAATACTAAAATTCCCAAACATAAATAAGTTGTATTTGGAGTTTTTATAATTTAATAATATGAATTATGAATTATGAAATTAATATTCGAAAAAATTATGAATTTCAACCTGCAATTTTTTTCATGGATTTACATTTATTATGTCCTGCTTTATGCGCATTTAAATCTTATATATTTTTTTAAAGAAATTTTCAAAGTATGCTTAAAAAAAGACAAAATGCTGGTTTAAGAAGCCGTCTATAATGTACAGAAAAGCATAATTTGAAAAAAAAAATTACTCATTTTATTGTTGATTAGATTAAGATTTTGTTTTAATTTTTATCTGTCTGCTTTATTTTTTTTTTAATTACATAAATGGTATTTTCATGCGAGATAATTTTACGTCAGTTATATAAATTAGTTTCGCTTTTATTTATAAATTAACAAAGCTCATTTTTTTTCTAATTGAAGTCTTACCTTATATATATAAAAACCTTACCTTTAATTGAATTTCTAGCTTCTTATCCAGTCAAATAAAAGTATTTAATTTTTTTCTGCGGTGTATATGTTTGAATTAAAGTTTCTTACAAATACATATGTGTTGTGTATTTGCTTAAACAGTTCTAAAAATATGCCATTAGTAATCGAGTTAAGTTTATATTCGGACTGAAAAGCAATTTGTCTGGGTTTTTTTCTACATCGTTTCCTTATACCGCTTCATACTATTTTGTATTCACCATTATTCAACACATATAAATTTAGAAAAGAGAAAGTAAAATAAATTAAAAATCTGAGAAAAAGCATTTTAAAAACACCTATAATATTGCAATCACATTCACATATTCGAAAACTATTTTAATCACATATAACCTTAAAAAAATATTTTTAATCGGATAATTCAACTATTGTAAACATCATAAAATGAATATTGAAAAGATATATATTGTATTTAACAACAGTCTAAACATATTAAATGAGTAAAATGGTCACATTGGTAAGAAATAACACATTAATAGATATGACTTAGTCATGCTGCAGCATTTCAACAATTGAGTACGGAACTTCAGTTTGGATACAGTCTCTAAAATATGCTCATTTTAAAATAATGAATTTCTCTTAAACTAATCGTAGGAATTTCTCTGAAAATTGGTATCTAGACATAGTTTGAACTGAAGATTTAAAATATCTTATCAAAATTCGGTGTTGTCATTGAAAAAAAAAAGAAGTTTGATTTTGTTTTGATATGTAAATGCCCCCTAACAAAATTTTATATACATCATTTAAAAGTAGACTTTATTTCCAATCGAATGCTTCCAGTAACTTTCTTGTACAATAATTTGTTGCAGAGTTAGTAGGATGTTTTCACACTTTGTTTTCTACCACGACTGTACATAATAGCGTAAAACTCAAGCCTAAGTAAATAACTTTTTATATATACCATGAAATTGAGAATAAAAAAATATTTTTAAAGTCTAACTTTTTCTTTGAACTAGTTTTTTTTTTTTTTTTTTTTGTTTCTCGCAAATTCGCCCTTAACCAACGACCCCTAGATTAAGCAGAAAGCCCAGACACGTTATTTATAACATCATCAAAATCAAGGACTTTCACCAACATGTGGGCATCATTACATCAGCCGAAATAAACTACCATAATTTCCGGCGTATAATCTGCAAATCAAACAATCATGTTTCGACCCAGATATTTTATTTTATAAAATGTAACTTACTAGATCGCTGTAAATATTTCAGTTCAATTATTGAATAAAATTTCTGTGTTAAAACAGAATTGTTTGATCTGCGGATTATACGCCGGAAATTACGGTAGTTACATATTTTTTATTTATTTATATTTATTGACTGTTTTTTCTGATGTATTTAATTTTTCATAAATTATTTAATAAAATTACTTGAGTGTTATTAATTTAATTTAATATTTATTTCACGTATTTGTATAAATATGAAATTTTCACAGGAAAATTCAAACATATGTATAAAAGTTTTGTTAAAGTTCTTAGTATTAGAAAAATGTACAGATAACAATAAATACAGACATATTAAAATGCGGAAATAAATAAATACATAAATAATAAAACATTATCAGATCTGAAAATAAAAGTTTTTTTTTTCGTATACTACATCCTGTTAATTAAAAAAATTAACGAAAATACATTCTATTAGAAACTGTTTACTTTTGCTTATTTAAAATGCTTTGTAAAATAAACACATTTTACATTCAAACAGAGTTCTCACGTGTGCATACTTTTCTACTTACATTTTCTTCCATTTGAATACCAGTATTTCTATCTTGAAAATTTCGCTGCATGCGAGATAGCATGCAGCGAAACATAGATCGAATATACATACATCGAATTTCTTTATACAGAAAGACTTGTATCAAAAGGAAAATAGGTAACACAAAGGAAAAGTATGTAACTCTACGAATGCTGATAATATTCAAGAAATAGAAGCATGTAAGCATTTGTTTTATTATTTCAAATGAAACTTAAATGTTTTACATTGTTTGACAGTAAGAAAAGTTAATTAAAATTGGTGAAAACAAAACAATTTCATGATCGCAACGAGTGATCCGGAGAAATACTTTATTTTTGTAGAGAACTACTATTACAACTATTTTATTGAAAATGTAGTTAACTGCAACTATAACTAGTACTTAATTTGAAAAGTAGCGACTAAAAACTATTTTTCAAAAGTACTATTTGCTATTTCCCTACTTCCAGATTTTGTTGTAAGAGTCAATCTGCACTTGACATAAAGGACCTGTATTAATTAATATAATGGACTCTTGTTTTATCACGTTTGCCGATATACAATAAAATAAATCCCATAAAACAAAGTGCATTGAAAATTTTAAAAGTATAACATGCAAGAGAAGGTTTCGTATTATTCTCTAAAACATTAGTTAATCATTATTACTCGTTATATGTCAACCAAACCAATTCAATAATTATTGTAATAACAAATCTGTAAATAAAGCAATTCAAAAAAAAAGAAACGGGTCATTAAAAAATAAAATTAATGAGTACGTAGACAAGTATGTTTCCACTATGAAAATTGGTTTATTGTGTTTGAAGTTTGGCACTTGGATTTACCAGCAAGTTTAAATGGAATAATACATGACGTCGTATGATGCTACCGCTTCTGCTAAGTTTCTGACTTTTGCAAGTTGTTACGGATAATACATTTTTCCCAAAAGAAGCAAAGGTCTAGCTGGATAAGCATGGCGAAATGGCCCCCATGGTAGATGTTTAAGGTGGTAATAAGGCTTACCATGAGAAAACAATATAGAGTGTTTTTAGTCCCTGACCTTGAACTGTCCTTGAGATATTCGCGGATGAATGCACCGGCTTCACTATTTTTCAAATACGTTTTTCTCAAAAAGTATAAAAGTTTAAAAAAAATGAAACCAACACCAAATATTGAAGAATATACTAGTTCATATTATATATTTTTTTCACATTTTTACACAATTTTTAACATAGAAAAATAAACAAAAATATTATTTAAACAATTATTAATGTAGTAATATTATATTTACACCAACCAAAAAAATACACAATAATGCTAAAAGTATGTACTTTAACCAAAATAAAATTTCAATAAATCGAAGATGCGCTTTTTGGGTTATAGCAAAAGTAATGCAAACAACTTGTTAAAATATTCCTAACTTTTTTTCTTTGTACTTGCGAAAATACGTTGCTATTAATTGATTGGTCAATTCGTGATATTTTCACTCTGGCAGCATGAGCAGTACGCCAAAATAAGAGAACCACTTCCCTATAGGCTTGTTTCTTGTTTGTAAAAATTCTGTTATTTTATCGTACTGCCCATCCTTCTAGCATAATAATATCACGAACTGACAAATAAAATGAAAACATTTGCCTACCATGCCTACCATGATTGTCACATATAGAATAAGCCTGCACAATCGACTAGACCAAATGCTCTTACACTAGATTAATTTTCACACAATTATTCAAATTGGTAAAGAAATCCTATGCGATGTAATCTTCCCAACTGGGCAAAAAAGTCCGGGCCAGGATTCGAACCCGGGATCCTTTGGCTGCAACAGTCAATGCTCTATCAACTAAGCAATCCCGGATGAATATGCTGAACTAAATAACACAGTTAAACTTTATATCCTTCCAGCGATTACTGGAGATCCCATTACCTGTGATTTATTCTGTTGTGCTGATTCAGATAATATGAGACCAGATGCTATGATCATTAAGGTTAACTGGGTGAATTAATTCAACCATATTCGTCCTGGATTGCTCATTTGGTAGGGCATTCGCAGCTTCAGCCAAGTGATCCCGGGTTCGAATCCTGGCCCGGATTTTTTCGCCCAATTGGGAAGTTTACATCTCAAATGCTCTTCTGTACCGGCAAATCTCTCTTGGCTTCTTAAATGCGCTATTTGTACTATTAAAAATTTCCAAAAACGAAAACTTTATTTTATTTGCGTTAGGAAAATACTTCAATAAGCACTGACACTACAGAAATTAAAGATGGATTTCGCATTTAGCGAAATCCCTCATTCAAACATTCTTAAGCATTTTGACATTATTATGGTGTAGTAAAGTATAAGTAGGATATATTAATTTCACATGGAAGAAATTGAGTTTTGAGTTATTATGCATATATGATTTACTCTCGGTTTAAACTGAGAATTAAAAGTTTGATTGAAATTCGTGAAATGAAAGTGAGTGAAATTCGAAGTGTTGTCGTTTGTTGTTTGCTTTATTTTTGGGGAAAACGTTATGACATCGCACTCGACCCCATGTAATATTAAGTAATTTTCAAAAATATATCATAATAATGATTGTGAAATATAAAAATTGTAAAAAAATCGTTCACAGAGGGCCTGGTAAAATATAAATGATCAAATATGGAAAAGAAGCAAGACTATAGAGTCCGCACTAAAACTACAATTTTGATTGATATTAAATTTTGATAGGCGAAAAGTGTCGACTGCTTCTATGAAACACCAACGCTTCAACTCCAGAAATTTTTACTCTGGTTGAAGGTGATGATAGTGAAGTTGATATCAGGCTCCTAGAAACTGGTGAGTCCCCCCTCCCCCCACTTAAACAATATCTATCACGGACGACAGTAACACAGACGAAATCGATATTTATTGTTCTGAAACCAATACCTCCGAGTCTAGTGATGATAATTTTATCGCAAGTATTATCCAAAGTCATTAAAACGCTGCAGAATGTTTACAAACACTAAACAAGCCTATAGGGAAGTGGTAAGTATGGAAACATTCTCTTATTTTGGCTTACTACGCATCCTGCCCGATGGAAATGTCATGAATTGACCAATCAATTGATAGCAGCGTATTTCTGAAAATACGAACAGGAAAAGATAAGAATACTCTAACAAGTTGTCAGCGTTATTTTTGTTATAACTGAAAAAACGCATCTTCGATTTTTTTGTGATTGAAGTACATACCTTGAACATTATTGTGTAATTTTTCGGTTGATGTAAATATAATATTACTATATTAATACTTTTTTAAAAATATTTTTGTTTATTTTTCCATGTTAAAAATTATATAAAAATGTAAAAAAAAATAATAATATGAACTAATATATTCTTCAATAATTGGCGTTGACTTCATTTGTTTAACTTTTATGCTTTTTGTGAAAAACATATTTGAAAAATAGTGGCGTCTGCACATACTTCCCCTATTATCTCAAGGACAATTCAAGATCAATGGCTAAAAACACTACACATTGAATTCTCATGGTTAGCCTTATTACCACACATGTTATTTCAAACATCAGCAGTGGGGGGCCATTTTGCTATGCTTATCCGGCTAGACCCTTTCGACTAGACGAATGGCACCACCCCCCCCGCGCAGAAGTAGCATTAAAAGTAGCGTCTGTGCGTTCGCTACAAACTGCTAATTCATTCTATCGCGCTATTCGACACCTGACATTTAGTAAAATGTAGCGCGCTAAACTACAACCTACCAGTAAAAGTACAGTGCCTAGAATGCATCTCTATCTCTATAAAAGAGTAAGTGTCTGTCTGCCTGCCTGCCCGCGGATTTCTCTTTAATTATAACACCTAGGACTCAGAAATTTTTGTCATGTGTAAATGTTGTCACCGGATAGTATACCTCGCGGCCGGATTTTTAAATTTTAATTTAGATTTTAAAAAAAATTAAAACGTGTATATGGAATTTTGGGTTCGAGGCTATTTCAAGCTCCTCCCATGAAATAGCCTCGGCAACACCATTCGTGGCAACAAAGCAGCCAGCCAATGAGAGCAGGTGCAGGATCCAAGATCTAGCGACCAGCGACGACAGTTTATTAGTCGTAGCACAATGTTTATTTTTTAGATTTATTTTAAAGAAAAGGAATTGAGATTAATTTTTGCCTGATTGAGATTAAAGTAGGTTAGTTTTGATTGTATTCATTCTTTGTATGTTTAGTTGCCCCCATATATTATGTTTTAGGTAAGAATATAACTTGCATTTTACTGAATGGTTTCAAAACGTTCACATATTTGCTCATGTTCTGAAATGAAACAAACTGTTTTCAATAACAAATCTTAATGAATCAAATTAATCTTACACTTTACTATAAAATGTACAGTTCGGGAACTAAAAATGTAGTCAAAAGCTGTAACAGAAAGATTGTAAATTAACAAACTCATATATATAAATCAAACAGCAGTTTTTACTGTTGAGCTATAGTTTTCTATTTTTAAACATTTTAGTATTGTAAAATATATTTTTTACTAATTTAAATTCCCGTAAGTTAGTTTATTTAGTTCCTGTTCCTTTTTATATATTTATTTTAAGTTTCCGTAAGTTAGTTTATTTACTTTCTTTTCAGTGAAGTGTAAGATAAAATAGGCCTAAACCCAGTGACAGAACTATTTTCATGTGTCTGCAACGCTAATAATATTTCAAAAATATTTTGAAATATGCAATATATATCATATTAAGTTCCCGATAGTTAGTTTTGTCACTGGGGTTTAGGCCTATTTCATCTTACACTTCAGTGAACAGAAAGTATATCTTCATGTATCTGCAACACTTATAATATTTAAAAAAAACTATTCTTGACTGTATTTTTAGTTAGTTTGTTTCATTTTTTAACATTTTTAGTATGAAAATATTCAGTAAATAATTTGTGCAACGCTTATAATATTTAAAAAAACTGTTTTTGACTGTATTTTTAGTTAGTTTGTTTCATTTTTTAACATTTTTAGTATGAAAATATTCAGTAAATAATTTGAGTTCTTGGGCGGTTAGGGATCCATTGTGATTTATTTTTTACCTCATACTTACAAATTAAATATTTTTGATGGAAACAAACAATTTACATTAAATTTTTGAGTATTTATTTATTGTTTACAATTTTTTTCCTGTAATTGTTTTGGACTACATTTTTAGTTCCCGAGAATGGTGAATTCATAACATGCGATAAATTGTTAAGATGTATGTTCTCATTAAGATTTGTTAATGAACTCCATTTAAGAACCATTTTTTACTCCATTTAAGAAGTTTCATTTAAGAACTTTTTTAGTCGCCCAAGAATCTAATGTTTTATTCAGTAAATAATTATTAAATCTTAATCAATTGTCCTGAGAATGGAAATTATTTGCTGAATGTTTTCATTTTATAGAAAGTAAAGTTTAAGAAAAGCAGTCGATTCTTGGGCGACTAAAAATATTCTTAATGAAACAGATTTTCTGAGCTGTTTCTATATATTCATTATTTTTTTGTTGGGGCGTTTTTGAGTGATGTTTATGATTTAAGAACTTTTTTAGTCGCCCAAGAATCTAATGTTTTTCTTGAACTTTACTTTGAATAAAATGAAAACATTCAGTAAATAATTATTAAATCTTAATCACCTGAGAACGGAAATTATTTGCTGAATGTTTTCATTTTATAGAAAGTAAAGTTCAAGAAAAGCAGTCGATTCTTGGGCGACTAAAAATTTCAACTGCAATTTCTCGGTGTTTTTTAATTATTTTAAATTATTAAGTTTGTTTTATTTTTCTGTTACCATATCAATGACAGATATTAGTGTTATTATTAATCTAAATGCATTCCAGTTTCAAAGCTTCTGAAATCCAGAATTTTTTATAATCTGAAATCGCCATTAATAGTAAAGTTATACTGTTTTTCTATTTTGTATATCATTTTTTTTTCAAATTTGTTTCTTTTGTTATTTTATATAATGCATACTTTGAGACGATCGGCCGGTAGCATCCAACCACCACCACCACCCATAAATATCATATACTACAATTCTAATACTGTGCAAGCGCCCCCTCTGGTTATTTTACGATTTTCCGTCGCATTTAGAGGGGCGGATTAACGGGATTTTATGGTAATTGTTAAATTGTTTTGATGAACTGATTATAAATTACCAGTCCGTGAAATATTTATGATGTGCATTTTGTGACATGAGTTTCTTAAGAATCACTCACATATATGACAAAATTAGTACTCACCAATCTGCAAGTAATACCAAAAATTTGTCGATTGACTGTTTTGCCACCACTGGCCATCTTAATAGTCACACTCGCCAATTGTGATGATTGATTGAAAAAAGATTTTTTTCCCCTGCTGTCGTTTGATGATTTTCAAAACCATTTGGTACATTTCACAATTACCCCCCCCCCAAATCATTTGACAAATTGTGATTTTTTTTAAAGCTATTTGCCGATATTTGCATTTTTTTCCCCTCGAGACCATTTGATGATTTTTGAGATTTTTTTCAACTATTGATTGATGAATTTTGTGATTTTCCGTTTTCTCACATTATGAGTTTTATCAGAAAGTAAAACAATAAATAAACATGAATGATTTGCGGAGCTGTTTCAAAATAATTATAAAGAATAAGTCTTTAAAAATGTAAAATCAATGTTATTTCTGGCCGAGCTTTTTTTAAAATAATTATAAACCATTTTAATTTGTAAGCATGTTGTAAAAAAAATCACCATTTTGTGACAAATTTTGTGTTTTATAAGAATCGCCCAAGAACGGACATGCATTGCGGACATCCAAATTTATGTTGTCATCGCAATGTTAATAATTATTTTTGTTGAGGGTTTTTGGGTGATGTTATTGAACTAGTGATAGAAACAGCTCCGCAAATCATTCATATTTACTTATTGTTTAACTTGCTGATAAAACTCATAATATGTGAGAAAACGGTGATTTTTTTTTCTTTTTTTTTACTTCATATATACAAATTAAATTGTTTTGAGGATTGTAAATATGAGGTAAAAAAAAATCACTGTTTTCTCACATAATGAGTTTCATCAGAAAGTAAAACAATAAATAAATATGAACGATTTTCAGAGCTGTTTCAAAATAATTATAAAGAATAAGTCTTTAAAAATGTAAAATCAATGTTATTTCTGGCCGAGTTTTTTAAAAAATAATTATAAACCATTTTAATTTGTAAGCATCACCATTTTGTGACAAATTTTGTGTTTTATAAGAATCGCCCAAGAACGGACATGCAAATTTATGTTGTCATCGCAATCTTTATAATTATTTTTGTTGAGGGTTTTTGGGCGATGTGATTGAATTTTTGATAGAAACAGCTCCGCAAATCATTCATATTTACTTAATGTTTTAACTTGCTGATAAAACTCATAATATGTGAGAAAACGGGGATTTTTTTTTTTAACTTCATATTTACAAATTAAATTGTTTTGAGGAAAAAATACATCCTACACTGCACTGAATGTTTTAATTTCTTAGCAAACTCATAATGTTTAAGAATTATTTACATTATATTGATTTCGACAACAGTTGATGATGCATACCAGTTTAAAGTTGTATCTTATATATGAGTTTGTTAATTCAGTGATGTGAAGTTTATGGTTATTTATTTATTGTTATTTACAATTTTTCTTTCTGTTACTGTTATTGGACTACATTTTTAGTTCCCAAGAACGTTGTAATATGCGATAAATTGTAGAACTGTACATTTTATAGTAAAGTGTAAGATTAATTTGATTCATCAAGATTTGTTATTGAAAACAGTTTGTTTCATTTAAGAACATGAGCTGATATGTCTAACGCTACGAAAACATTCAGTAAAGTGCAAAATATATTCTTACCAAACACATAATATATGGGGGCAACTACGCGTACAAAGAATGAAGACAATTGCAACTAACTTATGTGAACCTCAATTAGCCAAAAAATATATACCTTTTCTTTAAAATAAAACTCAAACATAGACAAAACAATGAAATCTGTGGCTAGCCGCTTTCAGCTGTGAACATGAACTGCCGTCGCTGGATCCTGGATCATCCCATATTCACACCTGCTCTCATTGGCTGTCTGCTTTGTTGCTGTGGATTGGCGGAGAGCATGGAATAGCCTCGAATCCAGAATTCCGTAAACCCGTTTTAATAATTAAAAAAAAAATCTAAATTGAAATAAAAAAATCAGGCCTAGGTGTTATAATTACGGTGCTTTCCTCAGGCAGGAAGATAGAATAGGTTTGTTTGTGTAGAGATTTGTGTGTGTGCTGTTTTTAATAAAGACAGTTGCATTTTTTCCGCGACCCTTTCACGAAAGTTTTTTCTGTGAACCTTTCACAAAATCTGCATTTTTTCCACAATCCTTTGACGAATTTCGTATTTTTTCTGCGATCCTTCGATGAAATTCAAGTTTTTCCTGCAATCACTTGACGAAATTTGCTTTTTTTGTGATCCTTTAACGAAATTCGTGTTTTTCCACATACTTATGTCGAGATTCAAGTTTTTTCAGTGATCCTACGACGTAATTCGTGTTTTTTTTTTCAGCGATCCTTTGACGAAATTCACATTTTTCCTGTGATCCTTTGGCAAAATTTGCGTTTTCCCCGCGATCCTTTGATGAAATTCGCATTTTCCGTGATCCTTTGATGAAATTTGCTTTTTTAATGATCGTTTGACAATATTCGTGTTTTCTCTGCTGCCTTTTGACGAGATTCATGTTTTTTTAGCGATCCTTTTACAAAATTCATGTTTTTTCAGCGATTATTTGAAAAAAATCGTGTTTTTCTTGCGAACCTTTGACGAAATTCGCGTTTGCCAGCGATTCTTTGATAAAATATGCTTTTTTCTATTATGATAGGGAAAAGCGGATTAGGATAGGTAGATAGGGAAACCCCATTATCAGATCGGGACATTAGATGTAATTAAGAAACATTTGTATATTTGTAATAATTAGCGAAAATGGCGAGATAAAGAGGGTGGGGTGGGAACGACTTTTTATTAAATATCACATTTATTCTACATCAACTTCCTCTCACCACCAGGGGGTGCTTTGCTATCTCTGTTTCTATGGGCTGGATCACGACGGGGTATGGCTCTTTCCACCCGACATCAATAGAGCTTACTGATTTTAGTTCGGATTTTCACCACAGGGGGCGCTTTCGTATCTTTGGTTCTATGGGCTGGATCATGACGGGGTATGCCTCATTCGACTCGACATCGATAACGTTAATGAATTCAGTTATGTTCGTATAGAACATATTGTGCTCCCTGGCGGTGGAAGGTGTAACTAAAGGATTTTGCAGCTAACTCGGGTTCTATGGGTCACATCACGACACGGTTTGGCTCATTCGACACAACATCAATAGAGCTTACCTATTTTAGTTCTGAATGTCACCACCAAGGGGTGCTTTCCTATCTCTGTTTTTATGGGCTGGATCACAATGGGGTATGGCTCTTTCCACTTGGCATCGATAGAGCTGACTGATTTTAGTTTGGATTTTCACCACAAGGGGTGCTTTCCTATATCTGGTTCTATAGGCTGGATCACGACGGGGTATGGCTCATTCGACACTACATAGATAGAGCTTTTCGATTTTCACCACCAGGGGTGCTTTTCTATCTCTGGTTCTATGGGCTGGATCATGAAGGGGTATGGCTCTTTCGACTCGACTTATGGTAATATATGGAGTGTGTATGGCACATCCAGTGTTTGCTGTCTAAGGTAGTGGGGCCCCCAACATTAGATTTGTTTAAAAATAAAAAAAATGTTCAACACTGATTTCAGGTACATTTAAGGTTGTTGGTCCGGGCAACGCCGGGCGGGTAAGGTAGTAGTGTAGAAAACGGCTACAAATTAGTACTAAAAGATTGAATCCGATAAATGTAGAACGATGCTGAAAAGATAACGGGTCGATCGCAGCGACATCTTCTATTATTGACGCAGACAGGGTGGAGGTCCAGATGATCTGGATACCACTAATTTTATAAAAATATTTTTGCCTTATATAATCGGAGTATTTTCTGCGATATTGAAGGCGAAGAAAACTTTATAATATTACTGGTTTCAGAGCATTTGGACCCCCTCTCTGGCTATGACACTGTCTGCTAGCTCGTTTCAACGCAAACATTGTATAAGAATCGAACTGAGAAAACGTTTCAGCTGGTGGTAGATATTTTAAATAATTAAATTATACCCTATTCCCTTTGACTTGGATAGTGATTTTCATAAGCTTTGAAAATATGAATGATATTGATCATGGCCAAAAAACGTGATACGCATTTTTTTGTGCCTGGTTGCAGCATTCGATACAAGAGAGCAAACTAGAAACTAGCCTTATTTAGCATACCAAAGGATGAATCTCTGCTAGAAGAGTGGGAAAGACTAAATCCCTGATATGATGAAAATCTAACTTTAAAATCAGTTACATCTTAAATATACACTTACAAGAAGCTTTTATTAATAGAAATTATTTTCATGTTGTCAACAGCGTAACGGTTAATTTTTTTTTCTAGAGGTAAATCTATTTTTAAAGCAGATGTCACTGCGATCGCCCTATTATTGTACCGCATCATTGCACGTTTATCGGCTACAAATTTTTAGCACCTTTTTAAAGCATTACCAGTTTGGCTTTTTTTAAATTCCGAAATTTCGCATTCATACTAGAAATTCCCTATAATGTTCTTTTCTTTACTTAATGGCAGATATTTCGTGACTTCTTAAAGTAAAAATTCTTGTTTCAGAATTTCCGGTTTGAATTCGAAAATTTTGAATTAACCCTTTCCCGCGCGGTGTAAGTATGTTTCTAAAATGATGAAATAATACACTTACACCAGAAATAACAAACGAATTCATTAGAAAGCATAAACGTGCTTATCTTCCGGTACTTAACAAAAGGAAAATTTTAATTAAATATTCTTGGTGCCGTTTGTCAGTTTTGGAATTAAAATTAGGTGTCCTTTTTTGTGACCACCGCCCGCTAAAGGGTTAAAAAACGGTAAAACAGTTTTCCACACTATGTATTGTAGGCGCTGTAGTAAAAGTAGTGACTGTTGTAGTTTCGCTACATGTAATGCTCTACTCCGTCCCAAGTATATAATATTCATACCTAATAAGGCAGAAAACTGTATAAAACGGAATTATTCTCCCGCCTTTTGCAATTCCGTTTTATCAAGTTTCTACTGTATACGCTTTTCACAACTATTGTGAAGATTGGATTACTTTTATCTGCAATGTTTTCACTATTTTTCGATAAAACAGAAATTAATTTCAAAATTTTGATATGTGTCTGTATATACAACATTCATTACATTTAATGCGCAATGCATGTAATTAATGAAATTCCAACGAAGAATAAATCAAAAGTTCCTTCCACAACATCATTTGTAAAATTTATCTTGTAGGTTTTACAATTGAAATTATCTATATATTAAAACGCAAAGCCGGATTTTAAGACCGATTTCGGAAGATCCGAGAATGTGGATTGATCATTTTATGGTGCTATTCTGTCGCTAAACGGGGAGAAAAACCAATTTTGAAGTTCTTTCGTTTCAGAGGATAGTTGAATGAAGTCGAGATGGTCTAGTTATGTGGGGCACCTGAAAGAGGAATTTTGGCTTTCAAAAGGGAACGTGCTTTCGAACCCTATTTCTGGCATAGGATGGTTTTTTGATATTGCTATTTTTTTGATAATTCATTTCAGTAATTTAAATTATATTTTATTTCAGGAGGAAAATTTATAGAATTTTTCTTTTGTTATTAGTATGCAATATTAATCATCTCCGATTTATTTTTTTCATTTATGATTTTGTAATTATAACATCAATTATATAAGTTGAATTGATCTACAATTTTAATTACAGTTGATAGATAAGGCATTAAGAAAAGTAGGTGATTATTTTTCGATAAAAAGAAAACAGAAAGAAGGAAAAATATTTATATAAAAACTGTGATGTCATCCTTTGGTACTATAATGCAGTTTAATGTTTATATGTGATGAAACTAATAAAATTTTAACTTCACAAATTTCTTAATTTCAAAGATTTTTTTCTAAATCAAGAATAAAAAGTTTTTTTTTTTTTAAATCTGGAAACTGAATTAATTCTCTGGAAATTTTCTTTTGTATATATCTGTGTAAAAATTGTCAATTTCCATCACGTTCACAGCCAGATTACAAAAAGAGAACTGTTTAATAATTTCACTATTACTAACAAATATTCTGGAAGAATTTCTGACATTTTAACGATATTAAAAAGCAGAAAACCAACGTTAAAAATGCACGAATAATACGCAAAAAAGCAGCAAACAGCTGTTTTGAATCGACAAGCGAGATTCGTCTTCAGTGTGACTAAGAGCAAAGCACAGCGTTCTAGAAAAAGCACGACTGGGCAAAACGACAGAGAGGCGATGGCTTACATACACGATGCGTGTAAGGAACGCGCCGAAAGCAACCAATGAGAAGAAATTAGCATGAAACAACTGAGTGGACAAGTAGAGACATCTACCGGAGAACGAAAGAAACAAAAGAAAACCGAAAAAGCGATATTCAATTAACCTTTTAACCCCTTAAGCACCATATTCAATTTCGTGGTAGTATGCTGAATACCAGATGTCGAGTTGTTCGGATTATTCCTTCCGTTTGGGAAAACCAATTCGTACCGGAAAATTCTGCCCGTCAATTATTATACATTAAATATAGGAATTAATGTCTAATAACTGAATGATAGAATTTTCGGTATGAATTGGTTAGAACATTGCAATGTGGACTCAAAATTAGGACGTACGCACATATGTGCTGGTATTGCAAATGAAGAGTTCATGACGTACGCAGGTACGTCGTGGTACTTACGGCGTTAACGGTCGCACCCGATAAGTGTAGGCTACTTTTAAAAAAATCAGATTCTTTGATTGAACCGACTTTTTTGAAGTAGAAATATTTACTTTATTTAATAGCAGAAAAATAATGACAGAATAAAGACAATTGCGCTGTTTTAAAAAACTGGTGGGAATCAAGCAATCTGAATTTTTTTTAATTTTCCTACACAGCCCGTGAATATCACGGGCACGACCATTTAGGGGTTAATGCTTTCCAAATACTTGAAAAATCAGGGGTACTAGATAAGTCATTGACTCAGGAGTGAGAATTTTTAATAACGTGATAAGCTTCCGAAAAATCAAGATCAAGGTTAGAAGAACATTTTTGGATAATGGTAGCTGAGGAAAACTTGAACCTATGTTGAAAAGACCAACAATGTTGATCAATAGAAGAACGTGTAAGTTCCTGATTTTTAACATAACCTTCATGCTCTTTTAAACGAAGTATAAGAGCACCTTTAGTCTGACTAATGTAAGAGAAACGTCACTGGCAAGAGATTTTATAAATACCCCAGTTATCTACGATCAATGGGGTGTTTGAGATTTGAAAAATGGATTTCATTAACAGGAGAAAAAATAACTTTAAATTCAAACCTTCTTAAAATTTTAGCAATTTGCAGACTGATTTTTGGAAAAAATTGGAAGACAACTGAAGTATTAGCGTTGGAATGAAGATTCCTTTCAGAATTGACGGGTTATGCCAATTTCTTATAGTTAGAATAATTCGGATAATAATTCATTAAAATTAGAATAATAATTCATCAATATTAGAGGAATAACTACGATCAACAGCAATAGCTTTGAGATATTTAAGTTCAGCACTAAGTAACTGGGGAGTGAAACAAACAGGGTTCGTACGGTTTAGAGAATTTTCCAGGAGTGTTACCAGTATTCTTTTTATAGAAAAAGAAATCTAGGTTAAACTTGCGAAACTTCGCCTTCTTTTAGGGAGAGATTTTCTGTAAGAAAATACTGGTACCGAAGAATTTCCTGGTTGCAAAATTCCAGGAGGCGTAAGAACCCTGAACAAATATTGGAAGCCTAAAAAACAAAAGTATTGAAAGCAGTAAATTCCTAGTTAGGAGGATGAGAAGAATACCTGTGAAATGGAAGACTGACAGAAAAAGGTTTACGAAAGACGGTAGTCTGAAAGCCGTCTTCACTGCGAATAACAAGGACATCCAGAAAAGAAAGACAATTGTTGGTCTCAATTTTAAAAGTAAATTGAATGAATGCAAGATTCGATGGAATTCATAACACAGAGAATATTATTAATATCCGAATTCATTTCAGCCAGCACAAAACTATCATCAACAAAACGGCCATAAAACGGTCATAATTTTTTTTATATATTTTAATGATAGTCTGAACTTTTATTCTATAGACTTTTATAAGTTGTTTACCTTCAAGGTTTGGTATCTACTGTCTTGTTCATTTTAAAACACTTTTAATTTACTTTAAATCAGTTAAGTAGGTGTGTGTGGGGGGGGGGGGGTTGTAATTTATCATAGTCTTTTAATAAAACACAATAGTACTAAACAAAGCTGATAATGTATATTTCCTAAATATATTACTTACTATTTAAAAATAGTTTAAATTTACTTTTATCCCCCAGGAACAAAGTACCGCTATTCGTAAAATGCTGAAACGATTCAATGACACCAGAATTTACAAGCAAATTTATTTATAAATAAGTAAGAACTTTTCTTCACGTTCTTACTAAAATGAAAATTTTCATTCCAAAATTCTGGTGATAATACGGCATTTAGAGTTTAAAATTAAGTGGTACAAAATGAACCACCACCCTTCAAGCAGTTAAAACAATTAAGGAAGAACTTCTGTAGTTTAATATATTATTTTCATAAAACACTATAGTACAAAGCTTATCTATTTTTACAAATCAAATTATATCAAGTAATTATAAGATTTTATTTTATTTTAAGGAAAATTGTAACAGTCATTGCTTAAATATTTATTTAAGTTTTATAATTTCTTTTATAAATTTAAAGCAATATTTTGTATAACAGCAATTATGTATTTGTCATTTTTGTTCTCATTCGTATTTTAATTATAAAGATACTTTACATAACTTTCTAAAATAAAATTCTTAAGAAAGAAAATTGAGTTTCTAACTAATGTAAATATTTTTAGTTTCATTACATTTAAACAAACTTGCCCCAATACCTCTTGTCTGATAAAGGAATTGAATAAATAGAATATTTTAAGAAATTATTGAAAAATATGCCATTCATTGGCAGATTCTCTGGCGAAATAATAAGACGTATTTAGAATAAAATTCAGCTTTATAATAACGTAACAAATATTATAAGGAACAAACAACACATGTAAAGCTATTTTTAGAAAAATACTATATATCAAAGCTAATTTTCAGTCCGAAAATACCATATTTTGACACAGTTTTTGTACATAAATTGATAATATTACCTTTTTTTTCCTTTAAGCCAGTTGTAAAGCAATTTAAATTTGTGTATCGAATAAATTTTATATCTTTAACTTTTCCAGATGGGTTCTGGTGAACTACGTTTAAGTATTGAAATAAAACAAAAAATGTTAAGCCTTTGGTTATGGGCCAGTACTGGGGACTATTATTTTTCATTTAATCGTAACACAGTTTACAAAAAAGTTTTTTTAACGTATATTTCTCTTGAAAATAGCAAAGTATGTGGAGATTATTTTATAAAAATTTTATACGGATAGAAGATAATAGTCCACTGGGACGTATATGTCCAGACCCGTAGACAAAACGTTAACTTGATTATCACACACTACAGCTTCTAACGAAAAATCAATTTTTACTTGTCTAAGATTATTATGCAATCTAATATATAAAAAGAAAAATTCGCCTGTCTATTTGTCTGTATTTCTGTACAAATCCATAGTTTAGAAGCGAGAATCGTGAAATTATACGCACAGCCGAGGCAAATAAAGAAATCCGAAATCGAAATAAATTATAGTTAACTTTTAATTAATACAAAACCACTAATCTAACAGCAATTTCTTATCAAATTTAAACATTTTTCGTTATAGCAGCTGCCAACAATTAAAAATCCACAATAAAATTCTTTCCACAACAATTAGTTTTCTATTGAAAGTGAAAAATAAAACCACGTGAAAAATGAAAATGAAATAAAAAGTTTCAAGAATGAAAAAGAAGATGATTATGACGTCATATTGGGAGTATAACAGAGATTTTCAAAGCGTTCTCAATGATACGAGGGACTTAAATATGAATAAGTACAGAAATCAGGTGAATATATAACGAAATATGAGTTTGAGGAACGTATTGAATCATGATAGAAACCCGATTATGGAAACATTCACATAGTTTAACATTTTGAGGTTCTCTGAATTCGTTTTTACTATTCTTAAATGTACGCGTGTGTATGCATGTATATTAGAATTTTCACAAATGTTCAAATTCCAGAGCTCATTCTTGGCGAATAACTGAATTAATGAATTCAGATTTTTTTTAACAAATAAAATTCATAGAAATTTTGTATTTGTCATTTTTTTATCATGAAAAACTTATTGAAATTTCTCGGAACACAACTTTTCAGCAAAAGGTTTTAAATTCGGTCTCAAACTGGAGCACAGATAATTAAGTAGGTAATCTGCAGTCCGGATTAAATAAAAAATGAGTGAAAAATACGCAAATAAAAATCAAAATTGAAACGTAAATTAAACCGTTACTTTTTAGAATGATAACACATGTGCTTTGTTTACATGCAAAGTTACATTTCAAGGAATCTTAGCAGTTGTGAATTTTCAGGTTGTATTCTCTAATGACGAAAAGAAGCTAGCTGATTTATTGCTGATTTCTGATGAAATTATTATAGAAATTTATATATTTTTAAAATGATTTTTATTTGATTCATGCGTATAATATTTCGCATGCTTCCTTTTTTATGTTTTTATACTGCATGTTTAATTTTGAACTTGATTTTATTAAATAAACATACTTAAAATCCCGGGCAAGACCAGGTACTTCAGATAGTTTTAAATAAAGCGATACCTTTCACATAGGTTACTGGAAATGTTTTCGAAACTTCTTGTCGAAAAAAATTTAGCGTCTGCAAAATTAATACGTGAATAGTTGTAGCAGCTTGCTTATAAGGCTTTTTTCCTGATAACAACAGACATTTTGGGGTACTGAGATGATATTCTTACCATAATGGAATGCAACAAGAGTGCACCATATTTGGAATACATATACATCATATTAGAACAATATAAACGCAATTAATAATCAATAACACCACAAACAAAACTAATGAAACCGAAACATGCGTTCACTATTTCCTCTCCTTTTCGTGACGTTAGGTTAAGAATAAGAAAACGTCTCTTCGCACAAATTAAGACATATAGTTGAATCTACTATATATATAAAACACAAACGGAAATTTCGTTCCGTTCCGGTATAACTCGAGTTCTGCTGAATGGAATTTGATGGAACTTGCACTGTTGGATGGATAATTTTTCAGGCAAGGTTTTAGTATGTAACATATAGTTCTACGTAGATTAGTCATAGAATTATGATGGAAAGTTCTGTTATTTTGGATGAAAAGGTTACCATAGATAATTTTTTTGGCGACCATTATCGTTGGCGAAAGACTTGAAACGGCTGTATCAGAAAATAATGCAAACACACAGAAAACTAAAATACAATTTCTGATATTAATTTTATTCAAAATCCCCCCTCTCTCCCCGGAAAAAATGAAAAAAATAGAAAAAAAATACTGTTTTAATGAGGCATAATATTTAATTTAAACCCCAAAGGAATGTTTGTAATGCTTAAAAATATTTGCAATGCATGAGATTGCAATTCAGATTAATGCAATATTTGGCGATTTATCGTTTGCGTCAGGTTAACAAAGATGCATCTGATAATTTGATTTAATAAAATATGAGTATTTTTTTTCCTTGTTTTCTTTCTGTTAATTTTTTTATATAACTCCCATATCATGTGTCTTACAGGAGGAACAAGCAGATGTAATTGTAAAAATGACTGCATTTATGAGTTACATGTTATTTGTTCATTTACGGTTTTGATTTTACTTTTGTCGCCAAGCAATGTGATTTTAATAAAAAAATGCATAAGCGTGACATCAGCTTTTGCGATATTAGCAATAATAGTGTTTTTTCGTGTATACAAGATCCTTTTTGGAGTAAATTTTTATATTCAAATGCAAATTATATAAATAGCAGTTATTGTTATGAATATGGGATCAAATATTTAAATTTTAGTGAGTGTCTGCCACTCAAACACATATTGTAAAATAATTAAATTTCAGACATTCAACAAATTAGTACTGAAACATGCCGGTTTGTCACCAAACATATTATTTTTATAGCCTCGAACTCAGATCAGCGAATATTGTCTTTTATTTTTATTTTATTATTTTTTAATATATCGCCAATTTCACTTTTAGAAATATTCACTGTTTCAAATTTTAGGAACCAAAGAATATTCTTAAGGAGATGTGTGCATTTATGCGTTATTACCATCACAAATTACATTTTGCAATAAACATTGTTTTGCTGAAATAAATTTTCGATGCTCTTTTTGATTCGTCATTTCTTTTTAGTTTTTTCTGCATATCACCCCTTCTTTCTGGAAGGTTTTTAAAAGACATTGGACTAATTGTCCGTATTCCGGTCACCTGCCAGTTGGCATTTTTACTATATTGTTGGATGTTTCGTTTATGTTTGAAGGTTACTCTGAACGACGATTCAGATTACAGAAGATTAGACGACTTTTGAAATTAGCGATTGCTAAATTTATGGGGTATTTTCATCATGAAGCAAAGTTTTACGAAAAAGCAATGCTTCCAATGTACGATTGGTTGATTTTATGACGGCTGATTATCTACACGAGGGATATAGACCTTGGGGGGAGTGCCCTCCGTGGGGGTCTTTCTAAGGGATCCTAACCCGTATTTACGGCAGGGTTCAAAGAAAATCACTGAAAACTCCGAACGGTTAGGTCAACGAGCGCGACAGGGGTTTCAACCCAGCACTTCTCGTATGACAGCTTTGAAAGCAGAACATCTCAGCCACTATTTTGGCGCTTTCAATGTACGGAAAAACTTTGTAATGTCAATGGTTGCGAATGGAATAAATAATATTTGTCGATTTATCATTTCAGGCTGGATGAGTAAAAACGATTACCTGAAATTCTGATTAGATAATTTGTCGATCATTATAAAGCCTTTTCGACCTACACACAGCCCTAGCAGCTAAACATAATGAGAAATGAATTTATTTAGTCCAAATTTTGTACAATGTATGATACAATATAACGCAATGTCGTTCACATCGTTTACAGCAATATTGAAGGAAAATCCAGGTGAACGTCCCTATTGCTTTAAAATACATGCTCAAATCCAATGATATAATTCGTTTGATTCAAGGTTCGTTTGAAAATATTTAATAAGGTAGCATCTGTAGATGAAGTTCCACATTCCTTTAAAATACAAAGCCATTTCGTTTGATTTAAGGTATATTTAGAAATATGGCCCTGCGCAGCGGGCGTAGCATGCTAGTTTTAGATGAAATATTTGATCGACACACTAATATTGCCGTATAACCGTCGCACAAACACAGAATTAGCAAAATTGGCGGAAAACTGGAATACTTGTAGTCTATTAGACAAATGTGCAGGTATTAACCACTTAAGCACCATATTCAATTTAATTATAGTATGCTGAATACCAGCTATGTTAAATTTCATCAAAAATACAAAAAAATTCAAAAATACAAAATTCACACCGGAAATTCTAAAAGAACAATTTTAATTTATACAATTACGAAAAGTCTGTCATTTTATAAAATACAAATTATTGCTATAACTTTCTGGTAGGAATTTAAAATTTTTAATTTAAAAATAGGCCAAACTGACAACCTAGACGGCTGGCACATACGTCCCAACTGGCAACCACAACCCCAACTGGCACATACGTCCTGGTATTTCAGATAGAGGTGTTCATGACGTGCACAGGTACGTCGTGGTGCTTAAAGGCTTAAGAGTAAAGTTTATTTTCCAAAACATTCATTTCCGAGATTTCTTGGTCGAAATTTTATTACGTCAATATATTATTTTATACAAACAAACAAACAAAAAAACCAACAATATGCTCTTAGAAATATATACTTTTATATTATTTTTAAAGATATTTAATGTATCTGTGTTTTTCAAAAAATTGTTTGTTAGAGCAGACTAGACGTAAGATAGGGTTTTTGTTGGTTAATACTGATATTTAATTCAAATTACATAACAGATACAATAACATGGATATAATTTATAACATTTAGATAAGTAGCAAAAAGAGAAAAGAGCAGCTACATATTTTCCGCTTAAAACTTCGGGGGGTGAAACCTCCAAGTAGAGAATACCGAATAGCCAAGATATTTCTTATTTAATTATATCAAAATATTTTCATTATAGAAAATAGATTTTAATTGAACGAATACAGCATAGACGTAATACAAACTGTGAAAATATTTTTGTTAATGTTTAGCGGTATGCATTGTTTTAATAAAAGGCTTTCTAAAATTTTAACTCCTCTTTTTCAATGGCAAAATTTCCATTTTTAATAAAATACTAATGAAACTGCAATTTACAAAACTAAAATTATTTTTCTTTAATTAAAATAGAACAACACCTTTGTGTATCTGGATTTTATATGCAAATTGAATGATTCAATTAATAAATGAGAATTTACACAGAAACAATTTTATATTTTTCACAAAATTTGCTTCTTATCAACAAATTTTCAATGGAATTCATATGAAGTATGAAAAAAATCAATCTCTTTATATTAGAAAAATATTTTTAAATACGAATTCAATTATTCTGAAATAAAATAAGGATGGCATTGCATAGTCTTAGAAATTAAAAATGCGTAAGAAAGGGTTAATTAATCTTGATTTGCATGCATGTTGTTTTATTAATCTTGGTAACATTTGATACTGTCGTTTTCGAGCATTAAGTAATTAGCATTTATCTTTAAAATTAATCATTTCCTTCTACACAGTGTTAATTAAACTCCATTTCAAAATACATTAATTTTCCATTAGAACATTTTAGAGAGCTTAGTAAATTAACGCATAATTTAGAATATGGAAATTTAATTATTTAGGAAATATTTAACTGATATTAAAAAGTATATGATTAACTATAATTTTTTTAAATGCTTAAATTTAATGGAACATGTTTGATAAATTTTCGGATGGACAAGTTTTGGACGATTTAAAAATTGCTTGAGAATTTCTAATGAATTTTGACTTTCTTCCATACTTATAAGGAGAAATCAACTTTTAAAAACATAATTATTATTTTTAGGTAGATTTCGTAAGAAATACTACCTATTACATTCTCCCCTAAGTTGGAATTTAAAAAAAAAAGTGCCGATCTACGCCGATCATGACTCCCAGAAACCAAAACCACCCCCAGACAAAACTTTATCTATCTATCTATCTATCTATATCACTTTTTTATTGACACGATAACTCCCATAATTCTGCACAAATCTCTTCCAAACTGATACATAAATCAAGCGGCATAAAATCTCGGTCACGTTCGTTAATGGGCAAAATCGAACGAAGGGAGGGCAAATGGGGGGGCTTTTTGTGAAAACAGAAATAACCCATAACGTCTTAATTTTTATATTTATCGAATCCGTTTAAACTTGTTATTATTTCTATGAAAAGGGCCAAAAATTTTTGTATGACAGATTTTTAATTTCATTAAAAATGCCCCCACGGAGGGGGGGAGGGAAATAGGGGTTTCAGAAGAAAAATATTCATAATTTCGCCAATTCTCAAGATATCAAATCCGCTTAAATTTCCTGTAATTATCCTTAAATTTATGCCCAACTTTTATATTGACAAGTTTTTTATAGGACCAACTCTTACGGCAAAAAAAAAATAATAATAATAATAAAAGCCAAAAAATCAATGATGGCTCCGCCCACAAGCAGAGGTGAAAACAGAAAAAAACCCATAACTTCTTAATTTTTATACATATCGAATCCGTTTAAAGTTATTATTGCTTGTCGGAAAAGGGCCAAAACTTATGTATGACAGATTTTTCATTTCATTAAAAATGACCACAAGGGGGGGGGGGGAAATAGGGGTTTCAGAAGAAAAAAAAAAATCATAACTTCGTCCATTCCCAAGATATCAAATCCACTTAAATTTATTATAAATCTTCTTAATATTATCTACAACTTTTACATTGACAAGTTTTTTATAAGAGCAACTCTTATGGTAAAAAAAAAAAAAAAATTAAAAACAAAAAAAATCCTTGGTGGCTCCGCCTACAGGCAGAGGTATATTTCGAAGTGGGTGGTCCCAACTGCCATATCATGGAAAATAGGTCTTTCTTCTGCAATTCCCAATATACAGTTGCCGCAGGGTCTGCGTCTTCGAAATCTACCTGTGCCTGTAGGCCGAGCCGTCAGGGATTTTTTTATTTAGAAGTTTATAGATTTTTTCAAATTAATAATTGATTTACTCTAGTACTTTCTCCTGTCATATCTTAATTTTTTCTAAAGTTATATGTGCGGCATTCAAAGCTAAAGGGGATCAAGTGCATAAATTATAGTTTTGAGATAATGAAGGTTAAAGTTTATCAACACCAGAGCCGTAGCTAGGGGGGTGCCAGGGGGGGCTCAGCACCCCCTGAACAATTTTGAGCCCCCCCCCTGGGAAAGTTGCCAAAGCCACCAAATGAAATTCTAAAATCCAAATGAAACTGTTCAAAAATTGAACTTGGTTTTGGGGGCTTTTTACAGTTTTGCATAAATACTAAATTGTAGTATTTGTCTAAAAAATGCAAATAAGTACTTCAATAAGCGCGCATCCTATCTGCACATACTCAGAATTAGCAACCTTTTGCTAACGCAAACATTGACTTTCGTATTAGTTATATACAGAATTTTTTAATTTTGCAGCATTTTCAATTATTAGCATAAAACAAAGTTATTCTAATGAGTTATAGCCATTTTAAATACAAGTGGTTTTAGATTTTAACTAGACACAAAAATAATTTTAAAATGCAAAATACACCCTTGATTTTTCTAATGTTTTTTATCATATAAAAACATAACTTTAGAATCCTTAAGGGCAGGGAATAGTCAGAAAAAAAATTAAAGGTTGCAACTCTTTTGAAACAGGTGAACTGTCACCTTTTTATTTACTTATTGACATCATCACTTATTATTTCACTATCACTAGTATAATTATGCACTGAAAATTTTCATTCTGCAGCCAGTGATGTAGTAGTAAAAAAACCAGAGGGCTTTAGGCATAGGGTATACCTAAAAAGTATATGCTATAGTTTTTGAGAAGAGGGTATATACGGTATTCCTTCAAATAATTCAGAAGGTTTACAGCGTATCCACCGTATATCCTCCATTACATCCCTGTCTGCAACCTTTACTTTTCTTAGCATCAAATAAAGTTATTATAAACAGTTTAGTAAGAAATATAGTGCCTACAATATGAATATGCACTAATTTACCTTTCTATATAATACTTTGATCCTATATACCCGTGTCTGTGCGTGCACGTGTCAGAGAGAGAGAGAAATTGTATGACCCCCCCCCCCCCCTACATTTTCTTGAGCACCCCCTATTGTTTACTTCTAGCTACAGCCCTGATCAACACTAGTTGAATCCTAAAGTGATGTAGAGGATAATTTTATTTTTATTGTTGTAGTATGAAGACTAACTTAAATATACCGTAATTTCCGGCGTATAATCCGCAGCTCAATGAGTCGTTTTTCGACCCAAAAATTTTATTCAATAATTGTAGTTAAATATTTACAGCGATCTTTTAAGTTACATTTTATAAAATAATATTTCTGGGTCGAAAAAGGACTCTTTGAGCTGCGTATTATACGCCGGAAATTACGGTAGGTCATAATTTGAAAATTCATCAAAAACAATAATAAAGTTGACAATTCAGTTTTAAATAAGAATTTACCGGATTTGATCCAATTTGGCACTGAAATGTTTTTTCATAAAGTCTATCAAATGAATACGACACAGTAAAAATGGGACTTGGTTCACTTGGCTCTGAAAATATACGTCATTAACAAGTATTAATCCACAACAGACAAACTTTTTTATACTTTTGAACTTGATTCACTTTGGCTCTGAACGCTCCATATACAAATGCGTTTTATTTTAGAACTAAAAAAAAATAATAATAATAACATTTTTCGTCAATTTTGATCTAGCTAACTCAAATGATGTACCAAAGGTGAGTTTTACAATTTCAAAAAGGGAAGTTGGGATAATTTTTACTATATTAATTATTTCAGATGAGAACGTTTGCGCTTTTTTGTTACCAGTCTTAGTCATTAGAAATCCTCGCGTTATTCAATCACCGAAATTCTGTGAATAAACCAAGGAAACATTACTTTAAACAAATATTGGTATACAATATTTTTTTTAATAGTGGAAAAAGCGTAATTGTTGACAGCTATGCATTTGCACGCGTATTCTCAAATAAGAACTTATTCCGTGTCTAATGATCCCTTTATTGTGATTTGTTTATTTATTTATATATTATTATTATTTTGTAAACGATCTGCTAATAAATGTAGTGTTTTTTTTTTTTTTTTTTTTTTTTTTTTTTTTTATGGAATGGGCTTTACATTATTCTGATAACTTTTTGATGGGCGATTTTTGGACCACTTAATTTTAATCCCTAAATGCCACATTGGCACCAGAATTTTGGAGGGAAATTTTTCCTTTTAAGTATGTGAAGAAAATTTTTTACTTAAATTTTAAATAAATTTGTTGTCTAATATAATGTCATCATTTCAGAATTTTACGAATTGAAGTGCAAGGTGATCAGAAAATGAGTATGCATTTGAAAAATTAATAATTCACGGAATAATGTAGGTAGAGAGGTAAAAATTGGCCCACATGCTTGGAATGACATGGGGTTTTATTGTATCCACAAAAAAGTTCATAAAATGGCCGACAGATGGCACTTTGTGTGATAAGAAAAGCAATAATTGGCATAACAAATTATGACAAAGCAAAGACGATGCTCTTCAGAACGAATGCTCAACATGTCCACCGTCATCCAGCAAAAATAGCTGTAGTCGAGGGACAATGTTATGCACAGCACTGTGCAGCATATCTGTAGTTATGGTGAGAAATTGGCGTTGGATGTTGTCTTTTAGCCTGCCTATTGATGTCGGTCGATCGCGGCAGATTCCCCATTTTTATAGTAGAGCTTCACTAACATTGCCTTTTTTGGCAACGTCAACATGCTGCGATTGCTGGTGCATCTGATTCTCTCTCTGTCATTACAGCTCCTTTTATACACGATTCTCAGACAGAGTCACTGACGTTTTGCTGTTCAGTGCCATCTGTCGGCCTTTTTTCTAACCTTATTTTTGTGTGGTTACAATAAAACCCCATGTCATTCCAAGCATGTGTGTCAATTTTTACCTCTGTACCTACATTATTCCGTGAATTATTAATTTTTCAAATGTATACTCATTTTCTAATCACCCTGTACTTTTCTCCTGAAAATAATAAACTAAGCGATTGAGTGGAGCCTTTAACAAGAAGAGAGACGTTTTATATTTAAAGGATAAAAGGAAATAGTCTCTAAAGCGCAACCCTGTGAAAAGTAAAATAAATGTTGCAATGTAGTCTGGCATTAAATATACGTTAATATTTACGACATAATAAAAGAGATAGTAACAAAAATATAATTCGTAAAAATATTTTTACAATTATCTATGAATTTAATAATAAAGTTGTATAAGCTATTAGAAAGGAGACGGGCTTAGCTTCGTTTTTAACACTTTCGAACATAGTTGAAAAGTGTTTACGAAATCGGCTTGTCTGTCTGTCTGTCCATGCTCTAACACGCCTAAATGTAGGCTGATTGTCATGCTATTGATATATGTTATTGAGGTTTACTATGGCATGTTCGGTTTTGAAAATCAAGTTTTTACATGGGTACTCAAACGAATTCCTTTACATTACGGTCTATGGGGAAAAATCATTTGCGGTTTATTTTAATGATGCTACACAATTTCAAAGATATTGAAATTAATATAGGCATTACGATAAGCGTAGTATAGAATAATGTGTTTATAGCATTCATCGTTCATTTACAGGGGCACACAAAATAATTCGGTAGTGTCTGTTAACAATAAATTCTTGAAGTGCGTTTTCAGTTGCTGAACACGATTTTAAATTTAACTCATTTTTAGTCTATTAATTTGTGTGTATAAATTCTATAAATCGTATACAAAGCAGCAAAACAGTTCTCGAGTACCTTTCAGTTTATTGACAGAAATTCCAGAAAGGGAATTTGAAACCATGCTACGCGTTTCCTAACTTAACTAAAATTTAGCATTCCATGTAGTATATACAAATCTATAGATCATATACAAAGCTGCACGGAAGAATTTGGATATTTTCCCGATTATTGTTGGTAATTCCTGAAATTGGGTTTTTAAATATAATATGCGTTTTCCCAAATCATCTTTCGCCTCATTAAAAGGTAAGCATTTATAAAATTATTTTGGAAGTGTTGGAAAGTGTTACATAATCTCTGCCTGACGCATTATTTTTCTTTCCTTTTTATACTAGTCTTCGGGCTTCGTCGTGCTCGAGCTCAAAGTAAAAATGTCATTTCTTCATTAATTAAAAAAAAAATAAAAACATGCTATTTGTGATACAAGTATGTATAAGTTTTAAAAGTGTTTTGCAATCCTTTAAAAATCAGTTTGGAAGTAAATTGAATTGTTATTAATGGGATATTATGCGATACATTCTATCTCATTCTGAAGCCTTTCCACTGTCAGTGTTAGCAACATAAAGAAACCGTAGGATGCAGCTTGCGTATCCTCGCTTTCTGTTTGCAGTCCTTTTCCAGAATTACTAGAAAACATAACTCATGTTTCTCTGCCATAGTTATATAGTCAGTATACAAAAAATCGACACACCTACCTTTATTCGCAGACCGTTTAATATAAAATCTCACTAAAGGTATTATTAGACTCGGGGCATTGTCTTCTTTCAGACTATGAATGCAACTTTTTGAAATAGAGACGCATCTAAATATTACAATTGTACAACCTTTGAATTTTCGAATGGCAAGATCTACTTTTTACACTAATTTGAATTCCTTGATTCAAGGTAGTTCCGAAAAGTATATACTTTATGTATCTTTATTAAATATTCTTAGAGTTTTAAAAGAAAATATATTAATGGTATATACGCAAAATTAGAAAATTAAATTACGATCTCAAATGGTAAACTTCCTGATTTACATCTGTAAAATTGCAGAAGTACTTGCTATGAAAAATGTAAAAATAAAACTTCCCGTTTTTCAAAATTATATTTAAAAATATGTTTTATTAGTTTTTTTCTGAGTTGTAATTATTGTTTTCTTATATGTGAATGAATGGAATCTGAATATGGTTCCACTGGACTTTTGAAAATTAACGTACTCCTTTACGATGAGGCATCAAATTATTAAATTTCTTTTCTAAGAGATATTAATGACACATACCAGGTCACATAAATAAAGAATAATACAGAATATGTATTCTCATAGACAGAAATTGTATTTTTTGAATTTCAGATTAAATATAGCAGTCTGCATAACTGCTTACTATTTTCTAGGAGTCTGGCACGACTGTTTAAGATCATAAATCTTTGTCGAATATTTTTTCTTTAAATTAAACATCCTTATGCGTTTAAACGCAGAATTCATAAAATTTTTCTGCTATTAAATAATTCTTTTCATAAATTGGGATTCAACTATATTCACACTGATATAAGCATCATTCGTAAATTTTAATAAAGAAATACTATTAAAAGACGGAGTTTACATCCATATTTTGGTGCATTATGACTTTTTCGCGGTAAATCATGAAAAGTTAATTTCCCCAATATTTAAATTTGATGTGTCGTTTTCTATTGGCTTTAATATTTGACTGGAGGGAAAATCAACATTATAAAATAAGGTCACAGATGGTGACAGCATTCTTTACGCCAAATATTCTCCATTTACTTTAAATAGTACTTAAATTTGATTCGACGAGAATATTTTCTGTCGAGCATGAATTTAGGTTAGTTTGGATCATATGCAATAAAGAGCCTGGACCAAAATCATTTAGCACTTAATGCAGTCTTACATTAGATGAAGGACGATTTTGACAGATTTTACGTTGTTTTATAAAACTATATAACAGTTCTAATAACATGGATATAAATTATAACATTTTCACAAGCTAAATTCCATATTTATAAAATTGTCCATTGTCATAAATTGCCATTCCATATTCATAAAAATAAATATTATAATTAATCATTTAAAAAAGAATCGCTGTAAAATTCTTATCAGTATAAAAATAAAACAAGTCAATGTATAACCTGTATGTAATAGAAACCTGCTTTAAGCTTGAAAAAACATGGTCTTTGCAGAATGAATACAATTTAACATTATAGACCGTTCAACTGTTAAGACGGGAATCTACCTAAATCGAAATTTTTCTCTGGTCTCTTGCACTATCTCCTTAGCAAGTTTTATTTTATTTCTTTTGAGATTGAAATTTCTCTTTTAGTTACAATATAAGCGTTTTATAATAAATATACATACATGCAAAATAATTCAATCTATGTCGTTTTTTTTTTACTAATTTCTACGTAAAATTCGCAATTTTTTTTATAAATATTTTCCGTCTTATTATAATTTTGATTTTTTTTAAAAGCTTTCGATTTTCTTCTCTAAACGTAATGACTTAATGCATTCGTAGCTATGAAGTCATTCTTCTAAAAAAGGGAAAATTTTATTGAAATATATAAAACCTTTTAAAACGGAATTGCAAAAAGCCGAAGAACATTTCATAAAGACGATTTTCTGTCTTAGCAAGTATACCGTTTATTTTATTTGGATCGGTAAAACAAATGATGATAATCACAAAGTAATTATTCATCATTTAAGGAGCACAGATGCTGTGAAAAATACAGTTAAAGATATGTATAACTTAAACTATTTTTTTCTGATTAAGGTCGAATTCCGTTATATTTATTTTTATGTTTTACTTCATTTAATAAACAAAACGGTTAAAAGAGTGAAAATGATAAGCTGGCATTTTAATCGTTTATTTTTCGAATAACTCTCACATTTTCTTTTCAAATATTAGTAAAAAAAAAAATAAACATAATTGATAAAGGTAAGTTTTACAATACTATTTCCACATCACACATCTAAAGATTATATGGATACATAGTAAAACATGAAACAAAGCGGCCTAAATCACATACTAAATTATTCATACATCGAGACCGACATCGTAATAAATATTTATGTATTTTTATTATTCGATTCCTAATAAATCTAGTGGTTATGCGGGTTTATTTGTATCCTCGATAATATCCGTTTGGCTGGCACTTTTATGACTTTCATATATTTCCGTGCGGCTTTCACGCACAGTACCACGTTTGTTAGGTTTGGCTAATGTTAGCTTTTCAAAATACTTACCAGAAATTCAAATTAATATTCTTTTCTTAATTTCGGGATTAAATAATGCGAAATTTACTATTTTCAATTTCGAGTAGATATTTGAATAAAAATATTCCGCAATCTGATAACACTGCACAGTACCTTAACTAGAGAAACACAAAACAACTGATCTGTAGTCGATATGAAAACAACAAACTGTCGCAGTCGATAAAGACCAAAGCCATTAAATAATAAGCCCAGTCAGATAAATAGGAAACTTTTAGCAAGTTGAAAATAGCGCCATCTAGCGGTTGGGAGTGCTGCATTCGGCACCAAGAATATTTTAATAAAATTTTGCTTCTAAAATTAAAGCTTAAAATAAGAAGTTCATATTTTCTAAGAAAGTCGTTTGTAAATTCCGGTGTCAGTCAGTAATTTCACATTTTACGAACATAATTTGTCTGTGCCGGAAAGGGTTAATTGCATAGTGATGTAAATTTCCATCACTTTTTATTTAACTTTTAATAAATAAATCAACTTCTTCGCCACCACTGTATTTATATAGAAATATTAATCCAGTAAATTTCCACATTTTTTTTCCATTATAGTTTTAGCTTTAATGTAAAAGATCCCAATAATTAGCAAGCTTTTAAAGGAAGTGCAAAAACAAAACATCGATAAAAATCGTATAAAATATCGACATAAATAAATCGTATCGTTTCTCTGCGACCCACTTCTGTTTTGTCCTCCTTCCGCAGCAGAGGTTTGGCGCTAGTGTGTCGCTAACAAATTTAACACTATCTGACCGGGCTTATTATTTAATGGCTTTGATAAAGACGGTAGGAAGGTCATTTTTCCTGTCGTGTTATTGGGTTGTTCGGAAAATTCTTTTCGTTTGGGAAAACCAATTCGCACTGGAAAATTCTACCCGTTAATTATTAGACAATAGATATCTGAATTAATGTCTAATAATTAAGTAATAGAATTTTCCGGTACGAACCAACTTTTCCAAGCGGATAGAACTATTCGAACAACCCAATATTATAAATTTCAGGTGATTACCACTTCGCGACTCAGAAGGCTTAACGTGACTGATTTTTGAAATGATTTTCGGCTCCTCACAAATGATATAAATCGTCGCTACCATGTCAAACTATCGATTGCGAAAAACTGACACTTCTCTTAATCTATACAGTCCCAAAGCAAAAGTTGCTGAAGAATCAAAATATGCTGCCAAAATTAGGTGTTAGAATTCAAAATTTGAAGAAAAAAAAATCTTTATTTAGACGAACGCGACTACACTAAGCAAAATTTAACTACTACAGCATTGGTACATGCTAGTACTAGTCGATTGGTACAAGTTACTTTTTTGTACGATGATTTGTGATAGAGTTTCCAGGTTTATTCCAGAACTGTACATCATGCGCATGCACGATGCAAAATGGTCAATTGTTTAGCTTTCTTAGAAACATAGATAATGATTAACGTACAAACCCATTTGTTCCGAGAATAATTTTTTGAGATTCTTTGCACTTAAAACAAGTAACTTTTTCTCTTATCATTCATTATCAACGCCAGGAGATAAATCTGGCATTTACTGCTGAATAATTGTTATATTTTTCTTGGCTGAAAAACATTCCATTTGGAAGTAAAACATACAAATAAAGTGGAAGCTCATAGGTTCAGGGTCTGGTAACCGCCGTAGCAAACTTTCACCAGTAAATTTGAATAAAAGTTTTCGACTTATTTAAATACCTTATTCCTGTAAAATTTCTGTCACAGATAAGGCAAATTTTTCTATTCGTTTTTACTAGTGGCAGATTGTCCCGAGGATACAGAAGCCCTACATAGGTTTGATTTGGTTTCGTTTATTGAGAGCGGGTCCTATGATAATCTTTTGCACACGAGGTCTAAACACACCTGGACCTGCAATTTAAAGTGCAATCTATTACAAACATCCATAACTGAGTTATGATACGAACAGATTAACCTTTTCCAGTAGCCAGCGCACTAACCACTGGTAAACAGGTCGGTAAAAGTTCATGGTCTAGTAATTAGACATTAAGCAGAATATAATATCTGAATGTAATAGGAGGTAATATTCAAATACCGTATATACTCGTGTATAAGCCGACCCCAAAATTCCTGATGAAAACATGTTTAATACCAGTATTTTACAATAATGTTCTTCGTCTTACATAATTCACAATTAAATGAGATAAAGGAGGGCGTAGAAAATTATTCTGAATTACTGGTGTTAAACTTTTTTGCATCTCGGTTTTGGGGGTCGGCTTATACACGAGTATATACGGTAAGTAGAAAAATGAGTTGTTGTTGCTTTAATATTTTTTCTATCTGACATAGGGAAAAAAAATAGATGTATACAGAAGAGATACAGAGGATGGGAGGTTACGGATACCGCTATTTTCGATGAGAAAATTTCACTTATTTAATTGCAGAGTTTCTGCACTTGAATGAGGCCAAGTGTTTTTTGAAAATAGTGGTACGCATTCTCCTCCCCCCTCCTGTTTTGAATGCACCACTGGACGATTATTCCACCTGTCGTTGTTATGACATTTTTAATATTAAAATCAATATTGGCAGAGCAGTCAAATTTCAGATTTTTTTTCCACGATTAAAACCATATGTGGAGCCATAAAATATATTTAATAAAATTATTTAATAATGTGTCCTGTTTCTATGTGGCACTTATTTGATTTATTTTATTAAATAAAATTCCTGGTGCAAACTGAATGTTCGCTTTTTGAAAAGGAAGATTGGTAATGTAAGGGCATAAAGTGGCTTAAGTTTTGCTGGACTCTTATTTTTTAAAAAAATTGCAATTTATCACCGTAAATTATTTTGAAATGAGCTGTACGAAATCAAAAAAAATGTCAAAAGGGTCAAAACCATTCATTTTTAATTAAGAGGAACATTTTTCTTTTTAACTGAAAATAAAGCCGTATAGCATCTAAATATCTATTGATGGTTCTAATGAATAGACAGCATTTTTACGGATGTTTTACTTTTGAATACCACTATTTCTAAAAAATAATTTTCGTCGTATTTAATAGTGGAATATTCAAAAAACAGTCAGCGAAAATTTATTTTCGAATCATGTCTTTCGATTGGTGTTGAAAAAAAAGTACCCGTACGATCCCTGATAGGTTTGTTTTACTTTATTACCATCCAATTTGATACATTAAATTTTTTATCCAGATTATTTTGTATGATGTATAGTGATGGGCAGAATAAATGATTTTGATGACATTCGAATGAATCATTCGGGCATGCGCAGAAAGAAGCATGTAAGCCAAACTTTAAAATTGTTTTATTCAAATACTACCAGAAAGTTTGTCAAAGAAAAAGCAAGTTTTCATTTTAATTGGAATGAAATAAAAAAAGCGATATAAAAATATAAAATGTCTTTCGTTCTGCAAAATTTCTGGAGGAAATTGATTTAAAAAAATACGAATTTTGGCAATTCCTTCTTTTTTGTTTACAAAATATCTTGTAGTGATTGATTAAAAAAATACGAATGTTGGCAATAATGCTTTTGCGTATGCCCGAATGATTCATTTGAATGAAACATTCATTCTGTCCATCACTAATTGATACAACGAATTAAAAGGTGTCTCGATATGTAAAATTAATTAATTAGTTTTTATATACTTACACAAACATTTCGGGATTGGGTTGGACCATGTACCATCACGCTTACATGTAGTAGCTGAAGATCCTTCCATTTTCATTCCATCAAAACAATGAAATATAACTGTTGAACCGAGGATATAGCTGCGACCTTCAAAATAGCCGTTGTAGAAAGGACCTGGATCTTCACATTTAATTTCTGCAATAAAAAATGCAATCATTACACTTGAGAACATGCTGTGAGTTGTTTACCATATTAAAAATCTATCTGACCCCTATTCTAACTAAGAAACTTATTAATTTAAATTTATGTTAATTTAAACATAACTACTTCAAACTTGTTAAGAGATAATTATGCATTTTTGACATCCCCCTATAAAGAAGATCTTCGGTGATTGACACGTTGAAAATTTATAATTTCAAAATGTCGATGGTTACGTATATACGGTTGTTGACAGCACATGAAGGAAGACAGTTGACACACGGGCACAAAGAAGAAACATGATTAGCGATGAAAGTGATTTATTTGGAACCAATAATCAAGAATAGTATTAGGCATCAAGAACAAATAGACGAAAGCGCAAGGGGAGGTACTCCACAAAATCAGCAGAAGAAATTAACAGCTAGTCTGGTCAAATCGAAAGGCCGAAGTGATGAAGTTTTAAAAGTTACATGTACGGGTGTTGGCGCGGAAAGCATGATAAAATCGCCAGTACTTGGCGAGAGAGTTTTTGGAGACTACGGTCGGAAGCGTATGGGAAAAAACGATAAATGCTAGATTCTGTCTATGATTATGCATTCATTTGAGAATGGGTTGTAAAGAAAGGGTTGTAAAGATTCTTTCGTGGAGACAAAAAGGAAAAAGAAAAGAAAGTAATTTTGGGATTGGCGTTTGATTTTGCTAAAAGACAGCTGCAATTAACGGTTACTTATGACTCGAATCTAATAACAGGGTGTGAAAGATATGAGCTTGCATATTACAGTTTTAATCTTTTTAATTAATTCTTTTGAGAGCGGATGAGAAGTGCTAATGCTTGCATAAAGAATGTCGGTTATACGTTACATTACTTTAATAAGTAGAGCACAGCTGCTTATATATTTTGTCTAAGTTTTAAGACAGATGCACTTTTGATTTCATGAGAAGAAAACGGTTGAATTAGAAATATGTGAACATTTGTAACTTATTTTTAGCATAACCGCAAAGTGAAGGACTGAGAAGTTTCTGATGTATGCGAGTGACTTGCATTTTAGAATGAAGAAAGTAGATTCGTTATCTAAATTAAATCAGAAATAGGTTTTAGTTAACATATTGAATTTTTTTTTTGGGGGGGGGGGGGAAATTACAGACATTTAAAATCTATAAACTATAATTGTTTATTATTTTTAATTACTTATAATTATTTATTTATTTGGGGGGGAATGAATGAATCTTTATGAATTTATTTTTTTATCTCTATTTTGGGGGGGGAGGAGAAGCATGAAATCAATACATAGATGCTAGATTTTGGAAGAGGAAAGGAAAAGCTTATGTTAACTTGTTAAAATTTTGGGGGGGGGGAATTGAACTGAAGGCAAGATATATGACAAACGTCTTTGTCATATATATCACCCCATTGACCAGAAGAGCTGTACTGTTTACAGTACAGTTTAAAAAATATATACAATACAATTATACTCTCCCCAAGCTTAAAATAATACATACATAATATAACACAAAATACTTGTAAATTATATGAGTTGCAACAGTATAAAGGATTTTGTTACCTCATTAGTCCGTAACGTCAGGCCATAAAATATAAAACATAACACTACCTTCGAAGATTTTTTTTTTTTTTTTATATCTTCGTCCTTTTATTTTCTGTTTTGTTCTTTTTCTTTCTGGTACCAGCTTTAAAAAGTTACAATTTAACTAGACATGTCTAATGATAACTGAGCACAAAACAGTACTCATTTTCTCAATTTGTTGCACTTAAATACTATAATTACTACTTAAGTATAATATGAAACACAAATGAAAACAATTAAAAAAATAAACACAAATAACACATAACATAAACATATATCCTTAAAAATTAACTTGAATTATATGAAAAAGTGAAAATGGATTAACTCAAGTGTAGTGTACTGAAAAGTTGTTTGAAAAAGTTTTAAAATTCGTGCAAGCACAGGACGGTAAAAAAAGAGGTGCATGTGGCACGCCCATAAAAAGGGACCGCCCTTAATCTTGTCAATGCATGACAAGTGTGATGTCTCAGGCTTAGGGCCTTACGACCTAGGTGAGGAGGGCAGTGATGAGAGTCCACATCATTACAACATGAACTCCCTGCTCCCCAATGAAGATCGCACTGATCCCCACACAGGAGCACGATTCGGGAACACATATACTTTTGGGAAAAGGGAATATTGTGAATTAGTAAACTAAATCACAATTGTCTCTCTAAACACAATCTGGTGAGGGGTGGTAACCTAAGGGCAAAAATTTAGAACGGTACCACTAGCCTGAAGGGGAAGAATTAGTAAAAATAAAAAAAACAGATACAAGTGTATCTTATGCAAATCCTAATGTATTGACAGTCCTAGAGTGTTGAGAGACCTAAAATATGTCATAATCGGGTATGATGAAGTGAAACTGTACAAGTCATGTAAGCAAATGCTTTAAGTTTGTTTAAGAGAACTTTTTTTTAATTTATTTAAAAACTCTTATTTATTTAAAATATTTGCAATGTTGTATTCAGTATGAATGAAAGTTTAAAGTGTGAGAGAAAAAAAAATGTGAAAAGATTATATTTATCTACTGTTTATAAAATTGAATGAAAAATTAAAAGAATGGTGTGACCCGATACAAAATATTGTGTAAAAGTGGTCTTCACAAGAAGACATGGACCAGCCGTGAAGTCAGGTGAAGACAAGTTATGCACAGTATACGTAGAATCCTGGCCAGGGATAAAACACTTAGTATCAGATCATATTAAAAATTTAAAAGTTTTTTTTTTTTTTTAAAGTTTATTATTATTATTATTTTTTTTTAATTTGTTACAAATTATCTTTTTCTTAAATTGTAGCGAGAGGCGAGAATGGTGTTAGAAGAATTATTATTTATAACATGACTTGCAGGATCACATAAATGTCCATATCGAGGTGGTGCTAGAAGAAGTCTATCAATATGTACCCTAAATGCAGTATCATCATGAGCATGTAATCTTTTAATTGAAAATGAAACAGGAGAGTGTTTAAATGTTACAATATATGGACCGGTATATTTAGGTTTAAATTTGTCGACTGATTTTAAATAAACAATATCTTTTAAACATATATTTCTTAATTTAGCTTTTCGACTGTGAATTTTGTAACGTCTATCTTGAGCAGTCTTAATGTTGTTATATGCTTTGTCATATATTTTGTTTAAGTCATCTAGTAATTTATAAACTTCAACATGTTTATCTAGAAATGCTTGGTTGGTACTATGATCATATGTGTCAAAAATTAATGAAAGTTCACGACCAAAATGAAGTAAGTTAGGTGAAAATAGTGTAGAAGAGTGTGTCGAACCATTATAAAGTGACTTATGAATAAACAGAGCATTTTCAAAAGAGTGTCCTTCTTGTAGTAATGTGGTAACAGAATATTTAATAGATTTGTTAATCCGCTCGGCAATACTGTTAGATTGTGGGTGCGAGACCGAACTGTGATGTATTTTTATGCCAAGAGCATCATTAAATGCATTATAAATATGAGAAATATATTGTGGGCCTAAATCTGACAAAATACAGACGGGTCTCCCATAGGTAGTTATATAACTAAATAAGCATTTTACAACCTTGGGTGCAGAAGTATCAGTGAGAGGATAGAGTTCAATGTGTCTTGAGAAGTGATCGGTTACAGTTAAAACATGTTTATTGTTTGAGAAAGGACCAAGTAAATCAGTACTGACTGTATGACCAGGATATCTTGGTGTGTATGTAGGTTGAAGAGGTGCGGGTGGAGTGTTATGGTGTTTGGCCTGTAAACATTTGACACATGAAGCTACAAAGTTGAGTGTATCTACATAGATGCCTTTCCAAAAATATTTGGATGTAAGAAATTCATAAGTTTTGGCCATACCAAAGTGTGACAGATGGGATATAGTTAAAACTTTACTTTTAAGTGAATCAAGGACAACAATGTGATATGAGAAAGTATTATTTATGATATCTTCCTTTTTGAACATTAATATTTTAGAATCAGGATGTATGAAGTAATTCGGGAATTTTGAAGAAGGTCCATTTTGTAATATATGATCATAAATACTAGCTAAGGTAGGGTCTTTTTGTTGTTCAATGCAAAAAGTTTGATTTGATATCTCCAATAATGGGTCTCGTTTTGTTCGTTCACCTGAGATGAGAAAATTAACATGACAATTGTTGTTATTAACAGATTTACAAATATCAGATGTTTCATGATCGACTATTGGAAGTGGTTGAGGATCATGGATAAGGTTAGGATTGGTTAGTAAATTTTCTTGGTTGTTGTCAAAATTACAGCGAGAGAAATAATCTGCTAGAACATTTGAAGATCCTGGAATGTGTTCAAAATCATATGAATATTCTGAAAGGTCTATTAGCCAACGTGTGGTTATGTCTGCTGGGTTTGTAGTCTTTTTGTATTTTTTTAGAGGTTTGCTATCTGACAAGATTAGGAACTTTCTGTTGTATAAATAATATTTGAATGCAATAACAGATTTGTAAATTGCCATGAGTTCTAGTTTTAAAGCAGGATATTTTTTTTCAGAGGAATTTAAGGATTTAGAAAAGTATGCTACTGGTAGAAGATTTCCATTATGTTCTTGCATTAAAACGCCAGAGATGGCAATGTTAGATGCATCTGTATTCAAATAAAAATTCTTATTCCAATCTGGTAACCTAACCATGGGTGAACCGAAGAAAATTTTCTGTACTGTTTTAAGTATGTCCTGATGTTTTTCTGTCCAGATGAATTTAGTTTTAGGAGTAGTTAAATCAATAAGTGGTTGCACTAGTTTGTTAAATGTTGGAATTAATGATTTATAGAAAGTTATCAAACCAATAAGCCTTTTTAGTTGTCGTTTTGTAGTTGGTGTAGGAAATGAAGTTATTTTTACAATGTTAGAATGGATTGGTGAAATACAATGATTTTCTATTTGAAAACCTAGGTAGTCGACTTTTGTTTGATGAAAGTTGCATTTATTAGGTGAAAGAGTGAGATTGTACTTGGAAAGGAGGTTAAAAATTTTGTCGAGTTTAGAACACATTTCATCAAAAGAATTCGCACCAATGATAAAGTCATCTTGATAAGTGAAAACACCTTGTAGGTGTAGTTCGTCAATTAAAGAGTCCATTAGAGCTTGAAAGATTGAGGCACTTGTCTTTAAACCAAAGACAAGTCTGCGGTAGGAAAAAGATCCAAACATGGTGGTAAAAGTTAGTTGATTGTGGAATTTTTCTGGTAAGTTAATTTGGTGGTATGCTTGATGAAAGTCGAGTGTTGTAAAGAATGTGTAAGAAGAGAGATTAGCGATGATGTTTTGAATTTTTGGTAGTGGGTAAGATGATCCTTGTATTACAGTGTTTAACATTCGAAGGTCAAGTGCGAGGCGAAATTTTTGTTTACCAGTACCATCTGGTTTTTTTCTAACAAGTAACATAGGACAAGCCCATTCGGAGCAATGTCTTTGTATAATTCCAGCTTCAAGTAATTGATTAATTTGATCTAATGCATCTTTTTGTAATGCCTGAGGTATTGGAAAAGGAAGTGTTTTTATAGGATAGTCATTAATGAATTTCAAATCTTGAATAATTTTATCAGTATGCCCAAGTGTATTTAGAGATTTTGAAAATACAGGGTAATATTTGAGTAACATTTCTTTTAGAATTTCAGCCTCATTGGATGGTAAGTGTTCAAGATTGAAATCAGTTGCAGATAAGTCTTCTTTTCTTTTTTTGAGAATGTCTTTAGAAGCCTGAATGAGATTTAAAAATTGTTGATCTGAGTTGTCTTGACTAATTTTATCTGGGGAGTACTCAATTATTTCCTCGACCTCAAAAAGTTGACCTATTTTAGCTTTTTTTTTTAAGGTGAATGGGATTATCAGAATTGTTTTTAACCGAAATCAGGAAAAATGTATATTGTTGTGGAATTTTTCTTTTTCGCTTTGGATTTTTTGATTTTATTATAGCATCAAATCCTATTAAGTTGTCAACGGGTGAATTGTATTGAAATAAATACTCTTTGTCTGTGCTAATAGTATCTGTGAAAACTGAAATCCATTTTTGTTCCTGAGGGTTTAAGGAAACTCTACGAGTCAAAGCTACTATTTGATTTTTGAAGGAGGTGGGTTGTGTACTACATTGATTTATCTCAGAAGATGGAGTAGTTTGTTTGTTTACCAAAGGAATCGATAAAGTGTTGTCAATATGGATAAGGTTTTTGACAGTATTTACAACAATATTAAATCGTTTGATGAAATCATAGCCAATAATACCTTGGAAGCTAGATGAATCTGGTATGTCTACTACATAGAAGTGGTGGTTGAAGTTTTTGTGCTGTAATTTAATGGAGGTTCTAATACATGCGGAAAAATCTACATCAGAATTGACTGTTTTGATGACAACGCCAGTTGATAATCTCTTATATTTTAAAATTGTTTTTAATTCATCAAATAAAGACTGTGATAGTAATGAAATAGTACTTCCTGTATCGCAAAGTAGAGTAATATATTTTTTTGCAATTGAGGCCTTTACAAGGGGGAGTGATGTTGAGTCTTTAATGACATTGTAAATAATTTTTGTAGTAGTGTCATCATATTGTTCTGTGTTTGTTTGTGTCGTTTCATGCTTAGAAATTTTTACACTATCACATGTTTGTGTGCTTACAGAAGTTACTAGTCTGTTAAGTGAAATTTTTGGTAAGGACGGATCTGGGAAAAAACTGGCTGATGTGTAATCAGTAGTGGGGTGAGGTGCAAAGCCATCAGCAAAATTACACCTCTGACTTAGTTTTCCTGTTGTCGGTTGTTGTTGTTGTGAAATTGTCCTCGTCTTTGTGTATTTAAGCGTTTCCACTTAAAACAGGCTTGCGCTTCGTGACCACTTTTGAAACATAGCTGGCAAGTAGTGCGATGAAATCTGTACGACTTATGTGGAGAGTGGCGTTTGTTAAAATTGCGATTTTGAAATTTCCGTTTGTTGTGCATGCCAGCAAATTTAGTTTTGTAAGTTGCCGCGTCTTCTTTAATTTCTGGTTGTGTTTGGGTATTTACAGAAAGGGCGTTTATTTTCTCGGTTAGCTGCTTCAGCTGGTCGGCAAATATTGAATCAGTTGGGGAAGGGCTGGGGTAAGCATGCAAAATTTTTTCTCCGTACAAAATATCTTGTAGCGCCTGGGCCCTCAAAACAGCGGGTTGGTACTCTGTAATTCCTTCCTCTTGAATTTTGATTCTTAAATTGGAAGGAATGGTTTCCAGGAATTTCATGTACTTAATTTTGTCACGCTCATTGGCGTCTTGAATGTCCGAATAAACTGTTGCAGCCAGAACATTAAGCCTATGGGCAAAGTTTTTAATGGTTTCTGCGGGTAAGAGCGTTAAGTTTGCAAGTTCGACTGCTACCTGTGATTTGCTAGGAGGGGAAAAAAATTAGAAAATTCTCTTTCAATAAAATTTATGTCATTTGAGATTATTAAATCAGGGTTCTGTGTTAAATATTTTAATGCAGGACCAGTTAGTTTACTTTTAAGTAAAGCAATTGTTGCTTGCGGGCTGTATTTATTTATTTGACTAACAGACCGTACTTGGTCGAAAAAGAATTTGAGTGATTCATGATCACCGTCAAAGCTCGGCAAGTTAATTGGTATTTGCCGAGAAGCCATGGTGGTCAAAAATACAGTTAACTAATCTATGAAATTCAAGGAAACACTGCATGCACAATAAAATAACTAAAAAAAATCAATATACACTAGCAGATAATAAATATAAGATGAAAGAAAAAAAATGTAAACTGGATTTATATCATAATAAATAATAATGACAGATCACTGTTTCTTTTTAGCGTATAGATCCCTAACGCTCATTTTTAATTCATTTTTTAAAAAGAAACAGCGATGAATGAGAGAAAAATAGAGGGAAAAAATATATATCCTTTTTTTTTTATAACTTTAAAATCAATTTGTATAGCATAAAATACTGTGAATAGATCTTACCTGGGATTTATCAACACAAGTATAAAAAGTAAAGATTCATGCAAATTATTTAAATTGTTAAGAATGAAACTTAACATTTCTTTTATTCATTTAAAAAAATGAAACCAATATTGCAAGACAATTTAAGTTATTTTTTTTTTTTTAACTGGTTTACTAAAAATTAAAAACTCAGATTAATATTTGTATCCAAAACACCTTAAAAAAAACAATCTTGCCTTAAATATTCATAAAAATATCATATTTTACAACTAAAAAAAATGCAAGATAAAATAATCATATTTATACCATATTTGATGTGAAAGTTCAAAGATTAAATTAACTTAAATTTCAACCTGCATATTTAATTAAGAAGGTTTTGGTAGAGGGCAAACACAAAAAAGAACATAACTAAAACTCTGTTATTAAATATATTCTTTTAAGAATAGAAATGCAATAATTTAACCAAATAAAATTTACTACTGACTGGTAGAGAAAAAAAAATTAATTATATTACAAGAGAAGTATGAAGGTTGAAATGTGCATTTTAATCAAAGCCACAGTTTATTTTATTTTTTTTTTTTTTTTTTTAAGAAAAATTTTTTTTTACTGTGAGTGAGAGAAAGTTACAATATACTAACATTCTATTCATCCTTCATACTTTTGGCGCAGCTTGTCCCCAATGGGACCTTGCGCCATAAAACCCTATACAACCAACCAACCAACCATCCTTCATACTTATTAATTTAAAATAAAATAAAACGCTTTTTTTTTTTGTGCAACCATGATTTGTTCACTAAGGTTTTTTTTTCTTTATGAACATCACTTTATATCACAACATTCTTGTACTAATCTTCTTATTTTGTTTCAAATTTAAAACTGCACTTTAGGATTATTGAAACACAGCAGCGTTAAAAAAAAGAATCACGAACTCAGTAGCACTGATCTTCCGGAAAGTATACTATTTACGTACTTGACACACACCGGAAAATTACGATCACCACAGTAGCACAAAATGCACATGCGCCAGACGAATGCACTAAAATATTGGTCACACTACCGATATTTTATGTTAATGGAAAGAAACACCACTGTAGTTTGTTTTTGAAGAAATGGCACTTTTCTGAAGCACTAATGTTGAAGAGATTTCTTTGGATTTAAAATTCACACGGATTACTTTTAGTAACACTGTTGGAAATAGAGCATTGGAATTTTAATTTTGGACCACTATTTTGAAACGCATACACAATACACGTAACACATTCAACGGCATTGAAGCACTTGAAGGCACAAATAATTTAGGAACATTTTGAGTAGCAGCACACATGAAATTTGTAGGGTGATTTCATTTTGATAAAAAAAAATCGCACACCACTGATCGCACACGCAGATGGAGGGAAGAGGAGGATCCTTGATTTTATGGAACTTAACACTTATAATGCAACGACGGTAACGAAACACTTGTGGTTTTCAACGAACCACACTTTTTTTCTTTAAACACAAATTTTCGCACAACATACTGACACTTTTAGATGAGGGGAAAGCACTGGAGGAAAACAACAATATTGCATTCACGTCTTGAGTTAGCAGAGATGAGGATCGGCGAGAGAATTCCAGTTACGCAGAAAAACACTAGAGTCCGACTGTCTTGAATCCGGCGAAGGGGGTGCGGGGGCAGCACTTCCAGAAAGAGCAGGTTGTCAGCAGAGATGAGGGGGTGGAGAAGGACTCCCGGTAGAAAAGCAATCCAGCATGGCAGGTGGGGGGGCTGTGATGATGAGTTCAAACTGAAGCGAGGCCGGAGTCAGGTACATCGCGCTACGAAGAGATGGGGGGGGGGTGACGCGCGGAGGCAAGAAAAAAACACCGTTGAGATGAGTGAAGCGTATCCGATCATGAACGGAGGGTGAGACTTTGCGACGGAAAAATGTTCAAGCAGTGATTTACGGTGCCTGAGTACCTCCCCTTGTTGGAAGAAGGTGGTCTCTAGGTAGAGACATCGGCGAAGACGCACCAGATTTTATAAAGAAGATCTTCGGTGATTGACACGTTGAAAATTTATAATTTCAAAATGTCGATGGTTACGTATATACGGTTGTTGACAGCACATGAAGGAAGACAGTTGACACACGGGCACAAAGAAGAAACATGATTAGCGATGAAGGTGATTTATTTGGAACCAATAATCAAGAATAGTATTAGGCATCAAGAACAAATAGACGAAAGCGCAAGGGGAGGTACTCCACAAAATCAGCAGAAGAAATTAACAGCTAGTCTGGTCAAATCGAAAGGCCGAAGTGATGAAGTTTTAAAAGTTACATGTACGGGTGTTGGCGCGGAAAGCATGATAAAATCGCCAGTACTTGGCGAGAGAGTTTTTGGAGACTACGGTCGGAAGCGTATGGGAAAAAACGATAAATGCTAGATTCTGTCTATGATTATGCATTCATTTGAGAATGGGTTGTAAAGAAAGGGTTGTAAAGATTCTTTCGTGGAGACAAAAAGGAAAAAGAAAAGAAAGTAATTTTGGGATTGGCGTTTGATTTTGCTAAAAGACAGCTGCAATTAACGGTTACTTATGACTCGAATCTAATAACAGGGTGTGAAAGATATGAGCTTGCATATTACAGTTTTAATCTTTTTAATTAATTCTTTTGAGAGCGGATGAGAAGTGCTAATGCTTGCATAAAGAATGTCGGTTATACGTTACATTACTTTAATAAGTAGAGCACAGCTGCTTATATATTTTGTCTAAGTTTTAAGACAGATGCACTTTTGATTTCATGAGAAGAAAACGGTTGAATTAGAAATATGTGAACATTTGTAACTTATTTTTAGCATAACCGCAAAGTGAAGGACTGAGAAGTTTCTGATGTATGCGAGTGACTTGCATTTTAGAATGAAGAAAGTAGATTCGTTATCTAAATTAAATCAGAAATAGGTTTTAGTTAACATATTGAATTTTTTTTTTTTTTTTGGGGGGGGGGAATTACAGACATTTAAAATCTATAAACTATAATTGTTTATTATTTTTAATTATTTATAATTATTTATTTATTTGGGAGGGAATGAATGAATCTTTATGAATTTATTTTTTTTTATCTCTATTTTGGGGGGGGGGGAGGAGAAGCATGAAATCAATACATAGATGCTAGATTTTGGAAGAGGAAAGGAAAAGCTTATGTTAACTTGTTAAAATTTTGGGGGGGGGGAATTGAACTGAAGGCAAGATATATGACAAACGTCTTTGTCATACCCCCCTCCCCCCTTTTTTAAAAGCATTGGGTGATAATAGATTGCTATGATAAAGTATATCATTTAAATATATTATATAGGAGTAAGAACAAATTTTCTATATAAGTTTATTTTTTTCTATTTTATTAAATAAAATCTCAAGATAAACCTTTGGTATTGGGGAAAATATTCTACACAAAATAGTTTGGTCAAATCTATTGAAAATGTTTTACTAACAATTGCAACACACACATAAAAAAATCATATTCTGAAACATTTCTGTGTAACATTACGGTGCATGCTGTAGCAATGTGACCAGTGTGTGTAGTAACGCACACATACAGTAAAAATTAGTTTATATACCAGTACAATATATGTATATGGTACTTATATCTTATATTAAATACATATTTATATACAATGCATGTTAAACCTAAGGTATGTTATCTGAATGTTATTTAGTTACAGAGTTTGTGTTGAATATTTTGCTTTCTATTATTTCGTTGCAAAAAAAGAAGCAAATCAGGACCTAGCCTAACTGTTAAGGTTTTTTTTTTCTTATAAATACCTGTTTGGATTAAGTATTAACTCTGTTTTTAATAATAGTTACTTGTAATTTAGAAACATTTAATTAATGCTATTCATTTGCAATCGTCGCTTTTTTTAGTAAAAAAAAAATGTTTATTTACAATAAGCTTAAATGCAGTTAAAAATGGGATGTGGATTAATGGAACATATGTCAGATTGACATAATGGGTACTAAAATCTTAACTTGTTTATTCTTTTATATCTGGTAAAATTATTACCATTTCAACAAAATAACATTCAATAAAAGCATGACAAGGTAATATTAGACTTCAATCTATTTTCTATTGGAAAGTTTTACATAATTACAAAAAAAGTTTTATTTAAACAGTTAGATTTCGTTCATTATATTTTTTATAGTGATGCTATTACTCTTGTATATATGACAACTTTCAACTAAACTTCCGTACAATGTGAGTTAACTTGATCCACGTTAAAGACGTTTCCAACCAGAAAATATATCTGAAAAATAATATATGTTTAATTCCATGTTCTTACATGGGACGTATTTGATTGCATTTTCTTTAAAAAAAAATTCTGATTTGAAACGTTTTTAACCTCGGTTAAATTAATCTACAATGTACAGAAGTTTAGTGCGATGTTCAGGGTGGCTAGTGGTCAGGGAAAAATACAGTAAAAAAAGTGATAAACACCAGTACATTCTTATAGAAAAATTTATGTTGATTATTCGATCAAATAATCAATTTGAATTTTTCTATAAGAATATACTGGTAATTAACATTTTTTTTACTGTATTTTTCCCTGACCACTAGCCACCCTGATGTTGTCAGGTATGCTCTTGAATGCGTCTATTTAGGAAACATTTCTACTTAACCCTACAGTGCATAGTCGGCAACACTTTCTATTTAATTTTTAATAAATAAAGTTCTTTGCAACCACTATAATTATATAGAAATATTAATTCTGTAAAAGTTAAACTTAAATATGCTACTAAATAAACTTAAAAATCTATCTTAAAATTTCTGGTGTCAAATTCTTAATATAAGTATAAAAAACACAATTCTAAAAGAAAAATTCATTCCCTGTAGGGTTAATTAATGTGTTCCGTTAAGCCCATGGCAAGTCCCATTAGATCGCGGAGTCGCAGACATAGAACAAAATTTCATTTTACAAATTGAAGCTATTATTCTAGTACTAATTAAGTTATGATTAACACTTTTTTTATCTATTAATAGAAAACTGTGTGTAAAGTAAATCTCTGCCACATAAAAAAAAAAATCTTGTAATTTTAAAAACTACATTTTTTACAGTATAAAATGCAAAACATGCCCAGTTAGCCCCTAGGCTGTCCTACTTCTTATTAGCAAAATTATAATAATTACTAAATAATAATAATAATAAGAAGAAGTTAAAGAAGAATCTTTTTTTTTTATCTATTAATAGAAAACTGTATAAAGTGAATCTCTGCCGCACAGAAAAAAAAAAAAAAAAAAAGCTGGAAATTTTATAAATTACATTTTCTACAGTATAAAATGCGAAACATGTCCAATTAGCCCCTAAAGTTTCCTACTTCTTATTAGCAAAATTATAATAATTACTAAATAATAATAATAATAATAATAAGTTAAAGAAGAAAAAGAAAGAAAAAGAAAAAAAAAAAAAGAATATATTTTTAGATATCTGAGATTTAAATGGCTTTATATGAATGAGTAGATTTATTTTTTAATTCCAAGTAGCATACACACCTTGGAATTTCCAAGGAGTCCGACATCGCCATTTAAGATAAGAAATTTTTTATTTCATATTTAAATTGTAGATTTCGTAATCACAGTTTATTCACAGAATCTGTGATATATTTTCTGCTACTACATAAGACGAAACATTCTACCAAAATATTATATTAAAATTGAACCGTAATCCATATTAGCTAAGTAATATTTCACTAATAAATAAAAAATACAAAGATTTATAAAACAATTCTAATATTTTCTGTTCCATTTAATAATAAATTTCATTTATGAGAGATTTTTAAATATTTCTTGTTCAGAATCATCTGCATGCTGACTCCGTAATATTTAATACTTAAAATAAATTTAAGTAGTCCCTTCTACATCTTTTTTTTTTCTTTTTTCATACAATTTCTTAAAAGATTTCAGTCTAAAGATCCTAAATTTCTGTTTGCTTAAATCGAATGTTTTAAAAAATCCAAATGATATCAGTTAAAGTGAATGTGCGTTATAACAACAATGTATCACTGGAGTGAAAATCGTCGTTTTTTTTTTTTTTTTTTTTTTTTTTTTTTTTTTTTTTTTCCTCACATAAAGTGTATTATGAAAAATAAAATAAATTCGAAAAAGAATAAGTTTTATTTTAACTTTACAAAAAAGGAGAAAATTAATGGAAGAAATGTTTGATAGTTATAGTACTTTGTTTTTTGTTATCAAAGCCAATAACACAAAAGAAAAAAGTATTTTATACAGATAGGCTGATTTATTATGCCTGATTACAGTGATTTATTGTTACGAATGGATCGAAGATTTTTCTTTTCATGGGATGTTTTTCCTAAGTTTGATGTTTTTCAAATTCATTAATAAACTTATCAAACAAGAATATATTTAAATATTTTGGTGGCAATATATATATTTCAAGAATTTTTGTTCTGTGCATGAATAAAAATAAAAATTATTAACCGGGCACATTAATAAAACGCAGACAAGGATTAATGTATAATTAATTTACACACAATAGTTAATATAACCTTTCTTACTCTAATCAAAGTGTAATGCATTACACAGTGTATTTCTTTTTCGACAAATATATTAACTTAACTACAATGATACTTTCGAAAAGTATTTTTATTTCGTGATTTATTTCTATTCAAAGTGTGAACCAGCTGCGTTTTCCCTAATTAAATTTTCTGACATCTGCTAATTAATTAATTTGGAAAACATGACTCCATATGAACTGCTTACTAATTATAAAATTTCGGAAAATACACGATGTTGTATTAATGATATAAAAATGTTATTTCCTAGCGTTCAAAGAACATGATAAGATTGAGATATAATTAGGAAAGAATGTTTTGAAAGGAAGGAAAAATGGGAAAAGGAATTCGTGTAGATGAAAAATAACTATATGGAGTATGTTGTTTACTTCAGATTCAAACACACACAGTAGAAAAAAATAAAGAAGATGAGATTTTTTAGCAACAGTTTGAAAAAGGATGTGTGATTAAGAAGCCAGATACTTCTCAAATGTCAAAAGTAAGAGACAGTTTTTAAGCTCGTATTTAATTTTTAATTTTTAATTCTCTTAAGTCATATAAATGTGCAGATCTTCAGAAAATTCTAACCAATGTGCAAAAAAATCTATTTAAAAAAAATAAAAACTTCTACATCTTCAAAAAACAGTGACCCGAGCGAAGATTTCGAACTGCAGTTTAATATTTTTTAGCAATATCTAATATCTTTTAGATGCAGGTTTAAATTTCCAAAAAAAAATAATAAATAAATAAATAATAGTAATAAGGACTAAAAATATCTGCAAATAACATTTGTAAAACCATAATATAATCTCATTTATTCAAAAAAGCATGGGATAAGGGAAAATAAATTGAGCATTTGAATTTAAATTTCGCTTTTTAATCATCAATATAAAATAAACCCGTGCAGCAACTATGTCCAATTTTATTCATAATAGCAACGGCTTCTTTAGAATCGTCAATGACGTGAAGACTTATAGTGTCTGTAGCACTACCGAAAATTGCAAGGAAGTGGATTTTTTAGGTTATATTGTGAGCAAATAATCCAATTTTACAAAAGTACAATTTATTGTATTTAACATCTAGAGACAGCAGTTAACATTAATTAAATGTGGCAAAGACTTTCATAATTTACTATTTACTGTCCATATTATCAATTTACATTCAGACATTATCTAAAAACATGGTTAAAAAATTTCTTTAAAAACGTCCCTCATTATCAAAAATGTAAAAAAGTTTCAAATAAAAACCTTCATCATTGCACAAAAGCGCTTTCAGATGGTTTTTATTTGAATTTTTTTTACATTTTTGATAATGAGTGACGTTTTTAATGAACATTTTTAACCATGTTTTTAGATAATGTCTGAATGTAAATTGGTAACATGGACAATAAATAGTAAATGTACAGATATTAACAAATGAACACCTGTTTTAATGACTTTCATAATCTTCGGATTTAATTTACATACAGCTTTGGTTGACTTTTAGGGCATGAATAAAAACTAAGCTGGCTCATACTTTTTTCTTCAGTGACTTCAGAGCATTTTTAACTCGAATTAGTTGTCTTTTTAAAATGTAAAAATTGCATTTCATGCCACTTTTTCAGAATCATAAAATTTGTCTTATTCTATCATTCAGTTTTTGTCAGGTAGAAATTTCTCTTAAAAAATATTGGTGTTCAAATAAAAAAAAGTTGTCAGCTTGTTGTGACCATATGGCAGACTTTAATATTTTAAGTTGGTGCAAATTTACATCAATTTTGATCAAAACGTTTCTTTTAAACTACTGTTAAGTGCCTACATCAGTCATGCAAAAAAACTCGCCAGCTAATGTTAAGTCTATGGGAAGGTTCTTGCACGATTTCTCGCTCGCATTTTAATATTTTTAAATTATTTCTTTTTTCGTAGGATAGCTGACATCGATCTCTAGCGTTGTTAGTTTTTACTTTTTCGATTTTGGTTCCAGTTTTTTTTATATAAGGGTACGTTCACTTTCAGAACCAGTTCCAATCGGTTCCAAAATTGCAAATGTCCGCTTATAGAAAAACTGTAACCAAAATCAAAAAAGTAAAAACTAACAACGTTAGAGATCGACCTCAGCTATCCTATTCAAAAAAATCATTTAAAAATATTAAAATGCGAGCGAGAAATCGCGCAAGAACCTTCCCATAGACTTAACATTAACTTGAGCATTTTTTCGCGTGACTAGCGTAGGCTCTTAACCATAAATTGATAAATATTCGCTTAATTAAGATTTCACAGGTATAATTTATCTAATTAGTTGCTACTCAAAAAGAAACGGCACTTGTGTTTTATTAAATAGTTTTTAATGACAAAATACAAATTTTTCCTAGCGATATTTTCATAAAAAAAACATGCAGCAGATACAGTACCAGAAATGCCAATTGCATCTGGGACTTAAATACATATAGACCTGGAGTGATCGTCATATTTTGGCAACCAATTTCAGCGTCGGTGATTTTGGAATACGTGATTAATTAAATGGCATAGATAATGAAACTGCCAGTCAGCCATCGCACTAGCGGGGAGGCTTTCATAGCACCATTGCACACCCCACTGTAATGTGGTATGAATGGCAACCCGATTATTGATGATCACTCTAAGTCTAGGAAATATAAGTATTTGTATTGCCATTCATTTTACATTATAGTGAGTTGTCCAATATTGCTAAACCCTCGCTAGTGCAACATCTGATTGGCATTTTGGTATGTGTACAATCTAATTAACCATATATACCTAAATCATCGACGCTATAATTGGTTCCCAAAATGTGACGCTGTCTTCCAGACTAATGTGGTTATAGATAGTTCCACTTATCGTTCAGAATTCAAACTGTTGAAAATCCTTATTAGAATGGCTTCTAGAAAGCGTTGAATCATTCATAAAGAGTGGTGCAAAGTTTACCCTCCAGGTGCAAAGTAGCCTCACTTTTTGGTGTACAAATTGTTAAAATGTATTTAGTTACCTTCACAGTATGGCTCTTCTCCTTCCCATTCTTTATTCGTGTTACACGTTCTTGTTGATGGTCCTACAAGTTTGAAACCAAATCGACATTCGTACTTCACGACTGAATTGAAAGAAACAGAAGTATAAAAACCTCGACCATTAGGAGGATTTTCGGGAATGGAGCACTGAACAGCTAAACAAAAGGAAGAAAAGACGCATTTCATTATTTGAACAATAAGAACTAAATAGTTAGCGAATTAGTGTTGGTGAACAATATTAAAAATTATAATAATTGTTGCTAGAGAAAATCATAGTTTCTGAAAACTCAAATTACTGAAATATAAATTATTCTCTTTTAATAAATGGTTAACATAAATGAATTTTAGAGATTTAGAAATTTATATTTTCAAAACTATCACACATATTATAAATCAATGATATATGAAAATGAATAAACACCTTCCAAGTCTTTTTTTTTCTTTTTCAGTTACAAATGTTCAATGTGTGAACCTTTCGTAACACGACAGACACTTAACCCATCAAAGCCGGAATTATTTTTATCTTTAAAATGCAAAAATTGCATTTCATACCAATTTTTCAAAGTAGCAAGTTTAGTCTTCATTTATTACGGAGTGTCTGTCATCAGATAAAGATAATATTTCTCTTCAAATATACTGGTATACAAGCAACAAAATGGAGAGCAGCTATCGTGGTACCATATGGTACCAGTAGGCTTTAATGGGTTAATCTGTAAACAAGTTCGTTTCACCAGTTTCGGAGTTTTATACTGCCAATGGTTCTTAATGCAGCGTCGATGCCTTCATTAAGTTCATTGAGTGTTTTCGGCAATAATGATTCATAAACAAGATCTTTGATGTAACACCACAAAAATAAATCACATGGAGCAAGATCCAGAGATCTTGTTGGTCATGCGAATAAGAGAAAATTTTATTACCTTCATGTCCAATCCAGCGTTGAGCGACGGCAAAAATAATAGATTTTTTTTTTATGTGACTTATAATTTGTGTATCATATTATAATATGTGTAATTGTTTGGAAAATATAAATTTTCAAAATACGGCTATTCATTTATGCTAACCCTGTATATATAATACCAAGGTGCCTACAATTCTTGGAAATTAGAAGTAGTCTGCCACCTCTATTTAAGATGAGAAATTTTCTATTTAATAATTACATTGCAGAATTTAAGATCGCTTCGCTTATTCACAGAATTCGTATACATTTTCTGTTGTTAAACAAGACGAAAAATTCTATTAAAATATTGTGGTAAAAGTCTACGCACCCTGTATGTACTGTGAGTATTACAAAAAAGATACATGTGCCTTTATTGTCAGACCGTTTATGATAAATTATAAAAGTATGTTATTAGACTCATAATAATGTTTTCTTTCAGATTACGAATGTAATTTTTGAAATATGGGTCGTCTACATATTTCAAACGACTTGATTTTTTCAAATGATAGCACCCACTTCTCAAACTATTTGCGTTCCTTGTATCAAGGCAACGCGGAAACAGGTATTGTTTAGATTATTTTTATTGAATCTTCATGGAAATATGAAATAAAATATAGTGTGGGTGTATGTACAAACGCAGAAAAAGTAAATTAAATCTCATCAGTAAACCTATAGAGGCAATCCATATATAAATAAAAACAAAGAAAATACAGTTTACCAAGTTCCAAATTTATTTAAAGTTCCTAGCATAATTTTTTTGGTAGCAGTTTTTGAGTTTCTTATATATGATTGCACGATTGCAGAATATTCTCCTTTTAGACCTTCGCAAGGCAAAATGTCGCTATATACGGTAAAATAAGATCGCAATAAACTGTAATTGTACACACTAATGTTTTTTGACGATCAACATTCTGTTTATGTAAAAATTGACGTGGGTTCTAAATCGGAATTTTTTTAATCAGAATTTATTAATAATTTTCATAATTAAAATTTTACTTTTCAGTAAAAAAAAAATAATAAAATAAAATAAAAATGCTGTACTATATTTGGATCTATTAAATGTTTCTCACTACGAAAAAAATATTAATCGGATTATTTTTTGTAAAGATATAAACTAAAGTTTCTCGCAAGAATTTAACATTAGCATCTTAAAAAGTCCTCTTCTAACTTCATTAAGATTTAACAAAAATATATAACAATATACTTTTCTGGGCTGATTTGATCGAAGCAACACAAATTAAGTGTCGAAAGTGGGTATTAGCATTTGACAAATCGAAGTTTGTGCAATTTTCAATACCAAGCCGACCTCTGTTTCAAAAACTGCATTCATATTCTGAAAGAAAATATAATTCAGAGTTTCATGACACTTTTGGGATGATTTTATCGTAAATAGTCTGCGAATAGCAGTAGGTGTATATATTTTTTATATTGAACTATTGTTTATTTTGGAGATTATAGAATTTTTGTGAAAAAAGAAATACAATTATTATGAAGAAACATTTTTCAGTCGCAATTATTTTAATTTCTGATACCTTCTCTTAAAAAATTGCTTTTCTTTGAATGTGGGTTTTAAAAGATATTGCAGATATTTTTGTGCCCAACCTAAAACCAAAGAAAATTTCTTTTTTTAAGATGACAAAATATCCTGTATTGTGGACGTAATATTTTTATTGACACTGTAGCAAAATGTGCACATTGTGGGGAAAATACAACGATATTGAAATCAAATAATATAATATAATCACTTGTTAACTTTAAATTAAAGTGTAATTATTGCTTAACTGATAAAAACATAACACAAAACGTTTAAAAATGCCCTTTAATATAGATTACATATGTTCCCTTCGCTCAAACGGCGACATCTTCGGTCAAAATGATAAATAAAATACTCTCGCAAAGTTTTTGAAAATGGTAAACATAAATCACGAGATAACATGTCCAATGGAAGCAGGTGCTTAAATTGGTCAAACTGGAAAACGTGAAAATTATTATTTTATTTTTATTTTTTTTTCAATCTGTAAAGCATCGCGTGCCAAATTTTAGTTAATTCAAAAGAAGCCGATTCGTAGCAAATCTTATTTTTTTGCAAATATATTTCTATTGATTCACGGATAATGGAGGGGAACTCTTGATGGAAAAATTATTTTACTATTCTTGAAATCAATCTGCAACGGCTCTATTCTATGTAGTCTAGCTAAGGCAGTAGTTCTTCTGTCATATTTCATATCTGCCATATGCTATTTTATTCTCGTTTTAAAATTTCTGTTTGTCATTCCTATATAGTATTGTACTGTTTTGTCTGCCTTGGTGAATGGGATTTCATAAACATCGGAAAGTGGATCAGGTTCTATTGGATCTATTTTTCTACATACTATGTTTTTTTAATTTTGTGGAAGGTTTTGCGATAAGGCAGGTAGAAGAAACACTTAAAATTAAACTTAGAAAAATTTACATCTGAGCGAAGGAAACATATGTAATCTATATTAAAAGTTATTTTTAAACGTTTTGTGCTATGTTTTTTTATCACTTTAAGCAATAATTATACTTTATTTTGATATTGAAATCTTTAAAACGTATGCATATGCGTTACTTTAGAAATGAATTCCAAAGGAAACGATCTCTCTTTAAAATCAAAAGACAAATTATCCTACAATATGAAAATATCCAGTCTCTGAGATTTGAATCCTGTCACTTCGGTATCTTTTCCTTTTTGATTCCACCATTTCAGTTTTGTAATATTGAAATTTTAAACTTCGTATTTTTGTACAATAGAAGAAATATAGGTTGTTTATAGGCGTTTAATGATTAAAAGTTCTTTCATGACATTATTCTGAATTATAGTCCAGTGCAAAACTTCTAGCAGACGATAATGTCTACAGAGGTGCCAAGTTCCCACTAATCTTCTGTAATAAGTAGTTTAATCTAACCCGGTTTAACAACGCTTCAAACCAGAAGAATTATTGGACGATTCTTTATTTATTTAATTTTAGATTTCTACGTAGAATTTATTTAATTTTATTTCTTAAAAAATTTCTGGTGCGAAACGTGTTAAACCTGGGTTAAATTGCCCCACATATTACTGAATATTAATAAGAGCTTGGCACCTCTGTGTCTATCAACAGCTCATGAACCATTAAAGTGCACTATTTACCTGTGCACTGTCTTCATTTTATTATTGACAGATTTTCCGGGATTAAATAAAGCAAAAATTAGTAGTTGGAAAAAGTGGTAGATATTTTGAATAAAACATTTCTTAAATATGACGACACTGAGCTAATCAAATGTAACTCTACTTCCGTTTGCAAATATGACGTGCTATATATACATTTCACTCAAACAACTACGAGTATGTACGCTCTAGCAAGGTATGCCTCCTATATGACATTCAATAAGATATATTTTCTTTACGATGCTTTGTTTTAGTATGAGTATGTAAGTGAATCTATATTGTACGATATTTGAATTATAATTTCATTACATGGTTCTGATGAGTAACTAAATACATATGCAAATTCCAAACTTTTGTGAACATTTCTGCAAATTTTATTGTATCACAATTTCTTTTTTGTGACAGCATGATATTGTTTTTATGTGTAATTCAGTGCACATTTTTTGTAGCTATCTTCTTGTTGTGAGCATGTCAGTCAATTATATTATATGAGGATATATAAATTGTAATAAGTAATGTGTTACGAAAAGTTTTTATTGAGGCAAATCATTTTATATCACAGGAACCAATCGGATTTATAAAGGGTAAGATTTACGCAAGCTGTAAACAATAATAAATGAAATAATGGTAAATATATACACACTGCTAAATTGTTGTATCACTTTAAAATATATAAAATCTACATTAAAAACACATATCTACAAGTTTCGACCTACATTTGAGGCCATCATTAGGATGAATGTCAATCACCAGACGTGTTTGACTGTACTGTCGTTGAGAATTACAAGGTCCGGACACCTGGCCAGTCAGCTTCAACTTAACTAAACTGTATACTAGACCAGAGTTTGTACGCTTTTAGCACAATTTTTAATATAATTTTTAGAATAAAATGAACCGAAAAACCTGGGAAAAGTCTGACTTTGACAGCCGCCAAATTTTGAAAATAAACGAGTAGACATAGTATTAAAGGGGAATATGACACAATTAGAACAAATTCGACAAAATGAATATGTAATAATACATGATGTATACATATATACAGAGCCCGATGACCCAGAGTTCGTACGCTTTTACCACAATGTTTTAACAAAACTATTCTATTTAATATTTAAATAGCAGAAATCGTAGACGCCTCGTTTAATTGAATGATTTGTAATACTTTTCTGCATTTAAATAAGGTGAAAAATTCTATTTAAAAATTGTGGTAACAGCGTACGAACCCTGTAGACCGCCAACACCATCTATTAAATTACATTATTATTAAATGCCAGACTGAGGGAATAATCCGAGAAATACAAGTGACCAAAAAACCGAGAAATGACAAACCATTGAAAAAACAATAGCAAACCACCTTCCACTTTTAAAACTGAAAAAAAGCACTACATAAATATTTAACAAAGCTAACCAAATTCTTGAAATACTGAACGATACCGTTGCACCCCTTTGATGGATTGCCTAATTGAACTTATTTGCACAAAATTACACGTTACATTAATTTTAACGTTTTCAAAATCAATAGTTCGGATCTTGGAATTTTCAACGACATTGCAGTGAGAAACATCTTGTGATTGACTTTTATCCTGATAATGGCCTCAGATGTAGGTCGAAACTTGTAGATATGTATTTTTAATGTAGTTGTTATATCTTTTAAAGTGATGCATAAATTTAGCAATGTGCATTTTCCATTATTTCATTTATTAAAGTTTTATATGATGTAAACGTCCAGGACTTTTAGACATTTTTTATAGCTGTAAACAAAGTACAGAAAGTAAAATCACCACCGACTCACGTTTGCAGGAAGGCAAAGCAGCACTCCATTGTCCATTTGATTGACAATATCTACTGGGTCTGCCAACAAGCTCGAATCCGATGTCACAATGATACGTCACTCTGCTTGTGAATGTAAAAGAATCACCTTCCCGCCTGCCATGTTCAATATCTCCTAGAGGACTGCAACTTCGGGCTATACAAATAAAAAATAATATTTAAATCTTATACAATTATATAAATAGTGTTTATTGAACGAATTGTTTTTGAAAATAATAATTATGTATATCGGGTGATGCAAAAGTTTGAGGGATATTTTAACGAATAATATTTTAACCTTTTATGATTCAACAATTCTGATTTGAAAGATATTTATTGAGATGTTAGAATACATCATTTTGAAGCATGTAAAAAATAATGAAAAAATGTTAGAACATAAAAATAAGATATTATTGACTAAAAGGTACTTTATTCACTTCAGCAATAAACAAAAAAAATACATACTTCTCAGGAATATTGTCAATTTTCTAATACAAAATTGTAAAGTATACGAACTTACCTTTGTAAAAAATCTATTTTTGAATGTCTCCAGCCTTTTTAATTTAGAAAAATTTATAAAGTTCATTTTAGCAATAACAACATGAAGCTGTTCGAATGATAAATAAAACTTTGGCATGAAAAATTAATTCACTATTGCCACCTGTTGATAATTCTATGAACAATTTATGTTAATTGTTGTGTTGGAAGATAGCAGCAATAAATGAAATTGTCTTTTAAAGCGCACTGTATAAGTAACATTGAATTTTGGGTATGTTGCAAATATGCAACGCGGTGATACAAAAAGATTAATAAAAATTACACAATACTTTGATTTTAACCCATTAACTGCCAAAACTATGTGGGCAGAGTATTCTATATTTTTACTGAAATTCGTTTCCCACCAAAAATTCTGAAATAATAAATGGTAACTTTAATAGCAAAATTTTTGTCATTAAGAAAAGTATTTTTTAACATATTAAAATAGTGGTGGCTAGGCAGGGTTTTTTTTTTTTTTTTTTTTTTTTTTTTTTTTTAATCATACATTTTTATTTTGAATGTTGAAAACCACGAGTACACTTGTGGTTGGCAGCCAATGGGTTAATAATCTATCTACAAATATGGCATTTTTAAGCTATAAATTTAATTTTGTAGAAATGTTCGCTGTATTTTCTTATTTTGTTTGAAAAGTAAAAATACTTATAATATAAGATATTACAAAAAATAAATGAATCAACATTTAAATTTAAATCGTAACCCAATAAAATAATAAATGATTATATAAATTACGCTGCGGACTAGTAGTCATCAAAGACTTTCTTAATAATGCAGTTAGTTGACATTTACATTTAGAAAAATATGGGAGTTTAAGAAATAATGTACATTTAAATACTCATTTAAAGACAGACATTTCAAAGATTGGAAAAGAGCCAATTTTCATAAATCACACAAAAAATGAAAAACTAAACAGCTCCAAACAAACAGCATCTATAGTAAACTTTCAAGTTTGTGAACTTTTTCGTTTTACCGATTATCATCGTTAAATTACCCATGACACACTTCAGCTTTCAAAGTTATAATAGTGTAACTAACCAATTATGAAAATTGGCGCTAATTGCATGGAAGTTATCCAGACATATCAATTAATTAATAACAGTATAATTCCTAATTTCAGAAAGCGTCATACTAGAAGGATTGCAGTAGAACTTCAGTTGAATCTGTATCGGAACCTGAAGATATTAAACCGCATTGGAATATATTATAATGCTTCTAATAAATCATTTGTTTTTGAATATTTAAGAAAATACTGACTTACACGACCATAAATTTAACTGGCTTACTTATTATATTAGATTGTGAAAAATATTATAAAACCGAATAAAACAAAGAGTCCAAGACATTTTTCTAGTTATAAATATTGTTTTTTTCTTCACCCAATGCATTATATGCGTCTTCACCTTATGCTATATATTTATCATATTATTTTGCTTTTTATTTATCCTATTATATTATATTTTTTCGTATTTATTCACATTAGTTAAAAAGCGACTTCACCGGTAATTTTTAAACTTTTTGATTATTTTTTAATTAGCTTAATATCTATAATGGTCTACGATGAATTAGGTTTAATATTTTTTAAATTGATGTATTCAATAAATATAAATAATGTTCTTGATCGTTGCGAAAATTTAGTTGTTAAAAAGATTTATTTCATAAAAAATAAAATCAGAGAACATATCCTAAATATGATAGAATAAAAACAGCTTAAATTTTTATCAATTCAGTACTCTATGTTCATTTTATTGATTAAGTTACAATGGTCTCAGTAGTGATTTGATGCTAAATACTATAATTTAATTTTATTTGCCTGTTTATTAGTTGACTATTGAAATGTCATGTCATATTATTATGTAAATAAAAGGATCTCCGTAAGTAGAGAATAATGCTAAGTAAAACGGCAAATAAATCTGGTTATACATAGAGAAAGTTTGTTTTAACCATTAATTGCATAGTGATGTAAATTTCCATCTCTTTTTATTTAATTTTTAATAAATAAATCAACTTTTTCGCCACCACTATATTTATGTAGAAATATTAATACAGTAAATTTCCCGTGAACTATGTTGCTGAACAAAGTTAAAAATCTATCTTAAAATTTTTGGTGTCCAATATTTAATATATATATAAAAAAACACAATTGTAAAAGAAAAACTCATGCAAAGAAGGGTTAAATTTATAAAACAGTCTTAATCAAAAACATTTTAAAATTTTATTTAAAAATTTTAAATTAAAGTGACGATTAATTAGAGTTTACACATCAATTTAACCTACAAAATCACTGCTGCAATATTCCATTTGAGACATTTATATGTTCATCAAGGTGCCTACACTCCTTGGAATTTCCAAATATTACGGTAACACTATCATAGATAAGAAATCTTTGTCTAATATTTTTTCTTCCCATTAGAAACTTTACAGCGATTAATCGTTGAGTTTATAATACTTTTCTTTGATTACATAAGGCAGGGGTCGCAGTGTCCTATATTTTGTTTATACATTTGATACCACTATTTTCAAACCATAAATTTCATGGTAGATTTCTTTAAAATATGCAATAGAAGGATCAAGATTCCCTTATCATAGATCAGACTTGACAATCCGGAGAAAGTCTATGGGAGAAAATGTGCACGGTAATTGCCAACTTATTAATTGACTTTCTCCGGAAAGTATCGCCGCCTGGTGTATACTACCGATACTAGTTCATAAGCAAATGCATAGATCAAATGGAGCAGTGAAAAAATTTCGTGTTATTTCGTGTCATAAATACTCCTATTACCATGGAGATCATGCCTATTACTGACGATTGATGGCGCTAACAGCAGGACAACCATGCGGTCAAAGGAAACTTGCTGATTGTGAGGCCTGATACTATGATAAGGAGGCCTTGAGAAGGATATTGTGAATGTTATATTTTGAAAATAGTGGTGGGGATTATTAAAAAAGTATAGGACGCTGCTACCCCTGCATAAGAGGTAAAATTTAGTTAGAAATTTCTGGTACAAATTTACGCAATCTGGTTAGCAACTTAACAATTTTAACAGAACGCCGCTCCAGGGTTGCCAAGTTGACCCTTTTTTTTTTAATTCAAAAATTTCGAATCCTTACCGGGAATTCTGAGAGAAGAATTTTTATTTTAACTATTCACGATATGTCTGTCATTAAATAAAAAAAAGAATAATGTAGAAAATTTCTGGTATAAATGCGAAATTTCGAAAAAAAAGAAAATAAAAGGCCAAACTGGCAACTCTGCGCCGCTCAAGCAAGAAAAGTTTGCTTGCTTCGGTACTCAAACCTTATGGATACCACTAATTTTGAACTGTAATCTTCGCCTTATTTAATGGCAGAAAATTTCGATTAAATAAGGCGAACACTTTAGTATGGATAAAGTGGTATTTGGTCCCTATTTTTAGTTTATCGTGTCAAAAAAGACGAAACTGTCAAGTGGTAAGTACACTTTAATTAAGAAAATGGTTTAGATAATCGTTTTTTAAACTATTTTTCGTAAACTATTAATTAAAATATACTTTCATTAGACTAAGATATTCATTTCAAATCTACTAACTTACTACAATAATATTTAATTCGAATCTGTTATATATTGAGATACCGCTGTTGAGTGACCTTTCATTTACGCTCATAATTTAAATGCGAAACAGCTTCGTATGTATGTCATCCTATTAAATTTAATTACTGGATTGTCAACTCGTTTGCAGTCACAAAACTTTATAGCACGTTTACTAACATTTTGGATTATGCATTTGTTTAGAATGTAGACATTGATATTTGTTGTGTCGTATACAAGGTGAACCAAAAGTCCCATTACTCCTAAGAATTTTTCAACGATGAACGATTATGTATTCTGACGTGAATAGAATAATATATGACACGTTAACTGAGACGGTTACAGATAAACATTTATTTCAGAGTATCTGTCGGTACACATTTATCTACATTAACATTATGTGCTTTAAAATACCCTGAAAAGCTCTGCTTAGCGACGCATCAGGGATCGTAAGCAAACGCACAGCAATTACCTCTTTAAACCTCTCGTTCACATAAGCCACACATATGAGGCTTCTAATTTAACCCTTTTAATTCTTATGCATTTGTTTAGAATGTAGACATTGATATTTGTTGTGTCGTATACAAGGTGAACTAAAATTCCATTATTCCTAAGTATTTTGCAACAATGAAATATTATGTATTCTGAAGTAAATAGAATAATATATGCCACTTTAACCGAGAAGGTTACAGACAAACATTTATTTCAGAGTGTCTGTTGGTATACATTTATCTACATTAACATTATGCGCCTTAAAATACTCTGTAAAATTCTGCTCAGCGACGGAGGAGGGATCGTAAGCAAATGCATAGCAATTACATATTTAAATCCCTCGCTCACATAAGCCACATATGAGCCTTCTAATTTAACCATTTTGCAACCAGCGTCCGGTATGAGGTTCCCGTATGAGGACATTTAAGGTACTCAGAATCCCTGATTATTCCTACTAAAAAATATATTGTAAATTTTGTCTTATTCAATTAGAGCATTCCTACGATTAAATTAGGCAAACATTTCTAATTTGAAAAACCGATGATAAAATATTAAAAATTCTGTAAAAAGTGCTCATTGCGAAGTGGTTAAGTCACTAAATGAGTGGTTCGAAAAAAAATTCCGACTAACTTTTACTTTGACTGACATCTCTGAACTTTTAAATTCTATGTGTGGCTTCAAATTTGTTTTAATTTTTGATAATATATGACAGTGCAAGTTTTTTTTTTCAGATCGGAGACATTGCACTCTATGTCTTTCAACATCCGAAGGACTGAATAGTTATAATTGAAAAAGAAATTATCCATTTAAAACTATTTTTACTTTGTACAATAAATAATAATACTTTTGAAACATGGTAAATTAAAGTATCTGTAACATATCCTAAATTGTATTAATGTCAATGAATATGTTAAATGCATTTTATAACAAGCTTTCGTTTATGGTACTTGAAAGTTTTGTTAGAGCATAAACGGTTAATAGAATCGTACAAAACAAATTGGCCTTTTTCTACCTATCATAGAATAGCATTTTAATTATACCAATGCACAGACTGTTTTTTACTTTCTTCTATCTATACAAGAAGAAAGTCTTAGATTCATGAAAATTTTCAACTTGCGGCTTTTGACGGATTATAAGATTCAGAAGATCCTGACACGATTTGAATGTTTTTAAAATATTATCTGTCCATGCCTCTCTGTCTGTATGTATGTGACACAAATTTTGCGAGAGCACTAAGTCACGAACTACTGCGTAGAATAGAATAAAATTTCATATGAAGTTCTATACTTATGCGAACTAGTGCTGATTAGTTTTTGAGCAAAAGCCCCCAAGAAAGGGTGCCGTAAATTTATGATTTGCTCGATTTATGTGATGCTTATATCTCCAGTTTTTGTGCGCAGAATTAACACATTCACTGCCGGGTTAAAATTACCGGAATTTTATATTATTTAGAAAGTTCGAATTCATACCAGAAAATACTAAGAGCAATATTTACTTTATTTGATTACAGACATTTCGTGATTACATAAACTAAAAATTCTTCTTTTGAAATTTTCGGTATTGACAGCGAATGGGTTAAATGAAAAATCCAAATTTAGAATCCTCATGATAGGAATAGATTGTCATTTAAATTTGGTTGTCGTCATCTAAGAGCGATGCCGGAATTCGATGATTTCTTTGAAGTATATGATGCTTATATCACCAGTTTAATTGCACAGACTTCAAGGAAAATTCATACTTAGCATTTTGAATATGGGAATACATTCTTATAAAGGTTTGGCTGCAGACGTCTAAAGGAGTATATCGAAAATTTATTTGATTTATGTAAAAGAAGGTTATGTGATGTCCATAACATACGGATTTTAAATTATTTGTTTTCATAATTCGTGAACGAAAAGGTTAAATTAGTTAATAGTGTGATAATGCGCGCTGAAAACATTATCTTTAATATACCTCTATAATGTATTGTTGCACGATGGAAGACTTTCGAGTGGACGTAATAAATATCTAAATAAATAAACGATAAAATAATCCACTTTCGGGAGACCAGTCCTGAGGTGTTATCAATTATAAAGAACACCACCCAAACAAACTCCGCCGCACAAATTCACGAACTTGAAAAATGCATTTTGAATGGTTTCTTGAATCTCGAAACTGCAAATTTTTGCGTTATTTAATTACTACGAAAATTTAACAAAAAATTTCGCCTTATTTAACAGCAGATTTTGGCGCTTAAATAAGCCAAAAATATCTATTAAATTTCAGTGGTATTAGAAATGCGTAAAACTTTGCAGCTATGAAATCCTTTCGAAATGCATTTACTGCTGTCACTCATCGAATTATATGCAGAATTTCATACAGTAACTGGGGGTGAACAGAATTACCTACCATGACAGACACTATCGTCGCCAAAGCCATTAAATAATAAGCCCAGTCAGATAAATGGGAAACTTTTCGCAAGTTGAAAATCGCGCCATCTAGTAGATGGGATGCTTGCATTCGGCACCAAGAATATTTTAATAAAATTTTGCTTCTAAAATTAAAGCTTAAAATAAGGAGTTCATATTTTCTAAAAAAGTCGTTAGTAAATTCCGGTGTCAGTCAGTAATTTCACATTTTACGAACAGAATTTGTCTGTGCCGGAAAGGGTTAATTGCATAGTGATGTAAATTTCCATCACTTTTTATTTATTACGATATATATCGTCGATATATTTATTACGATATATGTATTATCGACCATCAACGGGGAAAATTAGATTGGGGTTGCCAAATGTTTCTCAATGAATTGTTAATATTACACAAATCCATTAATATTTTTTTTAAAAAATACATCGAAGAATATCTAATGCTCTCGAAAAATTGCACTTAAGATTTATTAAAATATTCACTTTTAATTAATAAAGATTTAAGAACAAGCATTAGTTTTACTGTAATTTATTGGCCAATTTTCTGTTTTGCTGGAAATGTCATATTAAAATATTTATTAACAATGAATGAGTGTGAAATACTATTTATACAGCGTTGGTTAATTTAATGAATATAAATTCATGAATGTTGAATAAATCATTAGTATTACATAATGCTACATGAATAAATCATGATGAAACAAACATGGAAAAGTAATGAAAAGTAATTCTGACATTTGTCTAGGGATGTGTAAATTCTTTATTCATCGACCTACTAATTTGAATATTTTACTCTAGTAAAAGACTCATTCCGTTAATTAAGTTAATTTTATGTCTGCTTATATATTTTATTAAACACTTTCATAAAATATTAGAATTTACGAACAAATAGTTTCATAAATGGTATTTATTAAAACTGGATGTCCAGCAATAATATAAATTATTAATATATGACATAAAGGTGTGTTTTTTTAAATTTACGTATACGTACATATTTTTAGAACAGCATATAAATATATATAGGACATCATTTTCAAGGGATTTTGGTATTTCAGGTGTCCTTACTGTTTACATTTGGGCAACCACTAATTTTGAATAGTAATCTTCTTACCTACAATTATGTAAGGAGAAGAATGCTATTAACATAAGTTGTAGCAGAAATATACCTTGTTGCTACCCCTGGTGTTATATAAGGATTTTTACAATATATATAATAAGTTAAATACAGGATGGTTATAATTAAACGTGGGCGATTTAGAGGATCTGGCAGGTTAAACGGTTAAAATAGCTCGCAGCGTTCCTAATTTTTTTACCGTTCCGACCAATATTTTAAAACAAACATCTTTGTTGTAGACTTCTATTGCAGTTGTTAAAAGAGTCTGAAGAAATTATACCATCCATAGACACCTATGTGCACCGACCTTTAGGAAAAGAGTAATTGAGTTATAAAATAAATTCTACGAAAATATTTATAACCTCCCCAATGATATAATTTCAGAACTATCATATTATAACACATTCGAACCCCATCACAGAATCACCCCAATTATTCCATAATTATGGAAGAAAAGTGAACTTGAGTTCCTCACATTGTCTTTCTTTTCTATTTATCTTTCTAATTAAAAAAAAAAACTATATAAAATTTGATACTCTGTAACAAAAATTTAAAAAAATAGTTGACACGAAAAGTGCTCTTTTTTGTTGTTTGCTTATCCTGTAGCTTTGCCACTTCCTTGGGCTTAGACTGCCCTTTAGCCTGCTTTAAACAGTGCTAAATTCTTTTTATTTAACCTTAAAATTAACTTTATAAATTGTTAATATTACTTTCAATTTTACTAAATATTTTTATATTAGTCTTCATAAATTATATTATTATTATTTTTTTATTATTATTCTGTACCACTTATTGTTATTATTAGTTCCTTAAATTCATTTAAAATTTTGTAAGAACTAACTTAGTTGTAATTCAAAGTAGTAGCTTTTAACGACAGTTAGATCTTTTCCAATGGCTCATCTAATAATAAGACATTTATCTATTTTAAAACAAACATCCTTGTTTAACATCTGTAGTTGTTAAAAAAATCCTAAGGAATTACTTAAAGCTTTACAGCTTTATTGGGCGTAAAGCTGCGTTCAACTCGGTAGCCCCTTGAAGCTGATTACACTGTTTAGACACTGTTTTAAAATAATCTACTTGGAATAGATTTGATTGCCCATTATTGCAGAAAAGGTAGAAAGATTTAGGTACCCTACAAGCCCTGGGATATACAGACAATCCAAGAGATGTCATACAAGAATATGAAAAAGAAAGTTAAAAAACTGCCGCTAAGGTTCGCTTTTTAACAAAATATGGAAAAAAGAGCATCGAAAATGTGGAACATTTTAACAAACCTAATAATAGCACTACAAAGGATGTGAATTTTCTTTTCCCTTTGCTTAACCCTTTGATACCACCTAATTTTAATCCGATTCAAACCAGAAACTTTTAATTCAATTTTACTTTTTTAACTTTGACGAAAAAAAGTTGAAAAATTGCTTATTTTGAACTATTTTATTCTTATTTTGAACTAAATTCTTTCCTAAATTCCGGTGGGAGTTTAACGTTACAGGAGCACAAGTGATTGTCCCTGAAAGGGTTAAAAGCGTACAACCAACTTGAGTGAAAAATTGGGACCAAAAAAATCGTCGGTTGGTGAAAATTTCGACCGAGTTTCGAACCCAGATACCTTGGTATAGCGCAACAAGTTTTTTACCAATTCAGTCATCCGGACGACAACCAGTCTGGCACCTCTTTCACTAATGTACGTTGGCAAGGCTTCAACTCCGCAGCCCAAGATGAAATGTCAACATGAGCACACTATCAGTGTCGTACATGAAACGAATAAATTCCCAGTATCGGATAATATATATTTAAATTTTCACATTCTTTGTAGTGCTATTTTAAAGATTTAAGGCGTAGTTTCAGTCATGAAAATTTAATTGAAAATTTAAAACTAATAATATTAGCATTAATATGGTAACTCATCTGTAAAAAGTTCATAAAATCGTCAATAAAAGTTTAAAATGTTATAAAATGGTGTTTTTAATAAATCATAACCACCAATTTCATCGAATCTCAGTCGATCTGATTTTTGGTAGAAGAGACATTTAAAGAACTTAGTTTATCATACAAAAATTTCTAAGTTGCTAGAATTATAAAACTGTATCACATTTACAAGTGCAAAAAATTCTATCTGTTCCATTCTGAGCTGCTATTTGAACCCACTGTTTATCAACTGTACATTTTATAAAGGCTCGAGGATATTTTCAGCCATATTTGCTGCATTTTACTAAACAGCATTCATAACAGTTTATGTGCATTCTGTATGTATGATGTTTTTCTTTTCTTTACTTTCGTAGCCTGTAACGTAGGATAGAATAACTGGTTATTTTTTAAACTTTTATTAACAATTTTAAGAATTTTTCACAGATGAGTTTCTAACAGATATTAAAAGTGCTGGATGTGTTGAATGTTATCCCCTCTCCGCAGAGGTGTCAAGTTCCCACTAATCCTCTGTAATATGTGGTTTAATCTGACCCAGTTTAAAAACGCTTGAAACCAGAAAAAATATTGGATGAATCTTTATCTAAGTTCAGGTTCCTACGTGGAAATTATTTAATTTCCTAAAAAAATTTCTGGTGCGAAACGTGTTAAACCTGGGGCAAATTAACCCACATATTACGGAATATTAATGAGAGCTTGGCACCTCTGTCTACGTGCACGGTTTCCCATATTTCGTTAAATAGCTACTTCTAACAGAAGTTTTTAAACTTTTTTTTAGACTTCTTTATGCATAGCTACCAACTTTTACCATCTTTTTAAAAAGAAAATATTCCCTATTTAATCGGGATTTTCTGAAAATAAATAAAGCAAAATTTACTTTCGAAAAACACCGGTAGCTAAAAAGCTTAAAAGTCGAGAGCTATGTTTTATGCCATCCCTTCAATATCCTGTATACAACGTTTGGTGCGAATCCGCTTAACCGGTTAGGCTGTAGTATGATCATAGATAGGTTGAAATTATTTATAACCCGCCTCCATTTAAAATGTTGACAGACAGAAAAAAGGGCACACTACCCACACTGCAAATCTTTATACAGTTTTCAGAACACTTTTTAGAACCCTTATTTTGTCACCTTTCTTAGAACATTTTGCACTTATAGGAACAGTTTTTAGAATACTACTGAGACCACTTCCTTTGTTCATCACACTTTCTAGAGCACTTTTTGAAAGCGAAGATTTCACAAATGTGCCCAAATGTGTTCCCAATCTGTTCTCAAATGTGTTACCAAGTTTAGATTTAACAGATATCCCGAACAGAGCACTTCCGGTACACTTTCAGAACACTTTCTTTATAGCGGAGCATATTCGGAACACATTAAGGGAACACATTCAGTATTGGTGACTGGAACACTTATTTTGAACCAGTGTTCCAAATGTGTTCCCAATGTGGGATGGGTATTTATAGTGCATAAATATATATAAAGGTGCAACATTTTCTGTGCATTATAAAACAGAATGAGAAAACAAATTTTTACATTTACACCAGTTATGACTAAAAATATATGTGGTTTTCCATGTAAACAATGATTTCAAAATCGCTTTCATGACCAATAGCGACTCGCAGAACACAAACACTAGTTGAGGTTTTCTTATGGCCTAATTAGGAAGCCTATCGTTACATTTCGATAACGAAGAGAGATATTGGTTTCTATGAAAATAAATCATAACCGTTTACCTATCCGACGCTAATGTCAAAAAGTACTACTCAAGCTAATGCCATTGTCAAAGGCGTGCTCTAAATATTTAGTTCCACGTATGTAGATTTTCTTGAATAAAACATTTGTAAGCTTTTGTTCATACATTATTAATTCTATCAAATTTTATATTAAAACCAATGTACCAGACATCTACCAGATATAAATTTTAATAATTAAAAAAACTATTACCAGAAATTTTGAGTAGAATTATTCATCTTTATTTAATCGCATAAATAACATTACAAATTCTTCGAATAATCGTAGTATAATTTGTAATCTGAAGACAAAATATTAAGCAATGATTTCCATTCTAAAAAAGTGGTGCCATACACCTTGGAAATTCTAAGGAATGTACGCATATTGTAAATCCATATATTGGCACATTTGGATTGATGCGTAAACCTGGAAACCCATCTAAGCTTATAGTGTTCAAAGAAAAAGGCTGGACTTCTATTGTTTACATAGAAAATCACCAGTCAACAATATTTCACGTACGATATCTATAGAATTTTTTAATGTATTTTTCAGAATATGTGTCCTAAGTATATATGTATTATTGACTCAAACATAATCCAAAACAAATATACTGGAACATTGGATATTTCAACTTTTAATAAAATATACTTTAAAGTGATTTATCACGAAATGAGTGTAATAAGTATTGCGCGCAACATATCTCTGGAAGTACTTGATATTTTTACATTATTTTTAGACGTTATAGATTATGTCATATCTATATAATATCAATCTTAAGACTAAATCTACCTATGTTTATTGTTTCATCTAGAAAAAAAATATATGCAATACATTCAACTTTACTTTAAAAATATAAATCTTTCTAAATACACATGTTTGGTTCACAGAGGTGCCAAGCTCTCACTAACCGTCCGTTATATGTGTATTAATTTGACCCAGTTTATCAACGTTTCGAAGCAGAAAAAATATTTGAAGAATATTTATTATCTAGTTAATTTCAGATTTCTACATGGAGTTTATTTTATTTACTTTAAAAAATGTATGGTGCGAAACGTATTAAATCTGGGTTAAATTAACCCACATATTACGGAAGGTTAGTGACAGCTTGGCACCTCTGGGTTCAGTCTTAGCACTTTGCCGTCCGGCGACACCACAGTGGTGTCGTACGTAAAATAACTTAATTTTAATCCTTAAATGCTACATTGGCACCAGAATTTTGGAATGAAAAATTTCCTTTTATCAAGTACATGAAGAAAAGATTTTACTTATTTTCAAATAAAAAAATTTCTACATTCTGGTGTCAATCAATCATTTCAACATTTTACGAACAGAAGTATTTTTACGAGACATGCGGATTGCAAAGTGTTAAGATATAGTTATGATCTATAAATCTGCGATAATTGCATGTAAAAATATTAAGTGGTTCAATAGAAAATCTTGCGCACAATTAAACAAAAATGTATATTTTCTACATTTTGAGATACACGTCTGTAAAGTATCCTTTAAGCATTGCTTACATGTGGATCACCTAATAAGTTTCTAGGCATAACTAGCGTAATTATAGAAATTGTTTTATCGGTTTGTCTTAAAATGCGCAGAAAATATTGCTTTTTCAAATATATGTTCTTCAAAATGTCGAAGTTTCTGAAGATTTAGGAGTAGTATGCCTCCATAAAAAAGAGTTTTTTTATTTAACACGTTTAATATCTAAAAAATCCCAATAGTTGTTTTTTTCAAAATAACGATGGAAATTAATTAAATACTTTACTAAAACAAATCAATAATCAGAATTAAAAGAATTCAAAAATATAAATTTATATTGAATGAAATTAATGAGATAAGAAATACTTTGTTAGACAGGAATTCATTTAAATAGATTAGATTAGAGAGACATTTAAATCGTCACTTATTAAATCTTCATTTAATGAAATTCTTTGTTAACACATTAATATAAAAAAAAATCGACATAAACGGAAAATTTTTCTAAAATAATTAATTCATAAATATAACAAAGCAACATTTCACTATATTTTACTATATACCACATTTAACTGTACTTTCATTCTTCATTTTGAACCGATTAATTTTATTTTCTAAGTTGAGGAAAAAGTGTACAAGAAAATAATAATGAAAATTGTTTTTGTTGCGATACAAATGTGAAGTAAGCTTTCACGCTTTTTAAAGACGACTATGCGACAGCGTTTCCAGTTTGGCTTCCTCTTTTATTAACAGTGTGGAATTCAGAGCGTGGCCCGATTCCCCCCCCCCCCCCCGGAAGATTTGATATTTTATGCTTTTAATTGTTCAAAAGTGCAATTTCCCCCAAGGATCTCTATAATGTCCCCTCTCCCCCGGAACTACAGAAATCCCTCCCGGAGAAAAGAGTCTGAATTCAATACTGTTTATGAAGAATTTCTGAAATCATACCTTAAATTCAAGAAAAGAACTTTTACTTCATTTAATCAGGAAACACCGTCCACTGAATCACAGAAAACACCGCCACCGGCCTGAGCTCTAACACAAAAAATTGATGCAGTCGTAGGCGGAAATTTTTCAGCGTATGTACGGTCCCTTGAAATTCAATACCAATCATTTCTGAAAGTTTTCTCAGACTTATTTGTCTGAGATTCAATAAGTCAACGAAAACTTTTAGAAAATACTGGGGTGTAAAATTAGGGGACCGTACAAAGATTTTACAAAATCGGCCCACGAGCGCCGCCATTTTTGTGTCAGCGATCAGGCCTAGTATTCAGGGGGCGGTGCATGAAATGACTGTCATTAAATAAAGCAAAAGTTAATGTCCAGATTTTCTGATGGGAATTCGGAATTTCGGAATGAAAAACGAGACAAAACTAGGAAGCCTACTATGCGAGATTGGTTATTTTTATAATTATTCAGGACACATTTTAGTTTGTTAAGATAAAATTGGGGCAATATTAACTTTCAAATCTAATCCAACATATGTGGCTATTATTATAGAGAAAAATTACATGGAAAATCGAATAAAAAATTAACTTTGGATTAGGAGTAACAAGTGTAAAAAAGTTATTTATTTTTTATGTATTTTAGTGGGACAATATAATATTTTTAAAGTTTTCAAAATTAATTCGACATACCTCCCAGTGTCGCCAGCACGCTACTCTATTTATTCACCCTCCTTGTTTGCTACTATTTCTTTAAAATAAAAAATCGCCGTCTTAATATACTTCTATTGAGATAATGTTGAAATGATTGATTGTCACTAGAATTTATAGACAAATTTATTTCAAAATAATAAAAGCAGTTTCTTTAAGTACATTATAGAAGCAAATTTATTCCAAAATTGCGGTGCAAATGTGGCATTCATGGATTCAAAATACATCAAAACACCACAGAACGTTCCGGGTGACCTAATACATTATTAATAAAACAAGAAAATATCTTTTGTCAAAACTCACTTTAAATTAAAGTTACATAATTCCTTTTATATTTTTATTCTAAATCCCAAAGCTACATTGATAACTTGCTTTTCTTACTGTTGAAAAGTAATTTTATAAATATATCAAATACTTTCTTTATTTTTTTAAATCAGAAATTTAATAATATTTACATATGTATAATAAAAATGATTTTCTAAATGATTATTTTCAACTAAACACATAACATATCATAATTGTAAATGCGGATTTCTTCTTTAGCTTTTTCTTTTTCTAAAGCTATATTTATATTAACATTTTGTAAAAGAACATAGTATCGTACGCATAAAAATGACCCCACCCTTTATCGAAGAAAGAATAGACATTTGATTTCTGTCAAAATGAATAAAATATTTATTGCCCATCTGCGAGGCAGAAAAAGTAGAATATGAATGCTCTGTCATGAATGTTATGTTTTAGAATGGATGAACATGATTCATTTGGATGAACTTATGTCTTCAGTCGTTTGAGAGTCATAGTAAGTTGGTTTATTTTGAATAGCCCGAAGAAATTCGATGTAAAAGTACTTTTTGTATGTTTGAAGTAGAAATTCATATACGTGTGGTGACTGAAGATGTGAGTGTCGTTGAACCATTTCAGTGTTGCGTGCTATGATTATCGTATAGTCCACACATTGCATAGCTGCCAACTTTTACGCTTTTTTCTTACCACTAAAATTTTACAGTAAATTTTTACTTTATAAACCGCCGAAACTAGGAAGCCCCTGAACCGGCGTCAACTGTTCCGGACTGTGATTCAATAATATAAAAATTTCTATGAATTTTTAGTGGTAGCAAAAAAGCTTAATAGTTGGCAATTATGATAGTGTGTTTAACTTGTTAGCAAAAATTAACTAAGAAAAGGTTGTTTAAGTAAAGTGGTGTGAAATTAATAAAAAGACAAGCCAGTGTGACCGTCCTGAATATAAGACCTCCTCCCGTTTTTGTTTAACCATAGCCATTCTAGGCAGAGGTTGCGAAATTCATGGTTTGGTAACATTTAATATAAGAGCCAATTCTGATTGTGTTTGCTAAGTTCTTCAACAATAAAACGGTCATATTTATGTATCTATTATTACAATGTCTTAAATATATCACTAACATGATAGATTAGTTTCAGTACACTCACAGTTGCCTGGAAAATATTAAAATTTTATTTTGAATAACAGTAATTTTGTTGAAAAATTACAGAAATCTTGCGATTAAATCAGCCGAAAGATCATACAAGATCATACAAGACGAAAATGGTGGTATTCAAAATGTTAATATTTTCATGACTTTCTTCAGTACGCTATAAGTACTACTCTGCAATTTTTAAGAGAAGGGAGAGAGGACATGGTTTATGTATATTGAAAATTTTCAATATGGTTGATTGCAAAGGTTTAAAATAATGGAAAGGAACTTACGTATGCATGTGAGGTCAGGTCCGAACCACTGTGCTGATCCATTGTACTGCAGGCACATAGCTCTGTTAAATCCTTTAGGATCGTAGCCTGGAAAACAATTATATTGAACTACGGAGTCCAGAGGAAAATCCTCTTTGTCCAAAGGAGCTGAGTTTCTAGTATGAGGAACTGGAGGAGGAGACCCACACATCGCTACAAAAAAATAATAAAAGTTATAATTGTGGTAATATTTTTGGTTTTAATAAATTAATAGTAACCTGTAAGGCACGGAACCATATAAAATCTAAAGGTTTGAGATTTCGGCATACAATCTAAATATCTCTTAGCAGTGCAATAAAAGTGTGGTCTTCGGAATGAAAATGCAAAATCAATAACATCAATAATAAGGATAACAACAGCAATAATAATAATAATAATAATAATAATAATAATAATAATAATAAGGACAATAATAATAATAATAATGTTTTTTTAAGAACAGAATAAAGGTTTTTCGAGCCATCCAATTAAAAGTAACCGTCATAAATTGATGAATAAGGAAAAATTACAAAGAAATGAACATGAGAAATATAACGAAAGAATTGGACTATAAAACAGGCTGCATAAAACAATTTTATTAAAGGATACCATTCAAACTGATTAATAAGAGCTAACTTTAAAAATCTGAAGAAAAGAGCAGTGTAAAATAAACGAATTACAAGACTGGCTTCATAAAAAATAAAAAACAAAAGTATCGGTCAGAACTCAGCAAGATAACAAATAGAATTGTAAAACATTAACGTCTTATAACATTCAGATAATGTGGTAATAGAGAAGACAGTATTTCCATTATAAATATTTTGCTTAGAAATTATTCGAACAAATAAGGCGAATTTTATTATTCCGAAATTATAATACCAGAACTCCCAAATGGTCCGCTTTTTGAATACCGGTATTTTCTTAGAAATTTTTTTTTAGAATTTTCTTGCAAATTTTGCAGAAACTACCTTCGGAGGTAACCTTTTTGCGGAAATGTTGTGAAAACCTACCATGAAATTTTACAAGCGTCTACACCGCGCCCCATCACAACGGCTCTTATCACAAATGCTCCTGAGAAATTCCCTTTGCTCCGAGAACTTCCCTTTTTGAAAGGAAAATACGGTAGCTTGCTCAGCTGTTTTCCCCTATTCCATATTTTGCGCACACTACACTACACGTGGTCTAAAGTTTAAAATTTAAAAAAAAACGAGTTTAAATAAAGAATCCCGACGATAGTACAAATAAATCCAAAAGAAAAAATAAACTTATTTTATTCTAAGATTCCTCCGGATTTTTCAATTTTTAAGGATTTTTAACGATTTTATAGCGTTTTAAAGCAAATTTTTAACATCCAAAAAACAATTTTTAACATTAAAAAAAATCACTGGACACACGAAACTCGCTTTGCAGCAATCTCTAGAATGCACGAAATTCATTCAAGCCGCGGTCAATAACTTGTGTATGTACGCTTCGCGTACATTAACCGAAAAAAAAAAACATCACTGGACGCATGAAACTCGCTGTACAGCATTCTCTAGAATGTACGAAATTAATTTATAACCAAATTTCATATTTATTTCCATTTTGTTTCAAACTTTCCATTGCTTATATGTTGAAAAATGGAAACTTTACATTTTTCTTATTCAAATTATTTTTTATAACTCAAATAAATACTGAAAAATAAAATGGAAGCTTTAAATCTTTTTTTTTTCAAATTATTTTTTATAACTCAAATAAATACTGAAAAATAAAACTTTCCGCCGCTGGGATTCGAACTCAAGATCACAGAACTGAAGAGAAATGACATACCACAGAGCTATACGCACTCATTTTGAAATGGCTTAGAACAGAATTTTAAAGTATCAGACAAGCACGCATGTGCGCAGAGTGATCCGTTTTTTGAAATCGAGACTGCGCGCTGTGCTAGGGAATTTCTCGGGAGCATTTGTGATAAGAGCCGTTGTGATGGGGCGCGGTGTAGACGCTAGTTGAAATTTTCTGTTAAGAAATATTGCTATTCAGTTAGCGGACTATTTGGGAGTCCTGTAATACTCAAATTCAATGAACCGTAGAAAAGCTGAGAAAAGCCTGCTTTTGACAGCCGCCAAATTTTGAAAATCAACGCGTAGTCATTGTATACAAGAGGAATATGACACAGTTAGAACACATTAGACAAAATGAATATGTAATAATACATAATATATACACACGGACAGATCCCGATGACTGCAGGGGCCAAATTTCACCATTTAATAAAGAAATTCCCGTCTTAGTAAATACAGAATTTCGTTCTTAAATAAGAAGAGCTAGCGATTTTACAAACCATCATGCGTAGAACGATTGGAGGCGATATTGAATAGTGATTGGTCGACTGCCTGAGACGATGTAGGAGGAGCTTAATGCGCTTGAAGAGGGTATTTTTCATTTCGTTGAAGATTCATAAAATCGTCAGAGCTTGCATATTCATGTTTGCTTTATTTTTAATGATGCTTAGGACATATTAAACGTGTCTAACAAAATATTATTAACTTAATATAATTAAAAGAAAACAATCCATATGTACAAGTATAATTTGAAACAGCAAATCAAACACTTCTAGCTCTTGTATTTTCAAAGCTCATTATCTAATTCAACTCCTGTTTTTTTTGTTTTGTTTTTTAAGAAAAATAAAATTGATATTTTAATTGTAAAGGTTAATGAAAACTAATTTAAATTTGTAGTAGCTTGTGTACATTTTTTAAGTGAAAAAACTATACTTCCAGCTTAATTTATTGATACATAACAAACCTTACATAAAGTAAAACATATTTCATTTATAAATTATTATATTCTTTAATATCTATAATCCATAACTTCCAATTTTCAAATAAAGATTACATGTTTACTTTTTTGTAGTTTTTATTTTAAATTTTATTTATAGTAAATACTCACTACAATTAGATAGAATTAAACAAAGAACAACATTATTTCACAAGAATAAACTGAAAGCACAGCAAATAAATGTTAGCTTTTCTGAATGTTTATTATTATTTTTTTAATCATCATAATTGAATTAATAAACGAAAATAAAATTACTAGGTCGTTAAAAACTTTTTGAACTGTGTTATTTCATAAAATCAACATATATTTAAGCAATGCATTTTTCAGATTTTTATATAGTTTGTTATTTCATAAAATCAATATAAACTTAAGAAATGCAGATTTCAAATTTATGTATATAGTTTTAAATTTTTTACTGAACTTAAAGGTTTATTAAACAATTTCTTTCATATCTTTAAGTCAAGACAGCGTAAAATACAAAATTTGCCACACAAATTCATTTAAAATTTGGAAATATACTTTATTATTTTTTCTTTTTATAATTAAAAACTTGCAAACATTGCATGTTTGCAAAATTTTGCAAAATTTAACTGAAAAAAAAATTATTCAGTAATTAAATAATTTAAAAAGCTATACAAATTACACTCGAACGCCTAAAATCCATGCAACGTCTGAGCCGTTTAAAATACACATACACATGTATGTTTATTTTTTTATTTAAATAATTTAAACTGGTTTATTACGAAACATAAACCATTCAATATGTAATAATAATGCTCACAAAATATGTAGTGGCGCCATCTGTTCGTAAAATGAAGCATTAAAACAAAAATATAAAATAAATCTAAGATATGAGATTTTAGTTTCGGAGCGATTTTTTAAAAATCCAGGATAAGTAAAGGTTTTCCAAGCATAGCTCTTAAAATCATTAATATTTGGTTAAAACCAATTTTTAAAGCGATTTGAACATCTTAATAAAATGATACCTAACCCTTTTTTTAAAAAAATAACAACGTTTAAGATATGATAGATCTACCAAACAAATACAACATTAAGAATAAATATGAATTCTGAAATTAAATTGCATTAAAATACTTTTTATTAAAAATGAGAGCTATAATAATGAATTTGATAGATTTTATGCAGTTATGTTCAAGTAAAATCTAACCCCCCCCCCCCCCCAATATAGTTTTAAACCCTGGGGTTGCTGAAGACCCAAATTACTGAATTAATGCATAATGAATAATAATCTTGAAATTTTAGACCAGCACAGTTATTGAACTAAACAGGAATTAATTATAACATAAAAAAGGACATGCTATGATTTTAAAATAAGCAATTAATCATTCAACATTTTTTTTCCGCAAAATTAAAACAATGATAACTATATTTATTATTACTAGTGTTAGATAGATTTATCTCCTTCATTTTCACTATATTTAAATAGTATTTATTTATATTAATTATATGTTTAAATAATAATACTTATTAATATTAATTGTATGTATTTAAATAAAAATATTAATTAACATTAATTTTATTTATTTAAATATAAATAATAATTAAAAATTAAAAATTTAAATAATAAAATAATAGACAAAAAATTAAATATGTTAATCTTCCACAACTTTATCACTGCAGATCAACCAGTAATTGGTAAAAAGAATTTGAGTAAATTAATAGAGATTTTTAAGAATAATGCTTAATTTTAAAAGATGAAAACTTTAATTAATTAATTCTGCTAATTTGATAATCATCTGTTACTAAAGTTCTAATACAAAAAATATTTTTAATGAAAGTTTAGGAGTTTTTGCATTTTAATAAATATTCGTATAGTTATTAAAAAATAGCTTATATGAATTAAAATTTAATTTAATTCTTGAAATTAATCTGATATTAAATTTTATTGTATGTGATAAAAATTTAATTTTTATTTACCTTAATTATAATTTATAATTTAATATTGTTTAACTTAATTCTAATTAAAATTTAATTATCAAATTGAGAATAAAATATTGCAGAGCAATTGATAAAGATTAACTGATCTTTATATCAATGCTTAAGAAGCATTGTTAATAAATATTCTTTATTAACTAATTCAACTTCAAGCAAGGACACAACTTGATGCATCAAAATTACGAGCCTGATGCTTTAACCCTTTCCGGCGCGGAGTAAGTTTGTTTGTAAAATGATGAAATAATGGACTGACACCAGAAATTACAAACGAATTCATTCGAAAAGAAAAACTTGCTTATTTTCCGGTACTTAAGAAAAGGAAAATTTTAATTAAATATTCTTGGTGCCGTTTGTCAGTTTTGAATTAAAATTAGGTGTCCTTTTTTGTCACCACCGCCCGTTAAAGGGTTAACCACTATACTAGATCGGACACAAAAGTTGTTAACTTTTAACATACTTGTTCATTTAACACGCTTCAACTCCTCCCCTCAATATTAACGTAACCATCTTTCAGCCAATCACCATTCGACACCGCCTACAATCGCTCTACGCGTGATGTTTTGTAAAATCGCGAAGAGCTATTTTAGTTCTAAATACTGATGAAAGTTTGCCCCTGCGCTATTTAGACTCCGCATACATACATAAATAAACAGTAACGAATTCAAACTCAATTATGAAAAATGTACTAAAAACCACAGAATAACAGAAAACCAAATATCGCCAACAATTCTGAGACAAATTCAGGGGCGGTCCTTGGACAAGGTGAACTGGGACGCTGAATTTATAAGATCGAATATATGGTTATTACGTTTTAGGTTTTTAATTTTGTAGAAATCAAAGCCAGGAAATTAGTGTTGAAACCGAAGTTATTGCTTTAATCTACTTAGTAAAACTAGATTAACTTTACATCATATGCTTGAACCATACAAGACTTTATCCTCAACATGTACAAAGCATGTATTCAGAAGAATTTACGATTTAATTTTTTCATTAATTATTTTTGATAAATTTATTATCTGTAATGAGTATTCGAAAAAAGTTCTTATTTCTGAAGTTTTTGCTATAGAATTTTACGAAAATGAAATTGTTTTTAAAAGCATATAATAAACTGAGATCTATTTTTCACTAAAACTTATCATATCTTTGTTACCATACCTTGGTTATAATAAAAATGATTTCCTTAAAGTTTTTTTTTTCAACTGAACATATCGTTTTTGCAATTGTGGATTTCTTCTTTAGCTTTCGCTTTCTTAAAAGATCTGTTTATATTAAATTGTTACTAATAGCACAGTATAATATCCATAAACATGACTCCGCCCGTTATCGAATAAAGTACATTTTTTTAAAATCAAAATGAAAGAAAGATTTAGTCACACTATTTTACATCATAAGCTACAACATTCGCCCATCTACTAGCAGGGATGGCGATCCTATGGCACGCGTGCCGCTTTTGGCACGTAAAAGAATAGTTTTGGCACGGCATTGCTTATGGCTCTAAAACAAGATACAGTCAGATTACACAAAATTCACAATCTTAGATGAGTTGATTTTGTCCAAATTCGATTAAAATGAAATTGAAAATTTTCAATTGCGGCATATCAATTTCCAATCTAAATAAAAAAGAAACTAGTGTTTTCTATATTATTAGTTTTTCCGTCTATATATGTCTTCCAGTCATTATTTTGGCAAATAAATAACATAAAAACTCAAATCGAAAGCACTATGTCTCATAACTTAACTTGCGATCTATTAAAATTAACCTGGTATTAATTATTTTCCATCCAACAATCAACAATACCAAGATACAACATTATTATTTTTTATTAATTGCTAAAGTATCAATCAATGTTTCTGTATACAATGTAAATATCTACAAGTATATTTATTACCCATATTTTGAAAAATCATAATAAAAGAAGTAATTTTGAATCATTATTTTTCTATCCACTAAATTTGTTTTTTAGGTGGCACGTTTCAAATTATGAATTATGAATGAATAATAATTCACATAAAATATTTTTTAAACAAATTTGGCATGCGGCAATAAAACGGTTCGCAAACCCTAAACAAAAAAATAGGGAAAAAATGATGTTTCATGAATGTTCTGTTCTGAATTTTCTCTCGTGAATCTTTATCTGTTGTTTCTTCATAAATTTTTATTAGCTGTCAGTTCTTCAAAACTTGTAACATTAAAATAAGGTCATCGCAAGATAAAGGGGAAACACTTTCAAAGGGGAAAATACAATATTGTGATGATTTAAATCCGGGGTTGTCTTACTGTGGCCCGCCATATACCACTAAGTTTTAAAAGAAATAGTCGACTTCTTGAATCACAGAAATTCAATGATTACATAAGGCAATGATTACTATAAAATTTTAGTGGTATCAGACAGGCAACAGTTTGACAATCCTGATTTAAGTACTCAAATTATACCCATGATCACAAATTAGGTAATGACCGAACAATTTCGATTTTAAACATTTTGTCGAATATTTACGGAAATGTTTTACGAATCGTCCTTGAATTTCGAAATTGTAAAAAAAAACATATTTGATCTCATATATTTCACTGCCGATTTAGTCACAAGTGTAATTTGAAAACTAAAGTTAAATTGAATACAAAAATAACATTTTCAATCACGCTGTAACATAAAATGCTCGAAAAGGGCTGTGAGTGTAAAAAATTCCTATGCGGTCCCTTTGAAACGTTTGTATGCGTTTGTGTAATAATAGCACGCATATTCATGAAGATATGAAAGTTTCTGTAAAAAAATCAAAAAAATATCGCACGCTTTTGTTTACAGCATGCAGAATTTTTAACCGAAATCTAATGCTACTTTTCGAAGATTTGTTAAAATGCAGCAAAACATTATGCTGCAAGTTAAAAAAACGTATATTCAACATTTGATAAGATATAAGCATTTGTACGAAATATTTTTAACTTTGCCTGCACGAACTCAAAATTATTTTTCATAATTTAATTATGAACACCATAAGGCAACTTATATATTAAAAATAATAATATAGTGAAAATTCAGACAGATATCAGCGATACGATGAGCTGTTTGATAATTTGTTGAAAATCCATCCAGCTACTTTTAGAAAGCAACTGAAGTTCACCTCCATATGTCGCAAATTTTTCTCTAAATTTTCATGATATACAATTGAGGATATGAGACAAATGAGGCAAGAAAGTGTCAAGCCACATTTTAGGTGAAATAAACCTGACACTGTAATCTGTTGATTAATATTGTAAATTATAATATCCTACATATTATTTTTTTCTAATGTCACTAGGTGGCAGCATATGTCCCATGTTTTTTTTTTTTTTTTTTTTTTTTTTTTGCCCCAGATGTTTCTAGAACTTTTTTACCATAAAGAAAATGTATATCATTAAAGTAATATCCTTAAAAAAATGTCCTATTGTTAATCAGAATATCTAAAATGTTACTAAGAAATTGGCAAAATATCTTAGTTATATAGGGTGTCCCAAAAGTCTCCGTACAACTTCCAAAATTTATTTTAAAAAAATAATAGGCCTACAGCAAAAATAATTACAACAGTACATAGAGTAACTTAAAAAGTTTTTTCTACTGCCTTAGTAAACTTCAACATGAGATCCTTTCGTAGCACGAAGAATATCAAGACGATATTACAATTCAATCCACGAACGTTTTAGCATGCTAACATCAGCAGTAGCTACTGCTGTTTGGATCTTTTGTTTCAATTCCATGAGACTATTAAATTTTGTTCGGATTTCATCAAACAGTTGTAACTACTGTTGATGTTAGCATGCTGAAACGCACGTGGATGGAATTGGAATATCGATTTGATATTCTTCGTGCAACGAAAGGGTCTCATGTACAAGCATACTAAGGTAGCAGAAAAAAACTTTTTAATTTACTCTATGTACTGTTTAATTATTTTTGCTATAGGCCTATTTTTGTATATTTTGATTTGAGTATTTGATCTAACTTTCAAATTGATATATCTCAGAAGTTCAAAAAAGTGGCTTTGCACCCACTCATTTGTCCGTTTTATAATTTGCCCAATATAGCTGACTACCAAATTATATATATATATAAAGATATCATTCGTGCATACGCAGTTTAAAATATTTTCATGATCACCAAATATTCACTATATCAATTTTTAGTTGCAGTATAACGTTTCTACTTGAACATCGTCCAATTTTTGCAAAGTTGGATTAAATTTAATTGAAACTCTGTATTCTATTAACTTTTTAAAAAATTTTTTACAGAAATGTTTCGATATATTTACAAATATAGTGTTAAAATTACACAATTGCACATAAACGTTGTACACGACAGACCACCATTTCGAGCATTTTGTGTTATAGGCTGATAGCAAATATATTTTTTATTCAATTTATAGTTTTCGTTTTGTTGCCTTCGTGACTAAATTTTCACTGATAGATATGAGATCAATCATGTTCTTTACATGCCCATAAATTTTACTTTCGAGATTTCGTGTATAATTTTGAAGTTTGTGGAATAAAATTAACGTCATTCTTACGATCTGAAACAAAAATTACGCTGCATGGACGAACTTATACAAAAATGTTTCAGATTTAGCAATTGAAATAAATGCTTCACAAAATGTCATTTTCTTTTTCACTTTATCAATCCAATTTTCATTTATTAAAAATTTTAACTGTCATCTTTAAGAAATAATCAGTTGTAAAGCAATGCTTCTTCTTTACATTCATTTCTTGTATATAAGGGCATAGGTGCCAATCTCTCATTAATATTCCGTAATATGCAAGTTAATTTGACCCAGGTTTAAGACGTTTCAAACCAGAAAAATTATTGGATGAATCTTTATTTATTCAATTTCAGGTTTCAACGTGGAATTTATTTAATTGAATTTCTTTAAAAAAATTTCTGGTGCGAAACGTGTTACACCTGGTGTCAATTTAACCCGCATATTACGGAATATTAATGAGAGGTTGGCACCTATGTAAGGGGCAGAAATTGAACAGGTAAATGCATGGAGTAATAAAGCTGCACTGTTATTACTACATGGAGTAATAAAGCACACAAAGCTGCACATGGAGTAATAAAGCACAGCGTAATAAAGCTGGTTTATGTTGACCTCCTTGGATAAATGAAAAATACAAAAAAGTTATGATGAAAGGATTTTTTTTTTTTGTCAACTTTTTGAAAGACAAAGATTTTTTTTCGTAGAAAAAAAACTGATTAATGAAGCTTGAGTATCTGAAGTTATGCTTTTATTTCTTAGAATTTTCTTAATAAATGTAATTTAATTAAGTATTTTTTAACCATTCATTTGAATTAAAAAAAAATTATTTTCAATTTTAATAAGAAAAGGAATTTAATAAAGATATAATAATCACTTTACTCCCTTTAATCCGCAAAAATAGAATAATTTAATTGGCACCATTACAAAAATATCATTAAAATTTACAAAAAAAAAAAAAAAAAAAAAAAAAAAAATCTAATCAATGAAAATTTTAAAATCCCGAGACTTTGTATGACATTCTCTGATTCATGCCAATAACAGGTAGTGTTAATGTTAATTTCACAACCCAAAATTTCCTATTTGAGGGTGAATAGTTGTGAAATAAAAAAAAGACAGGTTATAATGTAATTATGTAATAGATACAAAATGTAATCACTTTAACCCTTCTTTGCATGAGTTTTTCTTTTACAATTGTGTTTTTTTATACATATATTAAATATTAGACACCAGAAATTTTAAGATAGATTTTTAACTTTGTTCAGCAACATAGTTCACGGGAAATTTACTGAATTAATATTTCTATATAAATATAGTGGTGGCGAAGAACTTGATTTATTTATTAAAAATTAAATAAACAGTGATGGAAATTTGCATCACTATGCAGTTAAGGGTTAAAATAATATTCTTTCTTCCCCCCAATGATCTCTTGAAAAGATTTTTCAGAAACGAAATCTATATTAGAAAAGAAAAACATGTACCTGAGTTGCGCTGACTTCATATTAATGGTGGGAATGATCTGAGACCTGAACAATAAATTTCGCTTTTACTATATTTTTTGAAACTTCTAAACGACGCACAGTTTTAGTTCATCCACCGTCGAATAGAAAAAAAATATTGTACTTTTGAATGTAATTTGTTAGAAAACTGCATCTAAATTTACGTTTTCTATGTTTTAAAAATAATTTTCCAGCATCAATTTTATTAAAATTTATTTTTATCACCTGCAGCCCGATTACAAAAGATTAAATGACCAATATAAACGGGGGTCGCAGCGTTCGTAATTTTTTCTACTTTTGCTTCCATTATTATAAGACTAAAATTTTTGGTATATAGTTATCGCACATGTTAAAAGAATCTACCCGATGATCTTTGTTTTAAAATAATGATACTGCAGTTTGAAAAAAATTAGGATTGCAATGATTCCGGTGTAAATAGTTCAGCATTTGTTTCCGACTGATATTCAATAAGAAATTTAAAACTTCATAAAAAATGAATAATATAATGACAAATATAATGACAAATAATATTAAAAACAATAATATTAAAACAAATAATATTAAAACAATAATAATATAATGACAAATAATATTAAAAAAACAAAATTTAGACAGATATGTAATCGAACTACGCGCTGAAACATTGAATTTTTCTGAGATTAAATAAGACGAAAAATTCTGTTGAAACATTTTGGCAAATATATTTGCACCGGGAATCAGAATTGCTGTAAATATAGCAAATTCTTTGGTAATATCTTCGTGTTTTAACACCCTGTCAATGGGCTAAAACGAAAATAGCGCTTTTATTAAGTTTAAATTTTTTATTTTAATACGGAATTGACGGTTTTTTATATAAATATGCGTGTTGGTGTTAGTTACCAATCTTAAAATATAATAAGCGTAAAATACCTTTAAAAGTTTCCAATTAAAAATGAATTCTAACTCTGTCCTGTACACGAGAGAGTAAGTTACTATGTAGCCCTTTAAACATCCCCTGGTTTATTAAAAAAATAATACATTATTTTATTAACTCAAAAATAGCCGAATTATTTAGTCATCTTATTTCTTTATCTCGACACAAAAAAGCAAAGAAGTGCTATATCTATTTTTGCCCATTCAAAAGTACAGTTGTTCTTGTCGTTTTGTAACCACAAAGTGTAACAAAAACAAAAGCCAAAAATGCTATGTACTTTCCGTTAGTGCGCACTTGCGATATGTCTGAGCATGCAGAAAGTTTTACAAAAACTCTAACAGGAAGATTATAGTTTGGAAAATAGTAATATTCACAGTTTTAGAATAAGTCGACAATGAAAACTCTGATGAGAAATTGTATATGTTGTGCACTAAGATCTAAGCGAATACATGCGATGGACAAAATCGAACCAAAATAAATTTTCTGCTTTACTAAAAGAAGTATATAATGCTTGTAAGTTTGATGTCACTTTCTAAAAATTCAAGGGAAGCGAAATTCCAAATAGCTATGGATGCAAGGTATTTGTTAACAGATAGCATTCGTGAAACCATAGAAAGATCAGAAAACATAAGAAATTTTAGTTGGGTAAGTTCTATAATTTAAAAAAAATCCTTTAAATTGTGAGTATTGCGTAGAAGTCATAGGTGCCAACCTCTCATTAATATTCCGTAATATACGGGTTAATTTGACCCAGGTTTAACACTTTTCGCACCAGAAATTTTTTAAAGAAATGAAATTAAATAAATTCCACGTAGAAATCTGTAATTGAATAAATTAAGATTCATCCAATAATTTTTCTGGTTTGAAACGTTGTTAAACTGGATTAAATTAACCCGCATATTACGGAATATTAATGAGAGGTTGGCACCTATGAGAAGTGATAATTTTGCAATGTTAATGTTTTAAAATTTTACCCTATATTTAAATTTTTATTAACAAATTCAATAACATAACTTACTGCTTTCTTTGATTCTGCACTCAGGCATTTTTCCGCTCCACGTCGAATCACCTTGGCATACTCTTTCTCTGTTTCCAGAAAGCCAATACCCGCTTTCACAACTGTAGGTAGCTTTGGAGCCAAATCCTTCGCCGGTCACCTTGAGCACTCCATTTTCTGGGGGCAATAGCTCCTTGCAGTGTAAATCTGCAATAAATAAGACGTAATTTTATCAACTTTTATGTAAAATTTAATTAAACACACACACACACACACACACACACACACAAACGAATAATTCACAAAATGATATCGATGTACAGTAGCTTCTAATCGCCATTTAGCCGGGGATTGAATTACTGTATATACTCGCTTATAAGTCGAGAAATTTCTGACAATTTTCGGCATTGGAGAGGGGGGGGGTCGACTTGTACGCGAGTCAATTCAAACAACAACTAAAAAAAACTTCAAATACTGCAAAAATTCTGGCTTTTTATGTGTAAGACTAATAAAATAATATTTAAAATATACAAAAAATAATAATTTATCATTAAAAAATATTTCATTGATTTGTTTTTGTTTACTTACCACTTTTTCGCATTGGCGAATCTCTCCTACCAAATGGATCGCGCGTTTTTCTCCCATCTTTTCTTATTGACGCGAAACGTATCTTAACCCCTTAATTCTCGCACCCGTGATATTCACGGGTTGTGTATTCTACTTTTTTTTTATTCAGATTGTTTGATTCCCACCAGTTTTTTTTTTAAATAGCGAAATTGGCTTTATTCTCCCATCGTTTTATCAGCCATTAAACACGGTGAAAATTTCTATTTAAAAAAAGCGGTGGCAATCAAACAATTTGAATTTAAAAAAAAAGTAGCCTACACAAAAATATAGCGACGCTTAAGGGGTTACACCTACAGTAGGGTAAAGGTTGACGGCCACAATTTAGCATATTTCCAGCAAGAATGCGTCTAGAAAGTAAAATCTTTGGCTTGATTTTATGCACAATTGAAGTATAAATTTAGAGGATCAACTTATACGCAGGTTTTTGATTTTTTGCAGAATTTGCATTTAAAAGTTAGGAGGTCGACTTATACCAACGCCCCCTAGATAAGAAAGCCTTGACACTCATCAGGAAAACGTCATACCAAGCAGGCAGTGGCGTATCCAGGGTGGGGGTCCAGATGCTCTGGATACCACTGATTTTATAAAGTTTTCTTTGACTTATCTAACTGGAGAACTTTCTGCGATAATCAATACAAAGAAAACTTTACATTATTACTGGTATTCAGAGCATTTGGACCCCCCCCCCTCTTCCTGGCTACGCCGCTGCAAGCAGGCAAAACAAAGAGAAAAATTCGAACAACTCGCATGTTTCGATTTCTATGGCTCGTGGAATTATTAACTATTAGTCGTAAACTATAATTATTAATTCTATGAGCCAATGAAATCGAAACATGCAAGTTGTTCGAATTTTTGTCTTTGTTTTGCCTGCTTGGTATGACGTTTTCGTGACGAGTGTCAAGGCTTTCTTATCTAGGGGGCGTTGCTTATACGCGAGTATATACGGTACTTATTTTTACTTTTGGTGACAGTTATTTCATTAAGATACTCGTATCTCCAGTTCCATGCCATCTGCTTTTTCTGAATTAATTATTACAATTTAAAATCCTTAATTTGTAACATTCAGTGACATAGCCAGAGGTTCCAAGTCTCACGTTTTTTGGATACCAGTATTTTAGTACAGAAAATATTGTTTTGTTTAATCGGAGCATTCTGCGATTTAAAACAACAACATTTTCTCGAATAAAATACTGGTGTACAAAAATCCGGAGACTTGGCAACTCTGGACATAGCCAAGGTGAGGTCCAGGGTACCACTGTTGATGAAAAGTATTAAAAATTCAACCAGAGTACCAAATAAGCAGCTATAATTGTTCCGTGTTATAATTATTTTAATATGTTCAATATAAATATCGGGGATCGCCACTGGTATGAGATTTATTTATTGAAGAATTTCTAAAACTTTGATTTACTATCAATAAAAATTATTAAAAATTAAATTATTTAATTTAATTTTTTTTTGTAGCAAATCCCCACATATTCTTTTCAAATATTTGAAAAATAATGTTTAGTTATAATAACATATATTTTCAAACAATATGCAAATAATTTTTGAATCATTAATTTAATTAAACAAAGTAATAACAGAAAACAAACAAATGTAAAATAATGTCATGTTCCCTGATTAATTCTATATTCTGTAATCGAATCCTTTAATACAGAGGTTCTTAAATTGTACTCTGGGAACCCCTGGGTGTCCACAACGCATCTTTAGGAAGGGAGCTTCTGTTCAATGTAATTGTTTTTATTGGCTTAGAACATGAAAGAAATCCTGCGAGTAAAATCAAAGAAAAATCTAAGCATACTGTTAGAAGTACAGTATCATGAACAGGAATTACACATTTAATAAAATCTAGTAGCCATAAAAAAAAATTCTAGTTGCAAGTGAAAAGCATTTACCCACCCCTCTCCCCGTCCTTGGCTTTCTATGTAACTAATTTAGAATTATTAGTTTAGAATAGTGCATAGAATTGTATGATTATATACGAAAGTTATACACAGGCTTTTTAACCCTTTGTCAACCAATGATAAACATATGTATCAACAGCGAAAAAAACTTTTCATTAGTTTTTCTACAACTATTTCAAAATAGTACTTTTTTATGATTAATTGAAAAGAAATATTTTAGAAAAACTATTCAACGAAAATAGTGGTACACAAAATAGAAGGATCTAGTCGCCCAGGGCATTTCTGTGACAACCGGTATAAAACATTGTTATTTTAAAAATTAAAGAGTACTCTTATTTTTCTAAATCGGTTAAAGAACAAGTTAAAAACTTTGACTATTCAAAACAAAATGTTCTTGTGTAAAATCATTGAGTTCGCTTTTATAAAATATATGAGTTCTTTCATAAAGAATTACGAATTGCAACATCTGCACATTTCTTACAGTATAATTCAATTAACAAGTTTCTTGTATTTCTTTACTGTATGAATAATTGTAACTGTATCATTAATTATCTATGAATATCTCTGTTTGTCATATATATATATATATATATATATATATATACCTGCTGTTTAAGTGGTTAGGTCGTTGGCTACTCGATAAAGGGTGTTCGGTTCGAATCCCTACAACGGCATTGATGTTTGTAGCGGGACAGTAGCACATTTAACACAGTACCGGTTTGTTTAAAGCTTGTGTGCAAAAAATGACTCTAATGACTCCAACACGCGAAGCCTCTTACCTCATTTTGAACAATTTTGAAATTTCCATTTCCTTCGTATATCCAACAGGTGAAAACTAAAGCGCGTTTTAATATTTTTGGGACTCCCATTATACAGTGACCTCTCACTTATACGCGATACGCGGTAATTATTTTTCAGTACCAGCTTCTTACAACTCTCTAGCCACGGGCGATGTTTCCATTTTTTTATATAAAACCGCGGCCTATTTTTATTCGTCACTTATAATAGTTCTAAGGATTGAACGTCATCGGAATTCACCAACAGACTTATTTCCAAATAAATAAAAGCTGTTTCTTCATGTACATTATAAAAATAAAGTTTGACTTCAAAATTCCGGTGGGAATGTGGCATTTATGGATTCAAAATATTTCACAAACCGCAGAACTTTCAGAATGACCTAATAAATGAAATGACATATATATTATAATTTGTAAACAAATATCTCTATTTCTAAATTAACGAAGATAGATTCAACGAAGAAATAGAATCTCCCGGTGCTTAAGTACTATAAAAATTATAGGGAACGTCAAAATAGCGTTCTCCACGGAATTGTTTAGAATAAGTGAAACGCGATAGGAGCATTACCCGCGGCTGGAGAGTTAAAGTAATTTTCTCATTATTTAAACGCAAAATCTATAAATCGAATTCTACTATTTTAAAATAGTGGTACGAAAAGTAATTACTGAACATCGCGTATAAGTGAGAGGTCACTGCATCATTGGACATTAAATTTCATCAAATATATAATACAATAATTTCCTAAAGGTTTTTTTTCCTTCTAATAACATCTGTTCAGAAGAAAATTGAAACATACAAATAAATTACCTATGCAAAAATTCCTGCAACGTCAGTTAATACTTATCGTTAATTACAGCTTTAAAATAATTTACTATGAACTGAGCAAAAATTGTTTAGTTCAGAAACTTTTATGATGAGAAACCACGATTCATTTTTGCTTCTAGGTATTCGATTTTATTGTCGGATGGCTTTTGATTAACAGTTAGTTTGATTAACAAGTTCGTTAGTTCTCTCCATAAATTTTCAATTGAGTTGAGATGTGAGCTATTTTTTTACCATTGAATTCTGAGATATAATTATCGTGAACTACTTTTTTGCATACAGCAGCAGTGTTGCCAGTGGGCTACTTTTGTAAAATTCAGATTGTTTGATTGGCACCACTCTTTTGAAATGGCATAATTCTCCTTGTTGTCGCTTTATTTAATTTGTCATTAAATAAGGCGAATTTTAATTTCTCAAAAAACTGGTGGCAATCAAGAAAACTGAATTTAAAGAAAGTAGCCCACTGGCAACACTGTACAGCAGCAACATGAAATAAAGCTGAATCCTACTGAAAAGATTACACACAGAAGGTTTTAGTGTAGAATCGATTATCTCATTTATGTGTTTTTGGGCATTTATGGTCACATTAATAATGCAAAATCTACCCGCACCTTTTAATGTGATATAATCCTAGATCCTAACACTAACTCGGTGCTTTATGGTAGTTGTAATATAATCACAGAGTCTTGTCTCATCTCTCTAAATAACTCTTCTCCATCGTTTCATTGTACGGTGTACATAAGTGTTAGCAAAGTTTAATCTTTTCATCTTTTGTTTGAAAGATAAAAATAATAGACGAATATCCCAGAGCCGCCCGACCTACGTTATAATATCAAACCTAAGAATTTTTCTATGGATGTACACTATAGTAGTTAAGAACGTATGGATATTAGCTAATTTGAATCAGGGGCCGTTTATCAGGTAAAAGGTACTAAAGGTACCTGAAAATGTTGCTATCCTACATCATAGTTTCAAGGCTAATTTTTACATATGTTATTGGGGCGATTATTTTATGATATTTTCTAAGCAGCCAGATGATCCGTTGGAAATAACGTCCGTCGGACACTGTAAAAGGTCCGCTGTGTGTGCGAGCGTGAGACTGAGACCATTAGCTGTGCATGTGAAAGCATTACTGCTGAACTTGAAGACTGGTCACTTGATAACCACGACCCTCTTATCATACAGGGTGACAATTATTGAACTATAAGAAATTAAACCGCCATAACTTGTGTACGGTTTGCGTAATGAAGTTCAAACTTCGTGGTTGGCCGCAGGGCATGATGGGAATTAGTATGCGCATGCGCACGCAACTTGTTGTTCTCGGCCATTTGCAAGTAAAAATGCCACAAGTGTCATGTTTAAAAAAATAAACTTGCGTTATATATTAACACAGAGTAGAAAACACTAGAACCGTGGAAAGAAAAACATTTACACTTGGACGCAATCTTGAGTATACGCACACACAATTAAAGAATTTTTTTATAATTAAAAAAGAAAAAAGCATATTCAATAAGGATTAACAATAAATCTGATATGTGTTTATTCTACTCCTTTGCTCAAAAAGCATTTACTTTCGTTATATATTTACAACAATCGTTTACAGAGTAAACTAATAAGATATTATGTATGAAATGTATTGCTAAAGTAACGCAACCTATTTCCAGGTTGTTCTTCCACCGCCGCCTGAATACTAGGCCTGAGCGCTGACACAAAAATTGCGGCTGTCGTAGGAGGATTTTTGTGTGCGTTAAATCGCTCTGAATTTACACACCAGTAATTTCTAAAAGTTTTTTTTGCCTTATTTGATCTCAGAAAAATAAGGCTAACAAAATTTTCGAAATTATTGGTGTTCGAATTCGAGGGACCGTAAAAATGCTTAAAAAAATCTGCCTACGACAGCCGTCATTTTTGAGTCGGCCTAGGCCTAGTATTCGGGGATCAGTGGTTCTCCCACAGCCCCCTGAATACTAGGCATGCGAGCTGATAATAATGGCGGCTGCCGCAGGCGGATTATTTTGTCAGCTTTTGTACGGTCCCTCGAACTTCAACACCAATATTATCTAAAAGTTTTTTTTTGGCTTCTTTCAGAAACACAAGGCAAAGAAAATTTTTAGAAATTATTGGTGTTGAAGTTCGAGGGACTGTTCAAACGCTGAAAAAAAATCAGCCTGCGACATTCACCATTTTTATCAGCGCGCAGGCCTAGTATTCAGGGGCGGTGATTCTCCGTTCAGTGACGTAAAACTGATCAGATCCATTGGTATTAAAAGTAAACATGTTACTACTTGAAATATACGTATACTTGAATTATGGGTTTAACCGATATGTGCGTATACGCATCCGGATATGTATAAACGTATGGTTTAAGGTACACACGTATATACGTATATCGGTTAAACGTATAACTTAAATACGTATCGCATAGAGAGCACTAGTATATTATTTATACCTAGATGGAACCCGTCAAAACTTGACGGAAAAAATACTATAACAATATCAGTAAAATAAGCTACTTTATTATTTAAGAAGGGGTGCGTATGAAACAGTCTTTCAAATATTTTATTTTTAAGGTTTTTTTTTTCACAGTGAAGTACCGTAATTTCCGGCGTATAATCCGCAGCTCAAAGAGTCGTTTTTCGACCCAGAAATATTATTTTATAAAATGTAACTTAAAAGATCACTGTAAATATTTAACTACAATTATTGAATAAAATTTCTGGGTCGAAAAACGACTCTTTGAGCTGCGGATTATACGCCGGAAATTACGGTACTATTTCAGATGCAAACTCCGAACAAAAAGTCCCTAAACAACTGTGTAATGCAAATCAGTTTGAAATTACCGCCATACTCCCCACGGCAAGAAAGAAAATTTCATGGACCTATGAAGTATCATACAAATAGTATATTCCTACGTTCATCTCATATCCAGTAAATAAAAGAACATACTAAATAAAGCACACATCTCCCCCCACCCCCGCTGTGATAATGCTACTGAATGAGCTCCAATGCCCGAAATTCGACGTTAAAAAAAGTTTTAAAATGTCCTCTTTAATCATTGTTTGTTTCAAATCAATATCTTCTAAAGCGCATCCATTGTTTTAAGCTAATCAATTTTTATGTAAAGATGAAGAATTATTTTTACAATAATAAATCAATCTGCAGATGAGGGTGACTTTTTACTGTTTTCAAGTGTAATTCATTTGTATGGTTTCTTCGGTCCCTTTACATAATCAGGATGATTATCCCTGACAGTCGGGGATATTTTTCCTCTTATACAGTTAAATACCCAATGGATCTTTAAAAAATATATACAATTCTTAGCATATTCTGATGCAACATATACATTAACGAATTCAACATATCAATTTTATGTTAAACATAAACTGAAAATAGTTTTTTTTTTTTTAAATTTTTTTTTCACTTTTTATGATGGTTAGGGAAATCTATTTTCAATTGTGGCAACTTTCTCAGGGGCTATTTTACATTATTAAAGCAAACTGATGGTCATTGTTGAAATAGAATTAAAAAAAATATTTCATGCTTGAAAATTATTTAAAAAGTCGTTAAATTAAGCGGTAGTTTTCAAATAAATTTCAATCGAATTCAAAGTTAATTTTTTTTCTAATTGATGATGTAAGAATTAAAATTGTAAAATCTAGTAAAAAATTGAAATTTGTAGTATTTAGAAGTGATATGTAAGCACGATGAAAGCTAAAGCGATAGCGCCGTTTGTTATCACAACCGTTATACATTTCTAAAAATTGCCATTTCGTTTTCGCTGGCGTCCAAAAGTAGTCTACCATTTTTTGACATCAAAAGAGAAATTCACAGTGAAAGAAATATGACTTTGCCGCTAATAAGGAACTGTTAAATGAACTTATAACAAACCTACCAAAATAATTCCTATAAAATATTAGCCTTACAGTGTTTATTCTAGCTAAAAAAAAAACAATCATTATTTCAAAGTTTTTTTTTTTTTTTTTTTTTTTTTTTTTTTTTTTTTACCATAACACTATTTTTAATAATTTTAATTTTCCTGAAATCGTTACTTTTGTGATTTTTTTTTATTAAAAAATGAAATGTTCTAACCTATCATTTTTTTAAAAAGTAATTGGTAGCATGTAATCAAGGTTTGCAATCAAGATGAATGCATTTCAAGCTAAGCATAACGTCATTTTCACCGGCGCATACTCTTCACACGTACTTTGTAGCTTAAACATCATGCATACAATTAAAAATATATTTTATATTTAATTGTAATGAAAAAATGGCATCAACAAAGTTATAATGCATAATGATAAAATAAACCCAATGGACAATATTCTCGTGACGTCACATTAAATATGAATTTTTATTCTCTTATAAAACACGCGGATAAATATTTTTACCGAAATTTAACTTACAAATTAAAAAAATTCGGCCTAAAAGCCACGTGCTTTTAATATTTATTATTTCACCTTTATCCTCGCACCCACAGAGTTTAGAGAATAAACTATGGGCCTCGCAACAGTGCGTGTATTCCGATTGCCGACTTTATGACGTCATAAGCAGATGTAAAAGTTTAATTTAAAATTACCGCTAATTAATAAAATTTTCGAACAAACGAATGTACGATAACAAATCTGTGTCCAAATATCTTTCATTTAAAAAAAGAATGATGTAATTTGATGCAGTAGTTTGTTTTCACGAATTGTCGAAAGAAAACGCTTAGCGTTTTAAATATATAGATTACGCATTTTATTCATAGGCGCTGACTTCACGGCGCAAAAAAATTACAATCAATCATCCTTCCACCACTAATTTTTTTAAGTTTATTTGCCTTTTTAATAACTGTGATTAATCAAGACAAAAAAAAAACATTTGCACAGTTGCCAACTCCCGATTTTTTTAATACCAGTAAATACTTACAAAAATTGTAGCTTTATTAAATTGCAGAAATTGTATGATTAATTAAAAGAAATATTTTTAAATAAAAATATTGGTATAAAAAAATCAGGAGATTGATAACTATGCATTTTAAAAATAGTTGTAGAAAATTCCCTTTTTTCCCCCGTCACACCCGCTAAGTCGGCGCCTATGATTTTATTGCATATAGATGCATTACACTTTCGCTTCTACTTGGTATATTGCATTTAACATAAATTGTTAAGTGCGATACATGCAATATAATTGTGAGTACATACATTGTTTATTTAACACACTACCTGACGACATGTCACATACTAATATGAATTATTTTTATACCAGCAAACTATATTCACTTGTGATAAAATGTTTAATAAATAAACGTATTAGCAAATTATACTATTTAGTTTATTTTGTGTTTTTTTTTCTTATGTTATTTCTATACTATATTTCTTAGTTTCTTAAAAGAAATTGAAAAAAATGCAACATAAACTGAAAAAGTTTTGAAGATAAATACAATTTTTACGTTATGCATCGTCTACTTACAAGCTTTAGTTGTTTTAATCAGGAAGTCAAATACAGAAACAAAAAATGTGGGGAAGCGTATTAAGTTTCAGAGGATAGTTAAAAAACAAATATTCACTCAAGAGCATACTTTTCCTTCACACTATGTAGGGAGAATTATTATTTTTTGTTCTTCATGAAACTGAAACTTTTCTTAAATCTATTGTTTTACAAATATATTGATATATTTGAATATATTTCTTATTTTCTCAACAGATAACCTAATAATCAGTAAACGGTAAAAACATAAGTAAAAAAATGTTTTACTCAAAAACAAATTATCAAAAAAAATGTACTCTCAGTGTCAATATAAACAATATTAAAAATACAACATACAAGTATAAAAAATATTTTTTTTTATACGATTAGAAAATATTTTAGTTTTGTGATGATCGTTGCATACATACTGTTTTACCACAAATTTTAATAGAATTTCTTGTCTGATTGAATCGCAGAAAAATATTACAAAATTAGCGATCCAACAAGACAATTTCGAATTCAAGGTTTTTATTTTTTTTTAAATGGTGGTGCCAAACTCTTTGGAAAATCCATTGAGTGTATGCACCTTATACACTGCTCAAAACAATTAAAGGATATTTGAAGTTTTATATAAAATAAAGATATAAACGAAATTTTTTTTTGCCGAAAATAGAAGAAGAGAATCACAAATGCAAATTTTTCTGGTTTTCAAACTGTGGAGTATGCAAATTTTGAGTTCGACGTCAAAAACGTCGCTTCAGCGGCAGTGAATGAAATTTGACTTTCAACTGGATAAAAGAGAATGAAGACAAGGATGATCGACATTCAGTGATTGCTTTGTTTCGATGAGTACGATGTCTCAGCGAAGTCATTTGACAGATTCAGAAGCTTGGAGAATTGTTGGTAGATTAGAAGGGGGCCAAACTCAAGCCGAAGTAGCGCAAGCCATTGGAGTGTCACAAAGTGTCATTTCCAGGATCTGGAACCATTTTTTGGAGAGTGGATGTGCAGGCCGAAGACCAGGGCAAGGTCGTAGACGGGCAACAACCCCCAATGAAGATCGGTATTTAGCGTTAACAGCTCGGAGACACCGAAACATGAACGCTACTCTTCTCCAACAACACCTTCGCTCGGCTACAGGCACCACGATTTCAACTCAGACTGTCCGAAACCGGCTCCATGCTGTAGGTCTGTATGCTCGCCGACCGATGGTATGTGTTAGATTAACATCAAGGCATCGTCGCGACCGCAGGGAGTGGGCAACCGAGCATGTCAACTGGAGGAGAAATGAATGGAGCAATATTCTGTTTTCTGACGAGTCCCGTTTTTCTGTGCATCCGGATAATAGGCGTATTTTCATCTGGAGGGACCGTGGCAGTAGGAATAATCCTGCGTTCGTGCACGAAAGTGTCAGATTTGGCGGTGGAGGAGTGTTGGTGTATGGTGGCATCTCCATTGACGGGCGCACTGACCTCTACATCATTCGAGATGGAGCTCTGACTGGTCGCCGATATAGGGATGAGATCCTCAGACCTATTGTAGTCCCTTACGCTGCAGCAATCGGAGATAACTTCATTTTAATGGACGATAACTGCAGGCCACATCGTGCAAACCTGGTAGAGGATTTCCTTTTCGAGGAAGGAATCGTTCGAATGGAATGGCCAGCGTGTTCTCCAGACATGAATCCAATCGAGCACGTTTGGGACGCTCTAGGAAGACGAGTTTCTGGCCGCCAACAACCCCCACAAACTCTCCAAGAACTGGAAAGAGCTCTTCTGGAAGAGTGGGGCAGAATACCCCAACTCGTCATTAATAGCCTCATTGAGTCCATGCCTCAAAGGTGTTCAACGTTGCTGGCCGCCCGTGGAAACCATACCCCCTACTGAAAATGATTTTCTTTGAAGAAAACACCTTTTCTTATTCTTTTTTTCTCATATGCACAAATTGTGTTTTTTTCCTTTTGTACACAAATGCGCAATAAAATGCATTTTTTTCTGCCAAACATGTATAATTTATTCTCATATAACCTACTATGTCTGTCGACCATGTATCAATCAGCTACAAAGTTTCCCAGATACAAAATCCACCTAAAACTGCAATATCCTTTAATTGTTTTGAGCAGTGTATTATACGTTGCTGTTGCTTACGACTAAAAAATATTTTTCGCATTATTTTATACACCGTACATTTATTGATTTAGCCGCTAGCATTATGAGTTATTTGAATATCCATGAGTGTGTGTTGTTGAGAAGAAAAATATAGACAGATGAACTGACAGACATATTATAATATTTACAAGTGATATTAATTTGTGTATCCTTGCGTTAATTGACATATGAGCAACATTATGCTTCGAGGATGTAATTCAGTGAGTAGATCACTGTGCAGTTGCGTTCCATGCTGCCCAATCAATGCCGGACGGGTTACATAAATTCTATAAGGAAATTCATTAAAGTACAATAAAAAGTCATTAGTTCGAGGAATAACTTGGGAACTCCGGGTTATTGCAATTGAGTTCGTTACCATTTTGTGGAAGTCCATGAGTATGTCTCATTCTGAAGAAAAATATAGACAGCTGGACTCAACAGACATACGAGGGAAAGTCATTAAGTATGTCACAAAAGATAATTAAATAATAACTTACAATGATATTCACTTCAAAACTATTTTTATTTCTCAACATATTCTCCACCAATATTAATGCACTTATATCCCCGTTTTATCAGTGCCCCAACACCAGTTGCATAACATTCTTTGGGTTGCTGTCTCAGCCACATTGGACTTCAAGTTGAACCTTTTCATGACCTGTGAACATAATCTTGCAACTTCTTCAACATCCACCATACAGTTTTCACTTAACCCCAAGCGATTTTCGTCTGTTTAGTCCACTAAAAAACCATCTTGGAAAACAGGTGATGTTCACAGATGATGAAAAGGTTCAACTTGAAGTCCTAATGTGTCTGAGACAGTAACCCAAAGAATGTTATGCCGCTGGTGTTGGGGCACTGATAAAACGGTGATATAAGTGCATAAACATTGGAGGAGAACATGTTGAGAAATAAAAACAGTTTTGAAGTGAATATCATTGTTAGTTACTATTTAATTATCTTTCCTGACTTACTTAATGACTTTCCCTCGTATATTATAGTAGTTACAAGTGACATTAATTTATGTATCCCTTCGTTAATTGACATATCAGCAACATTATGCGTCGAAGATGTAATTCAGTGAATAAAATCACTCTGAGATTGCGTTCATGGATTCCAATCAATGTCTGTCTGGTTGCAAAACTTCTATAAGAAAATTCACTGAAATACAATAAAAAGTTATTAGTTCGGGGAATAACCTGGGAATTCTTGGGAATATTGCAACTGAGTTCGTTATCATTTTGTGGAAGTCCACGTGTATGTCTCATTCAGACGAAAAATATAGACAGCTGGACTCACAGACATATAGTATTTACAATTGACATTAATTTATGTATCCCTTCGTTAATTGACATCTGAGCAACATTATGCTTCGAAGAAGTAATCCAGTGAGTAAAATCACTGTGCAGTTGCGTTCCATGCTGTCCAATCAATGTCTGACGGGTTACACAAATTCTATAAGAAAATTCATTAAAGTACAATAAAAAGTAATTAGTTCGAGGAATAAGCCTGGGAATTTCGAGTTATTGCAACTGAGTTCGTTATCACTTTGTTGAACTGCATGTGTGGAAAGACGAATGCGACTTTGAATATTCATATTGATGGATGCTTTCTTTAGATTATCTCACTGGATTTAATAGTCCAGATAAATGAAGTTATGGGTTGATCTTGATGATTATTGTTTGATAAAACATCGAGTAAATACAAAGTACATAAAGTTTCACATTGTAAAATTATTAAAATTTTAATAAGTAGAAATGTCAAACCTATTCATATTTCGCACAAATTAACTGTACGTGTAACTCGGATATGACAACTTCTAAAGTACGTCTAAAGTATGCAAATGACAAACGTTGTTTAAAAATTGCTTTAAAGAAAATTTAAAAAGGATAATCCAGTATAGAATTAAATACAAAAAGTGAACTTCTGCAGTGAAGCAATAACTAACGAAAATCTCACATGTATATATATTTAAATTTACGGCGGTATTATTTACATCGATTTTATTCATGGACCGCGTACAAATAATGCACTCTAAATGTATGGGGAAGATTAAAGCAGCACATCGCTCCTAAATACCCTCTATTCATATCCCAAGGTTTTTATTCTGCAGGACAATGCAAGACTTCACACAGCTGGAGTAACGAAAAAAAAATAGAGAAACTTCACAGAACAACACCTAAACGTTCTCCTTATTGTTCGCACTTATCTTTAGACCATGGTTGACAGTTTGGCTTTTTTTTGTATTCTGAAATTCCGAATTGATACTAGAAAATCCGAAAGAAGAATTTTTACTTTAACCCTTTCAAGCGCAAACTACTTCTCCAATGTTAAAATTGTTCATTCATACCAAGATTTCTGGACAAATTTATTTCTAAATATTTAAAAGTTTTTCTTTCCTTCTTATAAAGTTATATGTTTATTCCAATATTCTGGTTCGACTGTGGCTTTTGGGGATTAAAATTAAATGGTATATATAATATACTACTGCTCTTCAAAGGGTTTAGTAATCACGAAATGTCTGTAGTTAAATAAACCAAAAAATACTAATCGGCATTTCTGGTATGTGTTCGCAATTTCGGAATTAAAAATGAAGCCAAACTGGCAACTCTGCTTTCGATTAACCTTTAAAAGCGTTACGAAGAGAAAGATTTTTATTAAATGTAAAAGTCAAAGCATTTTTGTGCGATTGGTTAAATCATTTTCCCTAAATCTTTTAATTATGCAAAAACAATAATAAAACTTTATATCTTAACACCCTTTACACCGTCTCATAAAATAATTTTATTCGGTATGCACCCACTTTTTTTACGTTACCTTTAGTTATTTAACCATAAAAAGCTCTTAATTAAATAACACAAGTATTACTTCTCTTTATTATTTTTACCAAAAACAACTGTAATAAAAGAAGGTCATCTAAAAAAATAACATTGACATAATTTTGGTAAATATTATTACAAAAGTAATCTATTAAAAAAGTCTCATTTATATTTGTTTTACTCTCATATAAAAGAATTTGCCACCTATATTGAAGGGAAATTTTATTAAAATATTTTTACCTTCTTCTCGTATTTATCTGAAAGATTAGAAATAGCATAGCTTACGAACCTCCCGATTTATGAATGTCACTGCTTTCTAATAGAAATATTCAATTTATTAATTGACAGAGAGCGATAAGATGAATATTGCTAATCGGAAAAGTGGTGCTAAAGAATTGGAATGTTTGGCAGCTATTGAAATAGTCATCTTAAAATAAAACTCCTAATTTATATTTCTCCCAAAATATATTTATTATTTTTCTCCAATAATATATTTGTAAATACTAGGTTAACGCGTGAATTTTCTATAATGGATAATTAAAATTACGCGCAACAAATAATCATATAGCTGAAGAAAACTTAATTTTTATCTTACTTGTAAAAAAAAATTGATATTACTTTTTATTGTATTTGTTATGTATTAGACAGGAATGCATGTCTTACCTTTTGAAGGCCTAAAATATTATTGATATTTTTATTATTTACAACATTTTTATTATTTTTACCTTTGTATATATGGTTTATTTCGAAAATTATATAAGTGTGAACAGAAAAATTGCTCTTATAACGTGAATAAATATTACTAGTTATAATTAGCCTGTGCCAAATGTTTGAAAGTGAGTAAAAAAAGGGAACAACCCAATATTTATTAACGATAGCTGTAATTAAGTTATAAATTAACCATTTATTAACGATAACAATGAATTTAATAAATAACTATAACACAAAATTATCTTTCTTTCTCTTTCATCATTACGCCGGGGTGTTTTTTCTTTCTTTTATCTATGTAACAATTTCTCTCTTTTTCTGCAGGAATCTAAAAAATGCAGAGAAAAAAATTCTAAAAGATAAACATATTGTTTATGTAATGTTTCTTCTATTCGTAAGCTTTCCTATGACTTTTCTTATTGTTGTGTTAATCAGGAAGTCAAATACGAAAACAAATATTGTACAAAAGAGAATTAAGTTTTGAAAGAAATAATGTTCGAAAACAATTACAGGAGAGTAAACATGCTTGTCTCTTGTGGAAGGTTAATTTGTTGTACTTTGCTGTTTTTTCATTCAAGAGCATTATTGGAAGTATGTGTTGATTTTCAAATATCTCCATCACTTAGTACATCGTTTGTTTATACACTAAACTAATTACAGTAAAATATAATAAAATAAGAGATACATATAAAACTAATGCAATAAATGTGATGTGGAGGTGTAAATATACCCTTAAAAAACAATTAAATGAGAAAAATAATGTATATTTCAAAAGCGTGTATACCTTGAGGTAGTTTAATAATATTAGTCTAGAAGCTTGCCTCGAACGAAAGTGTAATTCCAAATATTCTCACTATTTTATAAGACGTTTCCACAGACATACACATATACACAAATACACAACATATCAGGACTGTCACTGGCTACTATATTTTATCATTTTTCTCACCCCCTTTTCTATAAAATATTAATCTACATCGATGATAGCTTGAAATCTACCCTGTTGATGATTGCTTTGAAAGAGTTGTAGAAAAAATAATATAGTTACAACTCTTTGCCCTGACATATACGTATGCATGTATATACACCTATTTCAGTTTTTACAGGGTTGTAGGTTTAATTATTTATGAATATTAGAAACCATTATTAGACTTATTTATCCTCAATTTTTTGTGATTATAAAGCGACGGTTAGAATTAACAAAATAGTTGTGTTCATAGTCCGAAAACCATTATATCTATAATCCCGTAAAAACAAAATTAGGTTTTTGTATTAGAGATGAGTTAGGGATCTTTCTTCGGAGCCTGAGGCCAAATATTTGAATTCGTAGCACCGTCCGAGCTTTGAAAAATTTTGTATCATCACAGCTCAATTTCACTTTATCTCAATACAGAAAATGCGCAGTAGAAAACATTTTAATAGCATTTTTAATATATTTCAAATTACTTTTCTCATATACTCTTCTTATTTAATACAATCTTCTTACACTGAAACAATTATTCACTCAAAATACTCCCACATAACGACGTTTCGGGATTTTTTTTTTCTTGAAAATCTGTTTCAAAAATAGTAAATCAACCACTTCTATCCAGTCACTGGTAGAAATTGGCACAAATCGCAATTTTTATTCTTTTCAAAATTTATTGCAATAAGTCATGAGTTCAGTTTTCAGTAATTCTGGTAAGGGGTTCAAACAGAAAGAGATGATAGACAACGGATATCCGACGGACTCTTCATATTACTAACACTGATAGTACCAAAACTTTAGAATCAGGTAAAATAATTCTGTTTGTATCCCATCTGTAAGATTTCGATTCCCTTTCAAACTGATTTTTAGAGGATTTTCACTTTGAGTCCAAATCCTACGACTGGTATAAAATTCGAGACCGCACCCATTTTGGGTTATATATATATATATATATATATATATATATATATATGAAAACGTGTCCCAAAAACTTTGACCTCGGCCTTAAATATTGATCAGAGACATATATTATAAATTACAAAGTTACGTAAGAAAATGTACATAATTTTATCAAAGCGATTAAAAATTTCAGATGATTAAATTTGAAAAAATACAAAATATGAATTTTAATACGATCCTCGTACAAAAAATTTCCCTATGAGTAAGATGTGTACCATACTAATAATGTCATGTACAAAACTTTAGCATTTTATCATAAAAATTTGCTCAAATATGTTTAAACAAAGTTGGTGAGGGGTTAATCATAACTACTTCACAATTATTATTAATTCATGCAATCATTGTTTTTTTTGGTAATTTGTGCACGACCCCTGAAACGTGATCATTCGACATGATTTTTCCCCTTTGTAAACTGATATCCAGGCATCGAAAAGTGTTTTAGGTCAGCATTTGTGTATTTTCATATCTCTGCAAAATGATTGCAATCATAAAATGCACAATGATTCACCTTATTCAGTGGCGTTGCCAGATTGAGAATCCTGATGCTCTGGATACTATTAATTTCGTAAAATGATATCGACTAAACAGTTTTCGATTAAACGAATAAACAGTTTTGCCCTGCTAAATCGCTTGAAATTCGGCGATTAGGTAAGGCGATGAATATGTCTTTAAATTAGTAATATCTAGAGCCTGTGGACCTTTTCCCTAGCGATGCCATTGACTTCATTCAAGAGTAATATATTTAATAGAGAATCAACACTTATTTCCCTAAAAAGGCGTCGCTGAAATTTAAACCACTTTTCATAAAAGGAAGATGTTGAGAGTTATGATGCTTACAACTCTCTTGTCTTCGTCACGTGATGTGTTAATCTACTCGCAAAACCATTTTCCCTGCAAAATAATTCACAGAAAAACTAGTCGTTGGGAGCCACCGTAATACTTACCCATCATGGGTATGCATAATGTAAAATATTAAAATAAAAATGTGTAAACTACTTATAAAATGCATTGCAATTCAAATAAAATCGTGGCTTGATGACGTCATAAACATTAAAGGCTCGATTACTGAATTGCTTGAAAGAAACATCCTTATAACTCCAAAAATAATAATCCTATTAACTAGCGGTTTATTGCATCTGATTAAGCGTCAAATTTCCAATTAAAATATATCTTTGAAGTGAAATTTGGATGAAATGCAGGGTCATGAAAAATCGAAGAGTGTGCAAAATAGGATTCCAAATATCTCGGCAACTAATTATCCGATCGACTTCATGCTTTATGTAAAATTTATGTTTTTTTAGTGTCTTTTATATTAATTTCTTAAAATAAACAATTTCGAAAATTTTTATATACCTTTTATCAGAACGAATATTTCGAGAGTCCGAAAAAAATAGTTCCGGTTAACCGAGGTTATTGAAATGAAATAGGCTTCTTCCCATTATTACATACTAAGTACATACCAAATTGCAAGTCTCTATCTCAATTTTTTCGGGAGATAGAGCGTTTACAGACACACAGACACACACACAGACACACAGACGGACGGCAATTTTTTTTTTCTAAAAATATGTTTTTCGGAATCTCCAGTGTCTGAAACGTGTAAATCCGTCAAAAAAAATTTTCGATTTTCAAGACGATTGCAAGACTTACCCTATACTACGTATGATGGGTAAGTAAAAGAAAGAATTTCGTATCCAGTTTACTTTGAAACAAAATAGTTGATCGTGTAGATTTTGATCATTTGGTTGATCAAACACACCATGTTTTTGACAAAATAATGCATTTGGTGTTTACAATTTTAATTTTCGGCAGACATTAAATATTAAAGCATAAGGTTTTAGATTTTCTCAAACATTTTGATATTTTTTTCTCTGATTATTGAAGTGTTTTCGCCTTCTTTAAAAATCCAGAGGTGCTTCCTATCCCAAGGCACCTGTGTGTGTCGCACAATTGGCAACGTTATATGCCGTCTCTCTCTCTCTCTCTCTCTCTCTCTCTATATATATATATATATATATATATATAAATATATATATATATAAGTTATAAATAACGTAATTACCAACAAAAGCAATATAATAAATGGTAATTTAGCGTCAAATTAATAGAATATATTAATAATTACATTGAGATGATATTTATAGGTAATACATTGCACAGTGCTGTCATCTATAGTTAAATTATTTATTAATTTATGTATATTAATTTATATGCGTATATATATTAGAAAAATAAATATGCGTATATATATTAGAAAAATAAATATGCGTGTAGCATTTAAAAATAGCCTAAAGCGTCCTTTAAAATAGTAGAATTTTAGTAGAACTTTAATAGAATAATAAAACTCAATTAAATTATAATTAAAAAGTAAAAAAGAAAACAGTGTTAAAAATTAGTTAGATAAATATATATATATAATCAAAATAATATCTTTCAAGTCCTCAGATTTGCACAATTGGTTGATAAACTACATAAAATAATTCTTTTATAATAACATCTAATTAATATCTATATTCAAGCTTTTTAATTGAATATCGCTAGTGAGCATAAATTCCAAATGTAGCAGTCGCCTTATTTAATCGCAAAAGTTTCTATCAGTAAATAACGAAAATTTTACAGAACTAAACTAGTGGTACTTATCCTGTGGTCCATAGGTTGAAGAACCCCAATCTATAGTTTAACAGCACAACGAATTCGTAAAAAAAATAACTTTATTTATTTGTAAAGTAATGAATTTTAATATTTTGACAAAAAATCCCTTTTAACCACACAAACATTGGAAAATACAATTTTTCGTACCTAGTTTTCTTTCTTTCTTTCTTTCTTTTTTTCTGTTAACATTATTAGAATACTTCGTCATTTATTTCGTTTACTCTCAACACTTCTGCCGTTGGCTAATGAGCCGTCCGTGAAACTGCTGTTTTTCCAGGCGAACTGTCTGTCTAACTTTGAATGACATCTACTTTATTAATGGTTATTGTCAGCACTGCCTAATACATTTTCATTAAACAGCAGGAAATGAATAACTGTCATGTGTTTCAAAGACAAATTAAAAGTGAGAAATTTGACGACATTCTTCTGTTTAACTTTCAACGTTAAAAATGTATCTTGATAAATATTTTGACAATAAAATTTATGAAGCCACTTTAAAGGTTAAGTTTGTTGCTATTTATAATATTAAATTACATTACTACTTTGAATATAAGAATATTTTTCGTATTATATAAACCTAAATGCTGAGTAGGTTGTATATGTATATAAATAGGGTGTCTCTCCCCACTCCCCCTCCAACGAAAATATAAAAAATCCCTAATTTATTAACTATGCTGATAAAAGTTACCCTTTGACAACATAAAGGTACAATAATATATAGTTAAAAATACGCAATGGACACATGGTTCTCGAACTAATTCTGAATATTATTGTTGGGCCCTTTTTTTTTGTGACACAAATTCTGCTATTAAATACGAAAAGAATACTATTTAGAAGTAGTGTTATTCAAAAGTAAAACCGTACGAACTTTCTTATGTGAGTTTTGATGTCAACGTTGTCAAGTGGTTAATATTAAATAAGCTACATATATATAAGCTGTTTTTTTTTTTATTTGCACGCACTCTTTTCGAAAAAATAGAAGTTAATATTTTAACCAAAAGATGGTGCGATGTACCCTCAACCACGGCCCACCCGAATACTTGGCCTACGCGCTAACACAAAATTGGCGGTTTTGTAAGTGGATTTTCTTTCATTGTTTGCACGGTCCCTTGAATTTGAAAACTAGTAATTTTTTTAACTATTTTTCGCGTTTTTTTTCTGCGATTAAATAAGGCAAATAAAACATATAGAAAATATTAAAATTCAAGGGATCGTAGAAACGTTAACAAAACCTGCCTAAAACATTTGCTATTTTTTGTGTCAGCGCGCAGGCCTGGTATTTAGAGGGCTATGTTCGCCAGGTAAGAATGTTCAAATTTCATTGTAAAGATCAATCAAAGACAATTCACAAAAAAGAGGAAATTGTGGATAATTGGTTGATTTGAGTACACTATAGGAAACATTTGTAATCATCTTTTTCCCCAGAATGATTTTAAAGTGGGTTTATAGTGAAATCCATCTCACTACAATGCTATAAAACTAAATACAAAATTCAAATTTGACATTTATTGAGTAACCGCTTGATGCTGTTGAGTTTAAAACTGATAACTGTTTAAAATCTGAAACCTTTAAGTGTTTTTATAAGAATAATTATTGAAACTTGTGATGTAAATGGATAAAGATAATTCAGTTTGCATATATATATATACTACCTAATACTCCGGCATTGCCCGGTCCCTTCAAAAAATAGTAAGAAAGTCGAAAACACTCTAAAAATCGCTGCACGAAACCTTTCCTCTGATAACTCGTTCGTCTGTCCGAAAGTAAGCAGAAAAACTGACCCCGAAGCGGAAGTAAATTCAATACTACCCCCTCAAATGTCTGGGTCATTTGACTCACGGCGGGTCAGTTTTTAGCCAAAATTAATAAAAGTTATCGTCGAATTTCAAAAATTTTCATTTTTAGAATCAGAAAAAAAAACTACGTATATACTGTGAGTTTCGAATCGATACCTCTAATAGTTTTCTTAATATTCGAGGATGAGTGAATATGAGAATATTTCGTTATCTGTGATAATGAAATCGGTAATTTTCTTTTGCGGTTTCGATAAAAAAAAGCTATTTTCGGCACACGCGCCAGAAAATCTTTTAGTACCACATTCCACCGTCAGGGGGTGTATTATGTTCTAAACGAACCTCCGACACGTGTTCCTCCGACACGTGCATGCACTGCAAAATGTTCATATCAGTCATAATTTTTATTTCATATTCTTATGAAAATTTTTAATTGTAAGTTTCAGTGGTTGTATTTATAAAACTAAATATAAAAATGAGTACAGAATATTTTTTTCAGGCTGATCTTTATATGAAATATTACTAAATAAAACATAAATCAAAATGTAATCTTATCTGAAATTACATGTTTGCGAACAATTTTTCTTCTGGGGAATTATTTTTTTTTAATGTGTTCCCGACAAAAATTGATGAATGCATCGAAAGTAAATTTCAAAGTTTCTATCATGATTGATAAATTTCGGATCCCTTTTTATTGAGAGTCTATATTGTGAGTAAAGGCAAGTGATTTATTTAATTTCGTATATATATATATTTTTTGCCATTGCTTTTTTTAAACCTTGTTTAGAAACATAAATGTCTCATTTTTCAATCAGTCATAGATGTGCTGTAATTACTAGTAAATGTTAACAGTATACTTTCTTCCTATTTTATTTTAAAACATATTTTTAATGTTTTTTAGCAGATATCCTATTAAATACAATACTAACGATGCCTTTAAAAAATAAAGTTGTTAGTCGTATCTCTATTTGAAGGGCTCCATGCAAAAAGGGCTTCAGTCAATTAACCAGTTTTGAGAAAATTGAAAAAAACATTGGTGTTTAAAAATATTAAACCAATCAAAATGATTTTTTTCCCTTTATAGACAAAAATTATACTAACCAAACACCGCTGAGAATTTTAAAAATGTTTAAATCTAAACCTATAAGAGCAAAAATCCGTGGTTAACTCAATTTTGGCAATTTGGTGATTGAAGCACTTTTTGCGTGAATCGATTCATTTATTAATAATTTTAAGATTTGGTAGTAAATGATCAAAAACGGAGTAGATCAAGAAATGATCAACTAAAAATGGGAGCAAGTGCATTAAAAAAAATTATAAATAAAGATTTTTCATATTTAATACAAGATATTTTCAAACTTTTTAATGTCTGTAGTAGTTACATATACTTAAACATTGTTATTATTATTATTATTATATTATTATTTTCTGTAAAACTAACGATGCTTTTAAGAGATAAAGTCATTACTCCTTGCAGGACGGTGGTATATTATATATGCCAGTTAATTTTAATCTCCAAAAGCCATAATCACACCAGAAATTTCGTAAAAAAATGTGCCTTTATAATACACGCGAAGGAAAGCTTTCAATTTGTACGTAAACCCTGGTATCTATCAATCATTTCAACATTTTATAAATATTTTGCTCCTGAAATGGTTAATAGTATATTTTAAAATTTTACGGTACTTGGGACATAAAAGAAAAGAAAAGAATGAAATGATAAAATAAAACAAGAAAAAAATAGGAAAATAGGATAAAGACGAATAAGAAAGGGAGGGTTAGAAATTTAATCAGTAATTTTTGATCGGACTTCATACACAAACATTTCTAAAAAAAAAAAAAAAAAAAAAAAAAAAAAATCAATGTTCGTAGTGGCAGATATGCATAGCTCTCAACTGTAGCGATTTTTTATAAACACTATTTATGCAAAGTGATATTCGCTTGATTTAATCGCAGAAGTTCGCAGCACTTCGCTACTTTGCTGATATGGTATCACACTTCAATTATAATTTTTTTAATTATACCATTTATTATGCCATATTCCTCTTTATCACATCTTCATATATCGATAATTTTAGCACATTGTTAAATAAAATTAGAAGAGCGTATGATGTCAACATAATTATATTAATACGTCTACTGTAAATAGCGTAAAACGAAACAGCTGTATCCTAATATGTAAAAGAACCTAATATGTAAGGAAGACGATAATTTCATATGCAAATGAAAGAAAGTTCATGATCGCACATAAGAGAGAGGAAAAAAGTTGTGAATCGCGAATTCACAGAACACTCTTTCTTTCATCGTCTCGTCCGTAAAACACTTTTTTTGAGAAAATTTGGTGTGAAAATATGATTTACCGGAATTCATGGTCTGAGAAATTATCAGGAAACTGGAATCCTGAAAATCACAAAGCAGTGTTGCAGAATCTGTTGGAAGGCAAGGACCAGGGCCTGATTGCCGCCGGGACAAACTTCTTGACATTTTGCCTGATTTATGCAAAATTTACGTCATAAATAACACAAAAATATTTATTAGTTTTTACAGGTGAAAACAAAGTCATTATCTATTAAGCCTATTAAGCAGATGAATGGCAAAATTTTCGCAAGTTGAAAATAGCGCTCTTTCACGTCTTTTTCTATGTTGGAAAACAAAAAGATTACACCTGAAGAATCACAAAGAAAAATTTCCGAATATTAATCGAAATAACAATGGAGTTTTAGCTCAATTGTTAACTCTAAATAAAAAACCGACGCTGCTGTAAAGTCGGTGAGATTGATAGACGAAGGGAACGACGGATGACGCAGCTATTGAATTGCTAGTAGCTATACTTTATTTTCCACGAACTTTTGATTTGACAACTCGCCGCAGGATCGCGAAGTGGCGCTCATGTACACAAACAAAATTTGTATATTGTGCATCTGCAGCATAATTTTGTTTCAACTACCGGCCGCAGGATAGTAAATTAGCACTAGTATTCGCAAATAAATTTAACGCACACTGCGCACGCTCTAAGTATAATCGCTCTGGGTGGAAGTGTTCCCCAGTGGTAATATGCCTCTGGAAAGGAGTGCCATTTTAAAACTGTGGAATTTATTCCAAGAAAAATACAGTGTTAGATGTCGTCCTGGCCAAGATTGTCGACGGACTATCACAGCAACTGATGACCATTATCTGATTTTAACATCTCTTCGGAACAGAACGCATGATGCTACTCGACTGAAAAGATAAGGTTTTTTGGGTGTCAGTACAAAAAGTCTGAATAAGCCTGCGGCATCATCAGTGTGGATTCTATCCACGTAAGCCAATAGTGTGTATTCCTTTGTCATCAAGATACCATGTAGTCTGAAGAACTAAGGCTGTGAAATATCGAGAATGGATTCGACGTGATTGGAGTCAATTGCGTTTCACTGACGATTACTGATTCAGTCTGGTGTACGATATCTAATGTATTCTGGAATTGAGGGAAGGGTGTACTCGAAATAATCCCACGTTTCGACGTTAAAAATCACAGCAATGGTGAGGTGGATTGATGGCATGGAGCAGAATCAGCAAAGGTGGACGTACGGACCCACATGTTATCCGGGAATTGCACTTGGTCGGCCTAAAGATATGTAGACGAGATACTCAGTCTGTCATGTCTTACGCTGCAGTCATTGGCGATTTCTTTCTTCTAAGACATAATAATGCCAGACTCCAAACAGCTCAACTTGTGGAGAAAACATTCTGGAAACGGAAACAATATAGCATATGGAGTGGCCAGCATGCTATACGGATTTAAATACGATCGACCATGTATTTGACACAGCCGAACGGCATATTTCAGCGAGACTAATGCTTGCGTTAATTGTCCGGGATTCAGAGATTACAGTTCTTCAACAGAATCTCCCAAAGTCTTATCGACAACTTCATCGCATTTACGGAAAACAAATATGTAACAATTTTAGCTATTCGAGGAAACAACATACACCACAATAAAAAATTTTTGTCTTTTTCAAATAACACTTTTTTGTCATTTGCCAAATTGGTGCCTTTGAGGGTCTCTTGCTGTTCTTGACATCATTTCAAAGTAAAATTTGATACAGCCCCGAGTGACGTGTCTAGATGTAATAAAACGAGTATGCACTAAACGATGAGGGAAAAGGTCAATTATAAAGTTGTAGAGCATCCTTCATTTAGTATAAAATGCTGTCTTACATGTTAAAATAACTTTATTAAAAGCCTTGAAACGTATTTTTTGTATATAAGCGTCAGTTTAAGTATGCAACTTGCTTCATGTAGAAGAGCGGCAATATAATGCAGACGCACATTTACTAACAGAACTAAGACAAGTAAGAACGACACTGTTTATTTTAATATTCAATTCAAGTTAAGTATGCAAATTGTATCTATTATCGGTAATAACGTAACATGTTTTCCATATGACGTCTGTGTTCTGCACTTGATAAATTGATAAGTACAGTATTATTCTATAAATTAATATAATCGATATCCTCTAAGTAATTCACATACGTTTAATAATTCCAATTTTCTACAACATAAAAATTTTGTTAATTTATGATTTTTTTCTTAAAAAAATATATATATAATTTTCTTTTATGCTTACAGAGATAAACATTTACGGGAGATTCCAAATCGATATTTCTTTTAAAAAAATATTTACAGTGTAACATAATTTGAATTAATTTAAAATGTTTATACAGATTTGCGTATGGATAAACATAATTATTTATATTTAAATGAGACTTCAAATAATTGGACCTCTAAAAATCAATTAAAATTAATAAACTGACAACTTGCACTAAAAATATTACGAAAGAGAAAAAAAACAATTAAAACAGTTTCACGATCTTTAAAACATGATAATTTTAAAAATGCTATTAAGTGCATCTAAATAATTAATACACTGAAAAAGATAATACTTTAGAGTGAATATATCTCATTCATCAACTTTTTTTAGGATAATACGTTAACATAGTTCTTAAAATATGAAGATAAATATCTCATTAAATTTTTCTCGAAATATTACTCTTTTTTTTCAAATTCTGCTAAAAATTTAGAAACATATGAATTAACAACATCTATTATATGTATTTACTCATTAGATTTTGAATAGAAGTTCATTTTTAATATTTTTCTCTCCAATTAGGAAGTCAATTTTTGTTCGCAATTAATTCATAGTGTCTTTAACAGCGATAATAAAAGTATTTGACGGAAAAAAATAATGAATATTTTTTTATGGAATGAAATACCATTTTATAGACAATTCGGCTTAAAAAAAAAAAAAAAAAAAATTATATTTTGCATGGGAAATAAAATTATTTCTTTCATATTTATTATTCTTGAGAAAGATTAAATTGTAATTTAATACATTTATATTTGGCATTTTACACCTGAAATAATGATTCAAAAAACATTTTTGGTTTTGTCAATTATCTTAAATCAATAATTAAAAAACTAGCATGGCTGCTACTGGCGAATAATTTTTATTATAATTTAGTGCAGGGAATAAGTTCCTTGTCACCAGATCGCCGTTGGCGACCAGACATTTGAAGTTGGCCATTAGAACAGGGATACCTAGATTAATATACCTAAATTAATGTAGATCTATTGCTGTCATACCTTTCGATTTTTCAATACCACTATTTCCGAATAAAAATATTCGCAATATTCGCTTTATTTAATGACAAAAAATTGCGATTAAATAAGACGACGATTACAATAGAAATTAATAAACTGACAATTTCAATTAAAATATTAGAGATAGGACAAAAAAATAATTAATAGGGTTCATACACCTGAGGGGCATTGAATACCAAATTTTTCGTAAAATACTATTTGCCTTATTTAAGGAAAAAATTCTGTTTTTAACAATGACGACTTTTATTTTTCGTAAAATCGTATTCAAATCACTTGAATCTCAGGAGGCGTACGAACCCTCTTTAATGAACATGTGACAATTATTGAAATGCTATTGAGTACATTTAATTACTTATTAAAGTGAAGAAATAAAGTTTTTAAATGAATATATCTCATTCATCATCTCTTTTAACAATAATGGAGTAACATAGTTCTTAGATTATATCAAAATAAATATATCAATAATTTTTTCTCAAAATATCACATTTTTACAAATTTTGCTAAAATTTTAGAAACGTATGAATTAACAACATATGTTATATTTATTAACTCAAAAGGTTTTGAATAGAAATTCAATAACAATATTTTTCTCTGATTCAGCAAAAATGAATTAATATAGTTTTTAAAATCTCAAAATATCACATTAAATTTTACTCAGATTATTTTCTGAAATTTTGCGACACATTTAGAAAAGTATGATTTAATAGGAGACATGTAGGTGCTTACTTTTCGATACCAGTATTTAAAAAACGTAACCTTCTTCTTTATCAATCGCGGAATCTATCAATTAAATAAGACAGAATTTACTTTTCTAAAATACTGGGATTCAGAAATAAGCCCCATTACGAACCATGTTTAAATGAATCTGTTGTATACGGAAAATTTTTAATGGAAATTCATCTATAAACATTTTTCTTTCCACTTAGAAATGCATTAGTTGTTAGCAATTAGTTCGTAGTAATATTTAATAGCGATAATAAAACTAAGCATTATTCCCCCCCCCCTTTTTTTCTTAGTTCTCCAAAAGATTTTGAAACATATAAGTTTTACGAGCATCTCTTGTATCCCTTTTCTCTATAGCTATTCACTAGAAATTCATTTATAACATTTATCTCACTGATTATAAAGACTATTTTTTGCAAATATTTTATAGTACCTTTAATAACAATAATAAAAATATGTATTAAATTATTCTCAGATTTTTCAAATTCTGCGAATTTTCTCTAGAGGATTTGATTAAAAATTCCCTTATAATATTTTGCTTTCCAATTAGGAAAACAATTTTGTAATTCTGTGATTTTTTTTTAGATTATTTTATGCAAATTTTCCGAATGGTTTAGAACATCTGTTGTGTCTATTTTCTCAAGGGGCTTTGATTAGAAATTCACTTATAGCATTTTCCTCTTTAATTAGAAAGCCAACTTTTAATTTCGATTAATTCACAGTGCTTTTAACAGCGATAATAAAAGTGAGTATTATATATATTATTTTCAGGTTATTATTATTATTATTTGAAATCGAAATCAGATTTAGAAACGAGCAACATAAGAAATCAGTCTCAAGGGGTTTTGATAGGTATGGATTAATAATTTTTTTAATTAGAAAAATAAATTTTGTTTGAAATTATTTCATAGTGACTTTAAAAACAATAAAAAAAGTAAGTATTGGACGGTAAAAAATACTTTAAAATAATTATTTTTTCAAATAATTATTCTTATCCCTTATAGAAGGCAATTCATAGGTAAATTGTTTAGAATTTTGCGTCTTCATATTTCTTAAAGTTTATTAATATTTAATTACGATTTCACACACTTATACACCTAAAATTATAAAACACCTTTTTAAATTTTGTCAGTTAACTTCAGCCAATAATTTCAGATCCGCATACATAAGGATTGCCCAAAATGAAAGTGGCATTGCTGTAATAACTCCGCCATTTGAAGAGAAAGATGACTGAGCATGCTCCTATAGAAGGCGCAAAGTGCTGGGCAAGACTTCCTTAATAGATAAGACTTGACAATCCGGAGAAAGTCTATGGGAGAAAATGTCCGCGGTAATTGCCACTTATTAATTGACTTTCTCCGGAAAGTATCGCCGCCTGGTGGATACTACCGTAGAGTTGCCAAGTCTCCGGCTTTTTGAACACCAGTATATTTTTAGAGAAAATGTTGATCTTTTAAATCCCAGAATTCTCCGATCAAACAAAACAAAATTGTCTGTACTAAAAAACTGGTATCCAAAAAGATAATAGAAAAATCTAGCAGCTCTGCTACCGCATAGCTGCCAACTTTTACGCTTTTTTCTTACCACTAAAATTTAATAGAATTTTTTTCGTTATGTAATCCCACGATCTTGTCAATTTAATAAGATAAAATTTAGTATAAAATTTTAGTTGTAGGAATTAAGCGTAAAAGTTGGCAGCTATGCTACCGATACTAGTTCATAAGCAAATACATAGAACAAATGGAGCTGTGAAATAATTTCATGTCGAAAATACTCCTATTACTGACGATTGATGGCGCTAGTAGCAGGAGAATATAGCGGTCAAAGGAAACTTGCTGATTGTGAGGCCTGATACTATGATAAGGAGGCCTTGGTGCTGGGAATGCATGCGATATCGTCAGATACCGTCAGATGCGTGTGTAATAGCGTGGGAGCACGTTAAAAGGCATCGTTCGCATGATGGATGCTTCCAAATGGTGTCAACGCGCAGTCCTGAAATTTTTAGAAGCGGAAAATGTGAGTGAAATCTATCGTCGAATGCAAAATGTGTATGGCACGGAGTGCAAACCACGCAGATCGGTATTTCGATGGTGTAGGGATTTTCGTAGTGGATTGGATTGGGTTGATTTATGACGGCCAATTATCAACACGAGGTGTATAGGCCCTAGGGGGGAGTACCCTCCGTGGGGGTCATTTTAAGGGATCCTAATCCATATTTACGGCAAGGTTCGAAGAAAACCAAGGAAAACTCCAAACGGTTAGGTCGACGAGCGCGACAGGGGTTTGAACCCAGCTTTGAGAGCAGAACCTCTCAGCCACTGGTGGGGCCTTTTCGTAGTGGAAGAAGCAGTACTGACGACAGGTCACGATCTGGTCAAGCGCACGTGGTTATCACCAACGGAGCAGTTGCAGATGTGGACCGTCTCGTGAGAATCAATCGGCGAATCACCATTCGAAAAATAGCGGAGGAAATGTCTATGAGCCATTAAACCATTTCTCAAACCGACTGTAGTGCCACTTTCATTTGGGCGACCCATATACTAATCATCGATTAATATGTCAAAGCGTATATTTTATCCGTACCGTAATTGCAAACTTTTCCGATTTATTCTCTTTACTACTACTTCCGAATGGAATTATTTCTTTATTTAACCCATTTCGCGACGAGCGTCCTTTACAGAATTTTTAATCTTTTACTACCGGTTTTAAAGAGCAGAAATTTTCGCCTAATTGAATCGCAGATATGCTGTCATTAAATAAGCCAAAGCTTACAATAAAAAGTTACTGGTGGGAATAATAGAAGATTCTGACAGTCTTATGTGACACGTATACGTGTCGCTGGTCCCCAAGAGGTAAAGTAGCGAATTTTGTGATTAAATATGATGCAGATTATTATTCGGAAGTAGCGGTATTCAAAAATAAGGAGGTTTGGCAACTATGCAATTCTTACGCAATCGATTTTCTGTAAAAAGAATTTTTTATTAATATATTATATTTTTTTTTGCTTGAAATATTAAGAATGATAAAAGTATTTTTTAATACTTAAATAGATACAAATTTAAGAAAGACTCTAATTAGATATTTGGTGAAAAACATTATATACTATGTATCGTAGTTTGAAGTTGATAAAATATTTTTTCCATTGTTTGAGGAAGAAACGTAATTAATTAAATTTATATTTAAATAAATTTTTTATCTGATTTAAAATTTAAAAATACAATACAAAATAAGAAAAAAATAATAAAATTAATAAAATTACAGATATGTAAAAAGTTATAGCTGTTTACTGATTTTAAACATAGTAAAGTTATTAAAATATTATTAAGTACATTTAAATAATTGTTAAACAAGAAAGGAAAAACAGATTTCAAAGAAATTTATCTCATTCAATCATCCTATTTTATTACAAATGCGTTAACGTAGTTTTTAAATTATCCAAATAAATATCTTATTACATTTTATCTGTTTTTTTTTTTTTTTTTTTTGGGGGGGGGGGGGTTTCCATTCTGAGAAAGATTTAGAAATGGTAGAACTCTTTTAAGTGCATCTACTGCATTCATTTTCTCACGAGATTTTTAATATGATTAATTTATAACATTTTTATGTCGAACGAAGCCAATTTTTTTAGCTATTATATTTCATAGTGTCTTAGGAATTATTAGACTTTATTAACGATAATAAATGCATTTAAAGGTAAAAGTTAATTGATAATTTTTTTTCCGTTCGAACAAAATACCATTTCATAAGCTTCACTTATAAATTTTGACAGATTAGAAATTTTAAAATTTTCGCAAAAAAAATTTAAATAATTCTCTCATATTTCTGAAATTTTATTGAGATTTTATTATAATATATTTATGTTTGACATTTTATACTTAAAATCATTACACAAAAAAACGTTTAATTTTGTCAATTAATTTGAGCCAATAATTAAAGATTTATACTAGTAATCGATTAATTAAACGTTTGATTGATTAATAGATATTTTAAGTATTCGCACTTTTAAACAAAGCTTTTAATTAAACTTCATCATGGATACATATTTCAGTTTGACATAGAAACAACAAGTTAAAAGATAAAGAATATTTTTAAATTGTTAAATCAAAACGTTGTCCTTATTACATTCAATAAGGTTGATAAATGAAAAATGTCGCGATCAAAGCTACAAAAAGTAAACGTTACATAAAAAGAAAAAAAACATTTAGAAAATTTAATTTATTTGTAATTAATAAAACATTATTTATTACTTATTTATAGTAGTCGCATTTAAATAAATTTTAAGGAAACGAAGAGGATATTTCTCCATACTAAGAATTGAATATTTATAATTAAAAAATCGAACGCAAGCCCAATTTTAAATTCTTATTGTTTAACCCTTAATTGCATAGTGATGTAAATTTCCATCACTGCTTATTTAACTTTTAATAAATAAATCAACTTCTTCGCCACCACTACATTTATATAGAAATATTAATCCAGTAAATTGCCCGTGAACTATGTTGCTGAACAAAGTTAAAAATCTATCTTAAAATTTCTGGTGTCTAATATTTAATATATGTATAAAAAAAACACAATTGTAAAAGAAAAACTCATGCAAAGAAGGGTTAAAGAAAAAAAAATAAGAAGGCACCATTTTGATTCGCAAAGGGTTCTGCGTAAATGTTTATGGTCCATTTAGTTATAACATAAAGGGTCTTCTTTAAAAAATAAACAAATGTAGCTTTTAAAAATTCAATAGTAGTAGTAGCACATTTTATTACTTTTAGCATGCTAAAAAATGTGTAAATAAAATTATAATCAGTTTTAAATAATTGCCTAATTATGGTTTGAGTAAATGAAAAATAAACCAATTAGTATTTTAAAAAATTAATTTTGAATATTTATATATAATTAAAAAAATTACGTACCGTAATTTGAGTTTAACTGGACTATGAGGTGCGATTTGAACCCAAAACAAAAAACATGTTTTTATTCAGTCCTGTATCTACTGTGTTGAGGCCAGGAATGAGATTTCTCCGCTTTTTTGCATACCAGTATAATTTTACAGAAAATGTGATTTTATTTAATCGGAACATTCCGCGGTTTAATAGGACAACGTTTTCTCTAAGATTATACTGGCATGCAAAAAAGCGGAGAGATCTCCTCCCTGGTTGAGGCCAGCACGCTGCTAGTAGCGTAACTGGAGTAGTCGTTACTTTTTATAGTAGTTTGTAGTGTAACGTACTACATTTTGAGAAAACTATTGTAGCAAGTAGAGCGATTAAAAAAATTAGTAGTTTGTAGTGAGTTCTTACACTACTCCTAACCCTACTTTGCAGAAGGTGCAGTGCTGCCAGTATATAAAACACCTGGTCGTAACTTACTTTTTTTCTGAAAATATGTTCTACCGAGCAATTTACGAATGTCAGCATCAAATCTCAGCTGCAGTGTATAGCAACTCATTGCATGACTTCATAGCTTTTCCATTGACACAAGATGGTATCGCTATGCATAAATATGTTAGGTACAATATTAGCTCCTTATTATATCGCTCGTTCAGATAGATAGCTCTGTTTTTGTGTCTCCAAAATAAATAAAAACGCTGTAGTTTAATATGAAATTCTGTGTAACTATGTATAAATGGTGTCTATATATTACTTATTAATTTTGCTAAGGAATTTGAAATATGTATATAAAATAGCATTTTGTAGATAAATACAAATCAATTTCTTTTATATTATATTTCCTAACCCTTTCGGAACCAAGGGTGCATAAAAACCTTACTTACAAAATCCTTGTGTGCATACAAGATTTGTTTCTGATACCAGTAATAAAGACATGATATTTTTTAAATAATTTGAATTTGGCATGTTCGTGATTTTTAAGTTCAGTTAACTCTTAAAAAAATGGTGCCAACTGAATAAAATATGTGTATGAGGCGCTATTTATTTAATGCACTGAATGGGGCTTTAATGCCCTTGGTTGTATTGCAGTTCTCTTAATGTACCATATGTGACGTGATATAATAAGGGACTTACTGAATTAATTATTACTTAATTCATGTTCACAATTTTGAGTGTCGTTTGAATCATTTGAACAAAATTTGAAAGTAAGTATCGACTATTTTTGAAAAGTAGTTTGTAGTCGCTAGTTTTCAAAACAAGTAGTTGTAGTTAACTAAATTCTCAATAAAGTAAATGTGGTTAAACTTCACTTAAAAAAAAGAGAGAGAGAGAGAGGAGAAAACTTTTAGAAATTAGTGGTATTGAATTTCAAGCGACCGTACACACGCTGAAAAAATTCCGCCTACGACTACTGCAATTTTTGTGTCAGCGCTCAGGCTTAGTATTCAGAGGGTGGTGATATTCTGACAGATAACAGCACTAACTAGTAACACAGTAGACTCTAGACTGATTTAAAACATGTTATATTTGGTTTACACTAACCCCCAACTGTAGGTTCACGTAACTTCAAGTGATGTATATCAATAATTTTCTGCAATTTCAATAATTACAAATAATTATAATATTAAAAATAATAAACATTTTAAACATCTTTGTTAAAAACTAATTACTAAAGCTAATTATAAAATTTTCTGCAACAGAAAAAATCAAATTGATATGAGATGTGGTAAAGCCTATTAAAATAAATATTTAATTGTTGAACAGAAAAAGTGATATTTTTTAATATTTTTGTGTAAGCATGTATCTATATTTATATATATGTATATAAGTCAAATAGTTAACATATTTTTAGAAGTAATTTCGTCGAAATATCTCATTAACTATTTAACAATTTTATGAGTGTTTTTCCACATCTCAAGAAAAAAAATAGATGTGAGGGGACTTATATAAAATATCTGATGTAATTACTTAACAAGAACATTTTAAGTAGACTTTCATTTATATGTATTTTTATACTCCAATTAGAAAAACGTTTGAATTTTAACCGATTCATATCTTATTTAACAGTATTACATAAGCAGCATGTTTTCTAAGTGCTAGAAAAAATATCGCAATTACACATTCGATTGAAAATATGGTTTTTTGAAAATAAGAGAGATTTTGAAAATTTAGTTAAGTACTGGAGTAAAAATTTCCAGTTTCACTTTGAAAAGTTGCTAAGTATTATTTAATTGGGGAAGAATATATAATTGTATGTTATATTCTGCATCTATAATTGCAATCGTTTCTATTTATTTAATTGCTATTAAGTGATTTACCAAGATTTCAGATAACTTAGTAACTTTTTACTAATATGATGTAACTGATAACCACTAAAATAAAACTACAACAGTCAGTCACATTGCAATGGAACACAGTATATTTATATTATGCATCATGTCACAGTGATAGTGTGGATTTTATGTTGAAATATAGGTTAACATATAATATTAACACATTCATTACGGCTAAGATTTCGTCTTTTAACCCATTTGCATTATCAGTTGCGTGCATTTCAAGGATTTATTTTAATTCAGAAATTCTGAATAATAATTTTTGTCTTATTCAATAAGAGACTTAAGTTATTTCATAGTGTAAAAATTCTTCTTTCGGAATATCTGGTTTGGATTTGGAATTTCTGAACAGAAAAAAAAAATTCCTGAAATGAACGCATATATGCACTAACGTTGAAAATGCGTTAACCCTACTTAACTTTTAATAAATAAATCAAGTGCTTTGCAACCACTATATTCACATAGAAATATTAATCCTATAAAAATAACATAAATATGCTACTAAATAAAATTAAAAATCTATCTTAAAATTTCTGGTGTCGAATTTTTAATATAAGTATAAAAAAACACAATTCTAAAAGAAAAATTCATGCACTGTAGGGTTAATCAGGAAGCCCTACATTTGGGGATGCTATTGAATATTGAGTTATTTAAGATTTTTTTTTTTTTTTTTTTGCGTTTATGATTACAACACAAATGAATGTATGGAAAAATGGGACTGCTTCTAATCGAAGTATTTATATGCATAATACACTAAGTGTATAAATACGAACATTAAGTCTATTAAAAAAAATCTAATCTCTAATGGGTGTATTACCACTAAATTTTTAGTATTCTTCGCCTAATAAGAATACTGATGAAACTTAGGCGAAGTATACTGATACAATTTAGATGACGAATACTAAAAAAAATCGTGGCAAAACTCTTACACCCCTGAGTATATTTCTGTTAAATAGTGTAATATTTAAAATTAAAAAGTTCTGGCCAGGGACAGTGTTGCCAGTGGGCTACTTTTTTTAAAATTCAGATTTCTCGATTCGCACCACTTTTTTAAAATAGTATAATACGACTTGTATTCGCTTTATTTACTATGTCATTAATTAAGGCGAATTTTACTTTCTCAAAAAACTGGTGCGAATCAAGAAAACAGAATTAAAAAAAGTAGCCCACTGGCAACACTGGCCGGGGACGGAGTTAGATAGATACAAAAGACACGAATTCTCATCAGCTGTTACAAATGTTTTAAATAAAGGTATTTGAAGCCGGTTGATAAGTTTTTTATATTAATTATTTGTAAAATGTCCAGTACGAAACATTTTAATTAAAACACGACTCATATTTAAATACGTAACATTAAATATGGTAAATTATAACTCATTATATTATGAAAACTCCGACATTAATGCAATTTTTACATGCTAGCAGACATTAGCAGTTTCTTTCCCTTTAATCTTTTGACAATGGACGGGGACATATATACATCACTGATCGATAGCAGGGCTGCCACTGGTGACTATTTTTGTATTTAATTTATAGCACTATTATGACAAAAATGTTATCGTTCCAGTAGTTTCTGTTTTAAATTTACTCTAGAAGTGTATGACTAAGATTATATATTTTAAAATTTTAACAAGCTGCTAGTAACGACCTTACTATCGGTCAACAATCGAAGAGTGAAAAAATAAAGGGTAAACTATCGAGGAATTATAAAAATAATAAAGAAATCTTAGATATTTGCACAGCTAATCAATCATTTAATGTAAATTATTCCTGTATAAGAAACTAATTCGCTACATTTCACAAAGAAAAGGTAACGGAAATCAATAAAATGATAGAAAAAATATATAAGAGAATAATTTAAAAACTTTTTCGTTTTTCAGTGTATCTTTTTTTTTTTTTTTTCAAATAATTTTTTTCTTCCTCAAAAAATAAATAAGCAAATAAAAAAAAGAATGAAAATGATGAATCGCTTCCATCTATAATTTTAGCAATCTTTTTGTATTAATATTCGTTAAAGAAAATACAATATAAATACTCTTTTTTAATTTATTTTTATGATACCGTACTTTAATTGCAGATAAATGGAAAGAAAATGACTATTTTAAATTACTGGTGAAATTTTGCACATGCTGCTCGTGTTCAGAACACATTCCTGCTAGAAATAATCGCTGAACCATGCCCAGTGACCCATTGGCTATGATTTTGTTGAAAGTTGGACAGTGTTGTCACTTGAGAGGGATATTTTATTTTATTAACCACTTTTTTTGAATGAGCAGCAATCTCCTTGTTTAATCTGCATCAGATTAGATAAGGAGAATATAACAATTTCAATAAATTAGTAGCGACAAAGCAATCCGCCCGTGACTAGTAGGTACATAAAAACACGCGCGTATTAGAATGCAACGTTGCGTCAAAATTTCAAAGGAATCGGAGAAAAATTTTTCGGATATTTAACATTTTGAACAAACGAACATTTACATTTTTATTTAAATAAATATAAAGAAAGTTGAAATTGCTCATTCTGTAGTGTTTTTCTTTTTTTTTCTTTTCAAGTATTCGTAAATTATTACTTTCAAAAGTTACTGACACGTATTCCTTAACACCAGAATTACCGGAAATTTTATTCAAGTTTTTAAAACTATTTCATACCAGAAATTGTATTTAAACCATAACTTATTCATTAACGTATTAACCATAACTTATTAACCATAACTTATTCATACTTAACTTATTCATTTAACGTATTTCTGTGAGTTTTATATTTAATTTATTTTAAAAAGAAATTTCTGGTTCGAATCGGAATATTTTCATTTGGTAATCGTCAAAATGACGGCTCATGGTAGTTCTAGTGTTAAAGTATAGTCCATCAGAAAACACTAAACATTATGTACACAAAATTTTAATTTTACGTGAATCGTTTAGAACAATAAAGGTGCTTGAGTTTCAAAATATTCATCACGTTATGCATAAAAATACTTTTATTTCCTAATTTAGACAGCGTTTTAAGAAAGTACGCCACTGTGAGCCGTTTGGTTTTGTCCAAAATTCTGTGAACCAGTCAAATTTTAATGTAAGTGTCTCGATACACTCTTAGAGTTGTTTACCAATGTTCCTCTATCGTCAAACATGATATGTTCAGAGAAAAGGCGTCTATTAACTGTTTGTAATTTATTCATAAATAATGATTTAAATTTATCGGCCTTCTTCTAAAACAGTGGTTTTACGATATTTTTTTGCATTTAATAAATACAGCATAATATTTTCTATTGTTATGCAAAATTGAAAACACATCTAAAATAAAGTACTAGTTTAGACATAAAGCTCATAAACAATTATAAAAAAAATCTATAAGTTTTAAAAATTATAAATTTTTCAGACTCAGTATCCCGCGTTTTGCTGTTCCGATTGGTTATCTTAGAATACATTTTTTTTTATGTTGGAATTAAAACTGAGTCAGATCTACCTATATTACTTTCTGATGTCTGCCAACTCTAACAAGGAAGGTCTCCATAAGCGCATACTCCGAAAATTTTGAAAAAATTACAGAATGTTCTTTTCATGAGGATATATACGTCTATAAAAAAATTTCTGCGGAACCTCGATATAACCTCCGAAAAAAAAAACATGAAAATTTTGTTTATTTGGCGATTTATCACCGGTTGGCGACGAAAAGAAATTAACCCTTTCAGGGGCAAAGTACTTATGTTTCTAAAATGTGGACATCATTGAGCCACACCAGGATTTAACAACAAATTTATTTCCAAATAAGTAAAAGATTTTCTTCACGTATATTATAAAAGTAAAATTTGATTCCAAAATTCCGGTGTTATTGTGTCATTTGGGAATTAAAATTAAGTGGCATATATTATATCCCACTGCCCTTCAAGGGATTAAAAATACGCTCTTATGACAAATACGCCTTATGTAAAAACGTTTTCATGCTGATCTTGTTTATGCATGTTTAACTTACATAATAAATAAATTTTTATAACTACAATTTTTTGTACTCATTTATAGGTATATATAATGGAATTTAACGATTGTATTTTACGATTTAAAACAAAATTTAAATTGATTAAAATTGTTTCAAGTTCAAAAATAAGCCCGATTCTGAACATTGTCAATTCAAGAAAGTTTTTGTTGCTATGAAAACAACGACTTCTTCGATATAGAAATGTATAACGAATCCGTTTGTCATCAAGCTTTTCCTTTTAAAATACATTTAAAAATTACTTGTACAACCGCTGAAGCTATTTAAATTAGCAAAAATCTTCGAATAGAAGATAAAACAATAGGCAAAATTTCATTCAATCGATAATAAATAAAGAAAAAAACGTGAGTGATTTATTTAATCTGATTTAAGGCATATTTTAATTTAATATTAATGCAAACGTACAGAGAATTGAAAATGTTGAACGCAAAATGCAAACGATTCTGAACAAGAGGGTATGGTATCATGGCTATAGAATTAACCCATTCGTATAAAGTTTTAAGCTTATGACAATTTTACGCTTTCAAATTTTACAAAAGTTTCATAGACAGGTTTCATAACAAGAATTTCTTCAAACTCTTCGCTTACTTTAATACGTCTTTCTGAGTCATATATTTTTAAAATTTCGATTCTTAACCAAAAGTGAAAATAAACATACAGATTCAATAATTCAATAATACACATAACTTAAATGTCAGCTTCGCTATAACATAAAATAGATATTTGCAGCTTCCAAAACATAGAACATATATTTTCAGTGGTAAGATTAAATAACTGAAACATGAAGCAGCTTGTATATAGTATACAAAAAATAATAAACTATTTCATCGTTTAAGTTTAAATTTATTAAATATTACGCATACGATCAATTAATAATCATTTTACAAGCAATTTCAAAATACAATAACAGACCTGCCCAGTCTCCGGCTTTTTGGATACCAGTAATTTAATACAGAAAATGTTGTTTTATTTAATCAGAGCATTTTGCGATTTAACAGAACAACATTTTTTCTAAAAAATTACTGGTGTGCAAAAATCCGGAGATTTTGCAACTCTGCTTTAAAATCGTTTTCACTTGGCGAAGAAAAAAATTTGCTAGCCAAATCTCATTTTTGCGCCAAATACTCGAAAGTATTTTATTTTTTTGCAGATATTCTACTGGGATTCCGCAGCTAAATTTCACTGTTCCTTTATTACATACATAAGTAGTTTCATTAGCATTTTTTTAAAAAAATTTCTGAGTATGCGCTTTAAGGGGACCTTCCTTGTAAGAGTTGCTGCAAGTGTGTTTATGCAAAGTGTACTTTTAGCTTGTGTTTTCGAACAACTGAAGTAAACATAGGTAAAATGCCAGAGGCTTTATGGGCCACAGATAAAATGTCGGAGAGCCTAATGTGGCTCAAATTTATGCCTTACAAAAAACTTTCGAACTTTGTCTTATCCGGAAAATTATCTCAAAATTCTAAGTTTGTTGCTATTTTCTGGAAACATTCGCTACCTTTATGAGAAGTAAAACACGCTATACTATTTTTTTTGTTATTGAAAAACAGTTTCTGCTATTTTTATGCTTTTATCAATTAAAATGGTTTCGAGAACGTGTCGGAAAAAAGAGAGTCCAGATTGAAGCACAACACTAAATTACATTCTAAAATTCTACATTTTTGCGAATATTTATTAAAACTGTTTGTTGTGTATAAAATAAAAGCCGAACCACCAATTGAAAATTGAAGTTTGGCGCAATTTTTAACATTTAGTTGACCCCTTACGACAAAATAAATTGCATACAATAATAAAGTGTTTTATGCGAATCAAAACTACTTTGTTTATCATTGTATTCATTAGAACTGAATTTATATCCAACGATGCGATTGTACCGGACATACTATGCATTCAGAAATAATGAGTATTAAACGGCTTAGTTAGTATAGTTACAAAACAAATATTGCAACCAACCATCATAAGTCATTTTTTTATTTAGTCTTTCGAGAAACCTATTGTAAAATCGAAGATTTAAAAGTCTTTTGAGGATTTAAATTACACTCATGTTTGTTCTATTGTTCTCTCTGTGTTTTGTCGATAACCCAGATTCCTTTTGAGGTTTAGAGACATTTAAAATAAAAGAACAAAACATTTTACAATATTAAATAGGAAAAGGTTTTAAGAATCAACAACATTTTTACTTTATTATTTCCCTTTCTTCGTTTCTTGTCATCAACTTTTCTTAAGAATATATCAAAGGTTAAAAAAAGTTGTTCATCTTATTATTTCGTGTATAAAGGCAGAGGATTTGCCTTTCGTTTTGCTCAATGTTATTTACTAAAGAACTGTGATACTTTCTTTTTTTTTTTCTAAAATAGTTTTTTTTTTGTCATAGTATTCTGAAAACAAGAACTAATATCTTCTGTATAAGTTTTTTTTTTTTTTTTTTTTTTTTTTTTTTTTAACAAATATGTTTTCATTTAATATCTATTATATGTCTTTATTTGGTATTTTCTGCGATAATGACTCAAGAGCCTACATCAGTCATGCAAAAAAACGCTCAAGCTAATGTTAAGTCTATGGGGAGGTTCTAGCGCGATTTCTCGCTCGCATTTTAATATTTTTAAATGCTTTTTTTGCATAGGATAGCTGAGGTCAATCTCCAACGTTGATAGTTTTTACTTTTTCGATTTTGGTTCCAGTTATTTTATATAAGGGTACTTTCTCTTTCAGAACCGGTTCTAAACGGTTCCAAAATTGAAAATGCCCGCTTATAAAAAAAAACTGCAACAAAAATCGAAAAAGTAAAAACTAACAACGTTGGAGACTTACCTCAGCTATTCTATTCACAAAAAGCATTTAAAAATATTAAAATGCGAGCGAGAAATCGCGCTAGAACCTTCCCATAGACTTAACATTATCTTGAGCGTTTCTTCCCGTGACTAGTGCAGGCTCTTAAGGATCGTTTCAAAATTGTACTAAATGTAATAGACTAACGCCACCTATACATAATGCCTAAGAGCTAAATTTTGACGTCACGGCAGATCGGCTAATGATTCAGGTGATTACATAAAACCATTCCTACAACCACAATAGAACAAAATTCTAAATGACTTTTTTCTCTTTTCTTTAAACTTGCATAATAAAACTGAAGATAAAATAAAATAATCCAAACAGACACAATTTGCTACTCGCGAAAAAAAAAACTGTAGGATTTAGTATCAAGAAAATTTTGTTTTATACAACGAAATTTGAAATAAAATAGCTTTTATATTTCAATAAAAATAACTATCATTTTAAGAGGATTCATTAACATTTTTTTTTTAAATAGTACTTTTTTTTGTCATAGTGTTCTGAATAAGTTTTTTTTTTTTTTTTTTAACAAATATGTTTTTATTTAATATATATTATACGTCTTTATTTGGTATTTTCTGCGATAATGATTTAAGGATCGTTTCAATATTGTACTAATGTAATAGACACAAAGTAGTTTCGTATATTTCATTTAAGCATGGGTAACATAAACCGGGGTTTATCTAAGCCACAAACTATTGGAGACAGTAAATAAAATTTCCACAGTTTAGTCCACTTTCCAGAAATTTCTTTAATATATAATTTTATCAAAGAGAAAAAAAATGGAACAACCGACACTTTCCACCGCTAAATTATTGAAGATAAAAATGAAAATAGCCATTTGTTTGGACTATTTAAATATTATTTAAATTTATGTTTAAAAAAAAGCTTAAGGACGCATCTCCATAGCAACAAATTACAAAACATTCAGTGCTGTTAATGAAATGTGAATTCATTTTTACGTGCGTTCGTCATTATATAAATACGTAGCACCTATAGTAGTCGTCTGGTCCGTCCGTTTGTCCACATATATCTGCGCAAAAACTACCCAACAGAATGGTTTGAAATTTAATATACATAATTGTTGCAGAATTTTGCGAGTTGTTTCAAATTTTATGAAAATCGAATCAAAACTTAAAAAGATATTAATAAAAGTTTTCTTCATTCTATTAAATCCTATCATACGTAATTAATTCAATGATATCCTATGATAGGTAATGATTCTAGGTTGTCATGGCGATTACGTGATATTTACGATGGAGTCTTATCATTTCCGTATTACTGAATTTACAATCCAAATTTGTATACTAAAATTGTTTAATTATAGCAATCATATAATCTACCTTCCAGTTTTTTGGATAGATGTTTCCGGAGAAATATACACTGCTCAAAACAATTAAAGGATATTTGAAGTTTTATATAAAATAAAGATATAAACGAATTTTTTTTTGCCGAAAATAGAAGAAGAGAATCACAAATGCAAATTTTTCTGGTTTTCAAACTGTGGAGTATGCAAATTTTGAGTTCGACGTCAAAAACGTCGCTTCAGCGGCAGCGAATGAAATTTGACTTTCAACTGGATAAAAGAGAATGAAGACAAGGATGATCGGCATTCAGTGATTGCTTTGTTTCGATGAGTACGATGTCTCAGCGAAGTCATTTGACAGATTCAGAAGCTTGGAGAATTGTTGGTAGGTTAGAAGGGGGCCAAACTCAAGCCGAAGTAGCGCAAGCCATTGGAGTGTCACAAAGTGTCATTTCCAGGATCTGGAACCGTTTTTTGGAGAGTGGATGTGCAGGCCGAAGACCAGGGCAAGGTCGTAGACGGGCAACAACGCCCAATGAAGATCGGTATTTAGCGTTAACAGCTCGGAGACACCGAAACATGAACGCTACTCTTCTCCAACAACACCTTCGCTCGGCTACAGGCACCACGATTTCAACTCAGAGTGTCCGAAACCGGCTCCATGCTGTAGGTCTGTATGCTCGCCGACCGATGGTATGTGTTAGATTAACATCAAGGCATCGTCGCGACCGCAGGGAGTGGGCAACCGAGCATGTCAACTGGAGGAAAAATGAATGGAGCAATATTCTGTTTTCTGACGAGTCCCGTTTTTCTGTGCATCCGGATAATAGGCGTATTTTCATCTGGAGGGACCGTGGCAGTAGGAATAATCCTGCGTTCGTGCACGAAAGTGTCAGATTTGGCGGTGGAGGAGTGTTGGTGTATGGTGGCATCTCCATTGACGGGCGCACTGACCTCTACATCATTCGAGATGGAGCTCTGACTGGTCGCCGATATAGGGATGAGATCCTCAGACCTATTGTAGTCCCTTACGCTGCAGCAATCGGAGATAACTTCATTTTAATGGACGATAACTGCAGGCCACATCGTGCAAACCTGGTGGAGGATTTCCTTTTCGAGGAAGGAATCGTTCGAATGGAATGGCCAGCGTGTTCTCCAGACATGAATCCAATCGAGCACGTTTGGGACGCTCTAGGAAGACGAGTTTCTGGCCGCCAACAACCCCCACAAACTCTCCAAGAACTGGAAAGAGCTCTTCTGGAAGAGTGGGGCAGAATACCCCAACTCGTCATTAATAGCCTCATTGAGTCCATGCCTCAAAGGTGTTCAACGTTGCTGGCCGCCCGTGAAAACCATACCCCCTACTGAAAATGATTTTCTTTGAAGAAAACACCTTTTCTTATTCTTTTTTTCTCATATGCACAAATTGTGTTTTTTTCCTTTTGTACACAAATGCGCAATAAAATGCATTTTTTTCTGCCAAACATGTGTAATTTATTCTCATATAACCTACTATGTCTGTCGACCATGTATCAATCAGCTAAAAAGTTTCCCAGATACAAAATCCACCTAAAACTGCAATATCCTTTAATTGTTTTGAGCAGTGTATATTAAATGAAAAAAAAGAATCTAAATATCGATTTGAAGGTCTGAAATTTTCAAAGCTAGGCTTAAGTTTCCCTTTTGAATTTTCAGTAAATGTCAACATAAGATAAAATGTTGCCAACTTAAAATGTACTTTTTTTATTACGGAAATTTATCATATTATAATAACTGACGAAATAATTCATTTCACTGAGATAATAACAGTACGAACGCACCTCATTTGTCACATTTGACGTACAATTTCAATTTTTTACATCGTCTTGTATTGGATATTTGCGCATAGTATATTTTTAATGTAACAGAATTATAATTAATTGTTTGTAAAAGTGTATTGAAACTTAATTTGATAAAATAAAATTAGCATCTGTAATATGAAAATCTGCACATAAAGCAAATTTTGTATTCATGCATTTTTGCATAAGATACACCAACTATTGCACGAAGAACTAAATATTTATAAAGCTAGTTATAGTACGAACGCACCTCATTTGCCACGTTTGACGTACAATTTCTAACTTGATCGATGCTTGAAGAAATTTTAACCTTGGACGAAGAGAAAGTCCTTCGGTCTTAAAAATAAGGAATTATAAAGACCTAACGTTTCAACCTATTATTTTAAATGGATTTTTAATATTAGTATTCATGTCTCCTGTAATAATTAATTTTTCTACTCTGATTTTGTTCTGTGATGTGAGTTTTAACCATTTCAAAAATCATTTTCATGCAATTAAAAAATATATATATTTGAAATGTGATTTATGAATTAATATTCGCACAAAGTATGAATCGTAACCTACGAAATTTTTAACAGAAAATGCTTTGTGAAAGCATCCAACATACATATGAAAAATTCCAGCTCAATCCGATAAGTTGTTTTTGAGTTATGCTTAAGAAACTCTATTAGCACATCACAAGTGATACAGTGATTTTAATTGTTTGTTAGGATATTTAATATTACGAGGGAAATTCATTTAGTAAGTCACAAAAGATAATTAAATAATAACTTAAAATTATGTTAACTTCAAAACTATTTTTATTTCTCAGCCTATTCTCCACCAATATTTATGCACTTATATCGCCATTTTATCAGTGCCCCAACACCAGCTGCATAACATTATTTGGGTTGCTGTCTCAGCCACATTAGGACTTCAAATTCAACACAGAAAACAATTCAAAAGTTTGGTTGGGAACTTCTTCAACATCCACCATACAGCTTCGACTTAACCTCAAGCCATTTAAATCTGTTTAGACCACTAAAAAACCATCTTGGAAGCAAGATGATGTTCACAGATGATGAAAAAGTTCAACTTGAAGTACTAATTCTGCTGAGAGAGCACTGAGAATAAGCAGAGAGCGTGACAGAGAGTGAGACAGAGAGCGTGAAAATTAACCGTTTGAATGACAGTAATTATGTTTCCCAGGTAACCACTAATCGGATGGACTTCCAGATAAACAGCGTTCAAGAGTATTTTAAAGAATTATTATATTGTAGCTGTTTATTACAGATAATGAATGACTTTTTTACCTGGTCTGATGCAACTCCAGCCGCACAATCCATCACAAAGGCAACGTTTTCTTGTGCTAATGCAATCTTGGTCATTTTTACATTTGCGTAGACAGTTGCGTCCGTGGGCAATTGCTTCTGTTCTGTCACGAGGGCACTCATCCGGGCCATCTTCAAAATCATAATCTGGCACGTCTACAAACAGAAAAAAGGTAAAGAAATTACAATCTGATAAAAGTATAAACAAAAATCGCCCAATAATCGCTATCTAGTACAAATGCAAGCGATTAAATGTAAGGCAAATATATTTGGATGCATGTATGAACTAGACTTAATCAAGGATTTGAACCTGAAGCGTAGTAGTTTAGCTTGTGTCTATGAAATTCAGAGAACATATTGTACTACAGCTAAAAGCAGCTTTTAAGAGAATACCGAATTCAAAAGAAAATACTGCAGAACAATTTATACCACTCAAGTTTTTGACGGATAATGGGCAATTGGAATTTGTATTTTTTTTTTTATCGAAAGGAGTTTATTCGGGGGTGAGTACATATTTACCACAAATTTCCAATAGAATTTTACTCCATATTTAATCACAGAAAGATATTATAAAATCTACTATTAATCATCGAATCATTTCCAATCTGAAGAAAAATATTTGGCGGAGATTTCTTATCTGAAAAAATGGCGACTGTTTAGAAATTCAAAGACGTGTACGTACCTTGTTACTGTAGATTTAAAATACGCTGTAAAACTAAAGAAATTTGAAATCAATGACTCCTTTGAGTTAATTTTCAGAAAACGGCCATTAATGAGGGAAGGAGTCAAATGACAGATCAAAATCAGTTTCTTATGCTTGAACAGCAGACATACCTGAGTCCAAAAAAGAATTCTTATCTACCAATATACATAATTGTTTTATTGAGTGCATAGGTGCCAACCTCTCATTAATAATCCGTAATATGTGGATTAATTTGACCTAGTTTAACAACGCTTCAAACCAGAAAAATTATTGGATGAATCTTTATTTATTCAATTTCAGGTTTCTATATGGAATTTATTTAATTTCATTTCTTAAAAATTTTTCTGGTGCGAAACGTGTTAAACCTGGGTCAAATTAACCGCATATTACGGAATATTAATGAGAGGTTGGCACCTATGTGAGTGTAATCCTGTGATAGATGAATACTTATGACATACGCCAAAGATACAGGAAATTGTTCTATTGTGAATGAAGTATGTTTTAGGTACGAAGATTTAAAAGGTATGATAAGTATAATAGCTACTAGCACAAAACGTTTCAAACTACTACGTCTCAAACTTCACTAAAAAACACATAAGAAATTTATCAGGAATTTTATTCGTATTTGTTTGGCACTTACATTATTTCCTCTACTTTGGCGATTCTTCCATTACAAAAATATTTTAAAAAGTAAAGTTGCGTTCAAAAATCAGTTGTTAGAAGTATTTATCCAATTCAAAATTTAGCAGGCGAATTTTTTTTTTTTAAATCTAAGTCTCTCATTATGGCTTTGACTTTTACTTACTCAGGCCATCAATCGAATTTCAAAAATCGGGACATGTTACTATCTCTATCGTACTAAGTTCTGAGTTTGTGGCGAATTTCATTGTAATTGCTCCACAACTTGCAGAGAAATTGTGTGCAATTCATTGTCAGAGAGTTGCTTCGTCTGCTTTCGGCTTGCTGCTCTTCAATAAAAACAAAGAAATCAAAACATGACACCTTTGTTACCTCTGTAAAATAGTTACAGTTTTGCACAGCTATAAACAAACAGAAGTAAAAAATTGACATAAATATAAAATTAAATATCAAGTAATCATAATATAACATACTTATATGTCTGACGACATTTCGCCATTTGATTTGAAATGTAGGCCGAACGGTATGACTATTGCATATTATCCGAAAGAACATTCTTAAAAAAGAGTTGATGTACCTAAAAATAATACTAATAGTGAATTTTCTTCCTGTTTCCGGTGAAATGTAGACTGAACGATGGGACTACTGCATGGGATCTCCAGGAAGGTAATTAAAAGAAAAGTTGCTGTACCTAAATGAAACATTTTAATAATTGCCCCCCTTGTTTTTACAAATCAGCCTATTTAACATTTACGAAATAAACCCCCGTGAATGACTAATACATTGTTGTTAGACCAGAATAAGGACATTTGCCTTCTACTACTATAATCAATCACTAAAATAAATTCATCACACTTACAGAAACACTCCTTTTCAATGTCTTGGTGTTTTTGAATATCACATCTATTTAAGGATTTGAATCGATAGTGGAAATAACAGAACGAAGATATTATGTCCAGTAGAATGCATTAGATGCTTTACTAGATTGTTAGACAGTTGTTTTATTTATTCATACAAGCATGTTGTGACGAATGTTATTTTTTATTTTCATTATTCCTTGCAAACATTATTCATGCTAATATTAATACATTTAAAAAAAAGTGGATTTTGTCAATTTCACAAATATAATTTTTATTTTTATTTTTTTTTATTTATTTTTTTTAGACCGTCAAAAAGACAGACACGAGCCTGCACTGTGTCTACATAAAGTAAATAACAGTATAGAAACAGGAAAGGGTAATCATGTCAAACACACACAAAAACAGATTCTAAAAACTAATTAATACGTTTATGCATAATTATAGCGTTTTACAGTAGAAGCGCAAATTGTTATTTTTTATCACATCTGTTTCCGATTTGGTGAATCCGGCTGTTTCTTTATAACGTCACTACCATGTAAAACTATGGAATGTGAAACAATACAATTTTCATTGCTTTTAAAAATGGGCCAATTGTCACCACTAAATTTTAAAAGTATTCTTCATCGTCAAAGAAATTGGATTAATATTCTTACTAGGCGGAGAATTCTAATAAAATGTACTGGTGATAATCGATCAATTTTTAAAGTAATTAAAACTCATTTTTTCATATTCGTGAGTTTTTCACGGCTTTTTGTTTTGAAACTTCGTAAACATGTTTCGATTACTACGATACATGATATAAATAGTTATTACAAAACATCCCTTATTCAAATTTATGCGCGTAACGTTGGAAGTTCTTCCATAATCTTTAAGATTCTACAGAGAAATTAGTTACATTTTGTAGTTGTTTTTTGAAGTGTGTTTCAGTGACTTTAAATTATTTCAAGCAAAAACAAAACAAATACATGTTTTAATGTTTCTTAACTAGCATTAAACATGTTCTTCGGAAATCTGAAAGAAATTAAAAATTGTATAAAACACATAATGTGTTCGAAATATGTATGAAACTTTAAAAAAGAAAATATAAGACATAGGCATGCACATATTGGGTTGTTCGAAAGGTTCATCTGTTTGGGAAAAAAAACAATTTGCTCCGGAAAATTCTGCCTGTCAATTATTAGACATTAAATATCGGATTTAATGTAACTTTTTTTGTTATACTTCTATTTCATCAGTATATTTTTATTTAACTTTTAACTTTTTAAATTTCTCACAGCTCCCTTTGGCCTACTTTTAACATGGAAGTAAAATTTGTACGCTACTAGGTATTACATGCTGTTAACTACATTGTTCCATTGTCTAATACTTAAATGATAGAATTTTTCGGTACGAAGAACTTTCCGAACAAACCAAAAGATACATATCCTTTATTCAAATTGATACGCGTCACATTGAAAGACCTTACATAATCTTACATAAGATTCTACATAGAAATTTAGATTATTTTTATTATTAAGATTAAATTATTTTCTTTTCTAAAATGATGTAAATACATGAACTCGTAGAAGAGTTTGGACACATTATCGTGTTTGATCGGACATTCCTTGAAATGAGGTTTCAATTATTTTATTTATTTTTAAGTTGATAACAATATATGATATATGATATGTGTCACAAGTATATCATTTATAACAAATATTTCCAACAACTACAACGCAGACCGCAAAGCTTCCGTTAATTCGAAATAGTAATCTTCACCTTATTTAATCGCCGAATTTCCGTCATTAAATAAAGTGACTAATACACTGTGCGTACACTTCTACTACAATTATTTAATACTTTTTTCACCTTATTTACTTGCAGAAAAGTATTATAACGTCTACGATTAATTGCGGCGTCACTTCTGAAATTTATATGTTAAATAGAAATTTTTGCTATTCAGAATTAGTGGTGCGAGATACTTAGAAGTTACACGGGGTGTACACCCCTTGCTATTACCACTCGTAAATGCTGGTAGGTTTGTGGATTGCGATTGACTTGTTGGAAAACCCCAAGCTAAAAGTCAATCGCTAAAAAATACTTCAAATAACTAATAATTTTCCGGCCTATTTATCAGATTTCTGCATAAAACTACCAATTTTCATGTTTTTAAATGCAATAGTTTTTGCGGTATAAGCTGTGGAAGTGAAAATATACGGTACATGCACATTCGGCGGTGGCAGCTTAGTAAAATGCTTACTTTCCGAACACATACATATTGTAAGGAATGTATTGTCACCCGGCAGCATGGTTGGTAGCGGAGGCGTCAACCACGGTGAGGGCCCAGGGTTCGAATCCCGGGTGAGGCATGGATGTCATTGTGTATGTATCTTCAGTGCTGCCAACTTCCTTGTGTCTATCCCGTCCCCAAGAAGAAGATTTATGTAATTTGTCAAAGTCCTGCATGTATTTCTGTGAATAAAAAATATGGATCATTCGAGACAACAGCCTTGTAGCTTATAGGTCTCAAAGCAACCTCTGTCAAATGTCGAAGGAATGTATTGTAAACTTAATTTTTTAGTGTGTGAGGTAAACACGATAACTCCCAAACGGTACTTTCGAATGTGCTCCCATTTGGCGAATACATTACAAACCCCTACTGCAAGAACTGTAAATATTTTCGTAAAAATTGGCAGACAGATTAGTTATTTATCTATATTTAAACCATTTTGCGAGTGATTCTATAGGGGAAATCGTCAAGGAAATATGACAGAGTGTAAGTGCTAAATATTACGGTGATGTAATCAAGTGCTAGTAGCGCGGAGGTAACGTCCTCAGTATCAAAGCGGTAGCTTCGACTTTCCAACCTAGTCGATTCCACTAAAAGTTATAAAATTATCTTTTTTTTAAAAATTATTTTTTGTACATGTGTATTAGTATTTGGATAGTCAGGTGGGGTCACTCCAGATTTTTTAAAAATAGTACTTATCAAATATTATAATAGTATAATAATTTAATAAAATAAATAAATAAATATAATAAATAAATAGTATAATAAATATAATAGTCAAATAGTATGATAATAGTATTTATTAAATAGTATTTAATTCTTATTATGAGAGATACATATGCTGATTTAATTTTGATTTCGATAACTCAACGAGACAACTACAGACTATGTTATGCTATACTTGTTCCAATGAACTTTATAACTAATTTACATCTTAATTTCTACTTTTTAGAAATCTACCAAATGTGCGTTATTTTCAGCATTTATAAAATTGCAAATTGTCAAAATAGGGAAAATTTGGCAAATGTTTTGGGTAAAAGACACTCCTTTATAAACTCACTCCTTGGATATATAAATAGACACTCCTTGGATATATAAATGGGTGCATATTATAAAGTGGATTTCGAAAAACTCAAGCACAAACACACCTGACACATTATTGACATACCTACCAATAGATTTTTTCACGTCAAATAAACATTCTTTAAAAAAAAAAAAAAAAAAAAAAAAGAAGCGTTTTTTTTTTCCATGTGGATGTTAATATATTACTTTTATTTATTAAAATATTTGGTTTTATTTCATCAAAAAAAAAAAAAAAAAAAAAAAAAAAAAAGAAAAGAAAAGAAAAGAAAAACCTCGGAAGATGGCAGCTAAATACAGTGTTGCCAAGCTAATATTTTATTATTATTTTTATTTTTTTTTTGATTGCTTGATTGCCACCACTTTTTTGAAATATTAATATTCGCATTATTTAATGAAAGTTTAAATAATGAGAAAACAAATGGAATTATGCTATTTCATGAACATGATGGCAATCGAGCAACCTGAATAGTAATTTTAAACTATCGGTTGTGATAATCCCAAAACTTTATTCTATCTCACACAGGTTTCGCATCCACTAAAAAGAATCAGCACCAATTTATATCAAGGTCTAACTGAATCTAAAGTTTTATTAAATTCCGTGCATTAGTTCTTGAGCTATGACTGTTGCTAAAATCGTGTAAATCCTGCAAAATGCAGCAAAGCAGCGCCACCTGTTGGGAGATTCAGACCAAAACCTAACCAACAACAACTTATGATACCATCTAACTGAATCTGAAGTTTGATGAAAACCCGTGCTTTAGTTCTTGAGATATAGTTATCATGATAATAATGAAAAAAGTAGCATAGCAGCGTCGCTTTTTGGGATACTTACACCAAACCGTAAGCAGTATCTATTTATGTCAAGGTCTAACAGAATCTGAAATTTGATAAAATTCCGTGCATTACTTCTTGAGATATAGCTATCGTAAAAATAATGTATAGCAGCGCCACCTGTTAGGATATCTACACCTAAACGTTATCAGTGTCTATTTATGTCAAGGTCTAACTGAATCTTCAGTTTGATGAAAATAAGTGCATTAGTTCTTGAGCTAGAGCTATTGCGGAATTGACGAAAAATGCAGCATAGCAGCGCCACCTGTCAGGGTATTTTCACTAAAAAATAATCAGCACCAACTTATATCAGGGGCTAACTCAGTATAAAGTTTTATTTAATTTTGTGCATTAGATCTTGAGATAGAGCGCCCAGAAAATTTTTGTCTCAGAGAGAAATTCTCTAAAAACAGTCAAATCGTGTTCAGGACCTTCTAAAACGTATAAATCCTTCGAAAACCGGAAGTCGAAAAATTTCATGAATCCAATAGTTTCTTCTTGTAAAAATAGAAGAAAGTAAAAAGTGGCAAACTGTAAACACTGGCTAAATCTTTGGAATAAACACATCTGCACTATTTAAATTGACGTACCGGAATAATATAGAAAAAAAGTTTCAGATCACCACAGCTGTTCTGCGTCAATTCGTCGCGCACATTTCATCGCGGAATAAATCATCGCGCACTATTCTACGCAGAGTCAATTCGTCGAGGCGTCAATTCGTCGTGGTGTCAACACGTCGCAACGTCAATTCGTCGCAACGAAAATAGATTTGAAGGCTATGATGATAAAAGTAAAGCTAATTTAGTAAAATTATTTAATGATGTAAATTGTTAGTTATACTCTCTATATCTAAAAAACAAATTATGATTAAATAATTTTACTACATTATCTTTAATTTTATCATCATAGCCTTTAAAAAAATTTTCGTTGCGACGAATTGACGTCGCGACGAGTCGACGTTGCGATGAGTTGTCGCCGCAACGAATTGACGCTGCGATGAATTCTGCGCGACGAATTGACGCGACACCGGCCAACAGCATACTCGTTTTTCTTTGGCAATAAAGTACAAAGCATTGGAAATGGTTTACAACATTTCTTGAGTCTTAAAATGCATATCACCGACTGTTTGATGGAATAAAATTATACTGTTGGCTATACGCCTTTTAAGCAATTAAAATTTTAAATATTATAAAATTATAAAGTTAAAATAAAACATCCGATGATAGTTTTAGTCAAGATTGCCAGTTTCACTTCTTTTTTTTTTATTAAGAAATTCAGAATTTATTCCTGGAATTCAGAATAGTCATTTTCATTTTATTTAATGACAGACATTTCGTGACTACAAACATTAAAAACTTTTCTTTCGTAATTTCCGGTATGAAATCACAATTTTTAAATAAGCAAATATTATATTAAAAAAAAAAAAAAAGAAAAAAAAATAAGTCCTACTTAGATCAAAAATATTTTTCTTTTCCAGTGATCTATACGCTTCGCCACTGACGGTATTTATCCTAAATTTATATCCTGCTAAATATCATACATAAGAGACATTTTTTTTCTCCCATATAAAACTAAAATTAATTAATTTAATTTAATTAATGAATTAATATTTGAAAAACTGTATTAACATCAAGTGTCATCCACTACAAGTTTAAAAAAATGTATTTTAACTTGAGTGGTTAAATAAAAAGTATTGTTTTAACGATTGAAAATTTGAACAAGATATATAAATAGATATAGGGAGAATGTGAACTAATAGTAGGAATATATGTAGGAATATATGTAAAATATCACTGTAAAAAACATTTCCTGAAAAAAAAAAACAGAAATTGTACTGGCAATCGGGACGACAGTACCATTTCCGCATTTTAACGGGGAAAAAATCAATAAGTTTCAGGAAATTTTCCGTGATTTCTGAAATATCCGTTTTATAACAGATATCTTCCATATTTTTTAGAAATTTTATAACGTTAAAATAAACATTATAAGACAAAAAAAAAAGAAAAAAGAAAAAAAGTGCCTCTTAAGAACAACCTTATATACAATCTAGATATATTTCTGCTTTTTCTTTTTTCGCATTTCTGAGTGAGTTTTGTGTAAATAACAAAACCTTGCCACGATGAGAATTGAACCCGCAATCTTCCGTATACTAAACTGGAAATCCCGACCACAACGCCATGACTAGATATTCCGCTGTGTTAAACGTTGCTACTTATTTTAGTCGCTTTTTATGATGCAAAACTAAAATTAATTAATTTAATTTAATTGATGTATTAATATTTGAAAAAACTGTATTAACATCAAGTGTCGTCCACTACAAGTTTAAAAAATGTATTTGAACTTGAGTGGATGAATAAAAAGTATTTTATTAACGATTGAAAATTTGAACAAGATATATAAATATATATAGGGAGAGTGTGAACTAATAGTAGGAATTGAAAAAGAAGCCAAACTAGCAATCCTATTTTCGGTTACTTGTACAACAATTAAAATCTTAACTAAGTAACGCCTAAGAGATATATTTGGCATACGATTCTTGATTTTATATCATCTTTGAGTACTTCTCTAGGATTATAAAACATTTTCTTAAGGATAGAAATTCTTTTGGAACTAGTTCTTACAGATGTGTTTTCAAAAAATTTCTTTCATTTGCAGAAAAAGATATTAGAAAGAATTAGATGAAAGGAAACGAAGGTTTTATTTTTATAATTTATAATTCTCTTTTGAGAGATTTTATTTATAAAAATATTTAAGAACATCAAATAAGAGTAACATTTCCTAAGGCCTAGATTTAACGAACAAACTTTGAAATACTTTTAAAATCAATACAGCGTTCACAATTTCAGAACAGACAAGTAGCACTACTGAAAAGTGGAAACACGAAAATACTTTATAAGAAATAATCGCATTTTATTTTTGCAACTGAAAATTAAAACAACCAGACATATTTACAATAACTATTTTATAGTGCGTGTACATGTCGGAGAAAACCCATGCTTAAAATTTCACATTTTATTTAAATTTTTACTGGGTTTGCATTGCTGCCAACTTCTTTGGTGTTTTAAATAAATTAAACATATTTGAACTAGAATTCTTACTTAACAAACAAAATAAAACCTACCTTTCGATAAATAAACAAAGCAATAATTTTTATTATTTTTTTTTTGTCTCAAAACATGTTTATACGATTTTAAAAAGCGTAGTAGTTAGCAGCTACCGTTAGTACGGTTGCTTACTTTTTTCTTTTTAAATACAAGTATTTCTAAAAATTTCGCTGTTTGTAATCACATGCTCTTTCAAATGAATCAGGAGTAAATTACTTTTCAAAATTTCTAGTATTAAGATGTAAGCACCCGTACTAACACAGCTTTAGTTAAAACTTGCCTTTTCATGTGATACCAATTAGCATACTTAGCGATTATGGTGTTGGTCAAACGGGAAAGTACTTTATTACTTAATCACAGCAATTCTACGATTTATTAGGAAATAGCGGAGTTAAAACATTAAATACTGCGTATGGGATGACCGTCCTAAAGTGATTTTAAAGAAAGCATTCATAGTGATATTTTCCATTGATCGTCAGACTAGCGACAGTCGACAATCAGCTAACATGAGTACAACAACAATATAACACAACTGACTTTAATTTTCAATTTATATCACTTATAAAATGGATTCTAAATATTAGTGGTATGAAATGTGTTTTTTAAAAGCAGAATATTATAAAGCTACTTCTCTAACACTTTAATGTATTCTGGATCAGATTAGATTATAATACTGAAAATGTTAATCTAAGCTCCAAGATATTACTATAAAAAGTATGCTATAACAATAAATAAAAATACACCAAATTTCTCTAGCTAACAAATGTCGAGTACATACAAGATCAAAAATCATAGTATAAGGTTACGGTTCATTCTATAATAAATGACGCTACTTTGAATATTGGTTTTGGTACTATATAGTATTATTCATTGATTGACAAAATTATTTTTTTGTTGTTGTTGTTGATTATTGAGTATTGATTTTTGACGTTGCTCGAGCTTGTGATAATAAACTTAAATATACCTAAAATCAGTGTTGAATGTATTTTATATATTTAAACGAAGATCTACACGATCTTAATTCTGGGGACTCCGCTGCTTTCAGTAGCGTACACCTTCCATTTTGTATGATTTCTTTTCAAATTAAAATCTATCCAATCAAATTTAGAGTGGCGACCCAACTGCCTACGGCAGCGTACACCAAACGTGCCAAACGGGTTGCGGTGTTTTATAATTTTATATTTTTAAACGAAAGACTGACGTAGCTCGGGCCTTAACGTATCTAAAATCATTATTGAAGGAATTTATATATTTAAACGAAAATCTTTCCAAACGAACCTAATAATGAAGGGGCCTACTGCCTTCGGCATCTAAAAAGGGTTTACCGTAATTTCCGGCGTATAATCCGCAGCTCAAAGAGTCGTTTTTCGACCCAGAAATATTATTTTATAAAATGTAACTTAAAAGATCGCTGTAAATATTTAACTACAATTATTGAATAAAATTTCCGGGTCGAAAAACGACTCTTTGAGCTGCGGATTATACGCCGGAAATTACGGTACTTTTACCTTTTTTTTCCACATCGGGTCATTTAAAAAAAAAAAAAAAAAAAATTATTTTTAGAACACTTTGAAACTTTTATGCGTCATAAATACAACGAGGTGGAACCCGTCTATTTTAACGAAAGAAAATGTTTTAAAAGCAACTGCTACATTGAATTTATAATAAACCTACAAAATTAATTACAATAAAAAATCCATCTTACATTTGTTCGTAAAAGTCCTAAAACAAATACCATTTGAAGCTAAAGTTACAAAAATACTATTTCCATATATTTCAACTATTCAGATTATTGAATCATCATACTTTGTTCGTATACGTAATCATAATCATTTAATCAAGATAAGTAATTATGATGAAGTTATCAATTGAGTCTTTTATGCTTGGTATTACGGAATGAAAAATCAGCAAAAATGATTTCACTTTGACACAATTACAGATTTTTTTCCATGAAATATAAACTTAACGTCATTTTCACAGTCTCACAATTTGCATACGCACCTCTTATATCCATATTCACCATTTAAAAATATTTTTATTTATGCACACTGATCGCAGAAATGAGAAAAGTTCTGCAAACGAACTTTTTTCAAAGGGTTAATATTCGTATATTTAGAAACGGATTACAGATTTCGAAATCGGATTAAACGTAGGTACGATCTGTTATTTTTATTGTTTTCGAATTAGAAGCGCTGATAAAGATTTTAAAGATAGCTGAAATCGCAAAAATTTCGAAACAGGATACGGAAAAGAACTTTTTTCAAAGGATTATTTTTTTTTCAAAGGATTAGGGTATTTTTTAAAACTAAAGGTGGCCGAAAAGGAAAAATACGTATTTCTTTCTGTTCGGCAGATACAAGGTTCGAAAATAGGGGGAAATGTAAAAAAAAATTATGAATTTAATGTTCTGTTGTTAATTATTTTAAAAGGAATAGGTTTATTTTTTTTTCAATCTTATTGCAGCGTTTAAAACGTAAAGTTACGGGATTTAAGAATATGTCTTTCCATTTTCCGTATTTTGTAAGGTTCGGTCGCAGCACGTTCAGAAGCAAGACAAATTTAAAAATCCGATCTCGCAATTTGCTTTTGCTCTGCTCGTCGGCTTCAAGAAGCTCTGAACTGAGCATGTGCGGGCGCACATACTGATTTTCAGAAAGATGAATGCGTGTTCGATGCGTTTTTAATTAATATCGTGTCTAATTATCAAAAAATAAAAATATGTGTCCCAGGTGCAGCAGGACTGGCCTTGGACTGTCCTCATACAAATCTTCAGATCTCTGCGCGCGGTATATTTAAAACGCGCGCGGTAGCCATTGCCAAAAGACAAACACACACACAGAGATCGAAACTTTATTTTATAAGATAGACAGATATTTTTTAGCTATTTATTTTACCGCTTTGTTATGTAGAAAGGAAAAAAATAAAATCTGACTGTTGTTTTTTATTAAAACATTTTTAATTAATTAAAAGAGTCAGATATTTTTCCCGCCAGTACTTATTTTATAGCGGGTGTACATGGAGAAAAAAATTTGTAATTAAAATAAAACATTTTATTAATTTGTATTTGTAAGTTTAAAAACACTAGACATTTTTGAGATGTATTTATTTTAAAGAATGCATACGCGTTAAGGCGAAACTGTAACTAACTCCTTTATTACGGGCCACAACTGGCGACTATTTTTATATCCGACCGTATCACAATTAAAAAAGAAAAATTGTTTCTGGCAGATTCCTCTTGAAAATGTCCTAGTATATATATGAGTAACGAAGAGAATTTCTTTTAAATCGTGGTGCGAATAGAATAAAAAAATAGTCCAATAGGACGTATATAACCCAACCCAACCCCTGTCAAAGGGTTAAAATCTGATTTTCGGATTTTATTTATTAGTTAAAACAGGCAAACACCTTTCAGTTACACAGGTCAACGACATTTTTGCTACTGGGGAAAATGTAGGTGTTCTAGACTAATTTGAGTGTGCTGATCCCAAATCTGAACTCCAAATTTCTCTATCACGTCAGGATCTTGAGTTATAGAAACTAGCAGTTTTTAAATTTGACATTCTGAGTCTATTTCACACAACTGAAACTTGAGCAATATTATTTATTTCGGAACAGATTCCCAATCTGGATATGTTATTTTAGATTTATTTTACTTTTAAAATCCGGATGTAACCGTCTGAGAGTTGATTTTTCGGTTCACGCCATATCCTGGGCACAGAAAAAGACTGCATTTCTTTTACCTCTTAACTATTGTGTTAGCCCTGTATTGCACACGGTACAGCATATATGTGGTGCATACCATTTGTCCTGATCTCCAAAATCCACTCCAAAGTAATGATGGTAAGAGGTTTATACTTTAGGAACAGAAGGATGGCAGTAACTTTGCATCCTGACGTAATGGAGAAATTTGGACACCGCCCCCTGGATTGTAGGCCTGCGCGCTGAATTTTTTTTTTTTCAGCGTTTCTACGTTCCTTCGAACTTCAACACCAATAATATCTAAAAGTTATCTTTGACTAATTTGATCTCAGAAAAACTAGGCGAAGAAAACTTTTAGAAATTAGTGCTGTTGAAGTTCGAGGGACCGTTCAAACGCTGGAAAAAAAATCCGCCTGCGGCAGCCGTCATTTTTAACAGCGCACAGGCCTAGTATTCAGGGGGTGGTAAATTTGGAGTTCAGATTTGCAATCAGCACACTCAAATTAGTCTAGAACAAGTACATTACTTGTCAAAGTAGCTGGCAAACAGTATTTTTTCGTTGACCAGTGTTATTTATGTTGCACCATGCACACGTGAATAAACGAAATTGTGATTGAAATGTGACATTTTGATTTTATTTATGTTAAAACAGTCTGACATTTTGGCAACTATTTATTTTATATTGTGTGTACAAAAATAAAGAATATTGCGATGAAATTATGACATTTAATTTCATTTTTTATTTAACCCATTCGCTGACAAAACTATGTGGGCGGAGTCTTCGATATTTTTACTGAAATTCCTTTCCCACCAAAAATTTTGAAACATTGGTAACTTTAATGACAAAGTTTTTGTCATTAAATAAATTATTTTTTAACATATTAAAATAGTGGTGGCTAGGCATATTTTTTTTTTATCATACACTTTTATTTTGAATGTTGACCACCACGGTTATACTCGTGGTTGGCAGGAAATGGGTAAAAATAGACAGACATTTTTCGGTTATTTATTTGATAGCATACATACACTGAAAGCCGAAATTGTCATTCGAATATGACTTTTGAATTTTATTATTTAAAATTGTCTAATATTTTCATAGCTCTATGTTATTAATATTTTGTCCGAATGATAAATAGCTTCTTGGAAATTTAAACAGATTTCTTGTTCAAAATGTAAACTAAAAAAGTTTATCAACTTACTTTTGTGAAAAGAAGTTATTTTAACCCTTTATAGCCAAACATTATTAAACACTAAAAACGATAGCTATCTTGACAATGAACTAATTACTTCTAAAAGAATCAATTTGAACTAATTTTATTTTGTCTCTTTGAATATGAAAACTTATTTTTATATCAGGAATCTCTTTGAAGTTTCATTAAACATTCCTGAATAATATGGAGAGTTCTCAAAATTTACTACTTCCTCTAGTATAACATTATTAAATCTCAACGCATACAAACCACATTTATTTTATGTCAAGTTACTACTTTCTAATTATGCTTAGTATTAGAAGATACTTTCTGGATAATATTTGCGTTCTATTGTATCAGGTCACTACCGTTTCTAATTACATTTATTATTATAAGATGCTTTCTGGCTCATATTTGCATTGTCTTTTAATAAACTTCTCGAAAGTTATTAGCTTATCGTATAAAGTAGGTAACTTGATGGGTAACACTTTTATTATACGTGGAATTTTTTACTCCGAGTTTGATGATTTTTGGTGAAAAATTAAACTAGTCTAGAAAATTATTAGAATTTAAAGGATAAAATGGAAACATTTGAATCTTAATAAATGAAAAGATTTTAAAAGATTTTTACTTACAATTAATAAAGATTTTGTAAGTATTAAGTAATGCAGATGCAATAGTTAAGGCAATATCCCTTTTAAATGCTTTGAATGTTTACCCAAGATTGTGTACTTTTTGGTAAGCTTAATAATTGAGAAAGTTCTAATCAAGTAAATGTATATAAATCTATTTCTAAATCTAAAATCGAACATGATTTTGTTTTGCACGCATTGACGTTATTTGAGAGGTTACAAGTAACAAAGTTTTCATTCAAACTTTATGAGAACCTTATTGTACATTGCTTGTAATCTTATTTTTGACCATTAATTATTTCGACAAGGTAAAATGCATAAGACATAAATTGTAGGGCACATGTGTTTTATTCTTTTTCCGATAATTCATTTGTTTGTTTTTAAAAGATAAATGTAATGGATTTATATTTATATGAATTTTTATGTTGCTATCACAGTCGACAATTTTGCTAATAACCCACTTTGTAGCCAATTTTAATTTGAATATTTCTCAGCATCCAAGCCGAAGAATGAGATACAAATTATGTAGCAAAAAGGGTAATGGAAAAATGATTATAAGTTTCAATTTATCGCTCTTTCATCGACATAAATTAATCGCTAGATTATTACTGTATTCGCTGTTTTTCCCTTATTATTTGATAAGGAGTTCTTTCCAAGGTTCTGTTGGATATAAAATATAAATATAGGTATTTACATATTATCCGTGCCAAGAAGATACATTTCTTGTTCAAAATGTAAACCAAAAATTTTTTATCAACTTACTTTTGTGAAAATTAGTCATTTTAATTCCTTATAGCAAATCATTATTAAACACTGAAAAGGGTAGCTATTTTGACAAAGAACGATTTTGATTTAAAAACAAATAATATTAAACGAATCAGTAAGAGAATGAAGTCATTTATGGGATATAAAATATATGCATATATACATATATGTTACTAGCCGGTCGCTTCCGAGTGCGGCCCAGATACCTTCCTCAGCGTACAGCTCTGACTTCGCTTCGGTCCCAGAAAGTGCATTTTACATGCAAATAGAAAAATATAAATAAAATATTTTAAACTACATGAAAATAACTAATTAGAATATCAAAAAAGCACGTAAATAATAATTTTTGCGACATAAATACTCTTTCTCATGAGATCCCTGACAAAGTACTGCTCGGCCGTGCCCGTGATTATCTAGAAAGAAGGGAGAGCTTTTAGATAAAATTAAAAAAATGGGATTGCCTAAGATACATGGCACTGTGGCTTCACGCCCATAAATTGTTAATGTCGTGATCAAAATAACGGGGTTCTGCGTGTTTCTCAGCCATATATCGTTAATACAGCGATCACTATAACGGTGTTCAATAATTTTGCGTGCATAATTTGTTAAAATGAAATTCTTTTTACAGGACCCTTTGGGTTGCACGCCTGTAAACTGATTATATGGTAATCACTATAATGCAGCCTTATGCATACCCGAACACATAAATATGGAGATCAGTATTTAAATCGCAAATATTTACTTCCAAAAAATGTATTTATTTTCAGCAGAGAAGGAATTGAATTATATTTTTAATAAAAATTTAAAACCGATCGCTAAATAACAAAATCGCCAAAACAATTTATAAAATATAAAACAAAGAAAAGTTCCTTGGAAAAAGTCACGCAAAATATCTAATAAAAAAATACATATTTTTCTTGACTTAAAAAAAAAAAAAAATTAATTGATATCTCGGGTTTCCCTAGTGCGACTTTTTAAAAAATTTGATTTTTTCAAATCGCGGTGTTTTTCTTCCCCGTATCCCGAGTTTCGCGTGGATCGGGCTATTTTTTCGAAATGTTTCAAAATGGGGTTTTTGAAAAGGCGATAATTGCGATTTCGTGGCTGCCCGAATCTTTCCGGTATATTGACTATGCAACCTTTCCCGCTCCTCTAGAGTTTCAGGATGAGATTTCTTTGCGGTTTTATTAAATTCTACGCTTTAGATGAATATTTTTTGTCCATTATTGAGTGGGTTTTTAGGGTTTTAATTAATATCTTGCATTAATGAAGACATTTTAAAAAATGTATGATTTCCAGTGTGACAGTAGGTATTCAGGTGTAAGTCCACAAAATTTCAAGTCTCTAACTTATACAATATCCGAGAAAGGACTTTGTGACGGACAGACAGAGAAGCGAGACGAATAGGGTTTCGTGGGATGAACGAAACCCTAAAAATCAGCAAAGTCGTCTTATTCGTCTAATCTTTCATGATCGGGTTCATAGACGATGCTGGCGACAAATTCGGTAGCTCTTAAATCGCTGAAATACATATTTAACTATTATTTAGTCGATTTATAACGCCTGAATTTCACGCCCTTACTTAACTCTGCTACTGAGATATGGCGAAATGAACTAAAACTTTTGACCTCTGTTTAACAACCTTGGTGGATGAATACCTATACTTACTTAAGTAGTTTTTAGTACATGTGTCATCCTGAATTTTACTCTTCTTTTTAAAACTTCTATTAAAAAATGGCAAAATGACCTAAAACATTCGACCTTAGTGGCTGAATTTCTAAAATAGTTGAAATACGTGTTTAACTATTTTTTTAGTAGATTTTTTATCCCGAATTTCACGCTCCTACCTAAAACTACTGCTATGGCTAAAGGGCGAAATGACCCATAAATTTCCACCCCCCATTTAACCCCCTTAGTGGTTGAAATTCTAAAATCGCTGAAATATGTGTTTAATTATTTATTTAGTAGATTTATTATCCTGAATTTCATGCTCCTACATAAAACTGCTGCTGAGATAACGCGAAAAGGAGAAATCACCTAAAACTTTCGACCCTCCATTTAACCTCCTTAGTGATTGAAATTCTAAAATCACTGCAATACGTGTTTAACTATTTTTTTAGTAGAAAGGGTATCCTTAATTTCACGCTCCTACCTAAAATTGCTGCTGAGAAATGGCGAAAAGGTGAAATGACCTAAAACTTTCGACTTCCATTTAAACCCTTAAGGAGGTGATTTTTTAAAAATCCTTTATTAGTGGGTACCTATATTGCATGAGGAACATCGTAAGGAACATCGTACCTATATTGCATAAGGAATCAGTGGTATCCAGAACATCTGGACTCCCCCTCTCCCCCCCCCTCACACTGGCTACGCCACCAGTGTTGCCAGTGGGATACTTTTTTAAAATTTAGATTGCTTGATTTCCACCATTTTTTTAAGAAGAAATATTCACCTTATTTAATGACACATTAAATAATACTAGAATAAAGCCAATTACACTATTTTCAAAAAAGTGGTGGGAATAAAACAATCTGAATTTTAAAAAAAAGTAGCCTACTGACAACCTGTACGCCACTGTACTTATCAATCCCAAAAGCAGCTGTCACCTATCTCGACAGTGGTGGATGAGGCCATGGGAACTAAAAAATGCCACAGTCAAACCGAAAAGTATGGTAACACGATTAGAAATGATCGTAGCTATCCATATACTTAAAGCTAACCTGCTTTTTAGTTTTTCGTGCAAAAATGCTATTTATACGCATGCGCGAGCATTCAGCTAATCAGCTAGAGGCTTTTACTATCTTCAGACGCGATGTTCCAGCCAATGAGGTGAAGGCTTTTTCCTCTCTCTAGAAGCGTATGTGTTCCATTTGGTTGTTCGGTTGTTGAAACTTTATAGATTTCTTTTATTAAGGTATTTTTTCATTTTACCGTATTTATTTTCTTTTTAAGTCGTATGTATTTTACTACTTTGAATTTTTTATAACTAACCCTTTTTTTGAGAGAGAGAGAGATTTGGTGGCACGAAATTCCGCGAATCGTTTCCGATGTAAACAAACTAATTTTAAACTTTTAATATGTAATTCTGTGTGATATGATTAAATTCAGGTTTTCTCAGCGACGATCACAGTATTTTTACCAAATAATTTTTGTATTAATCAAGCTTTTTTGGTTATTAAGCATAGCTAAACACGAAAGAAAACTTTGTTATTTTAAGATTTTGATGTGAACTATTTGCGTACATTTATAAGACGAGTTTCACTGAATAATTCAAGAAAAAAAAAATCTCATCATTATACATATTTAGTTATGCATTATTAATTATTTACTTGGCCTTTACTTTTAATATTTCAAACTTACAGCTGAATGTAACTATTAAAACATTTGAAATACTGTATTCGTAAAATGAAATTAGTTTAAACACTGGACAATTACTTTTAGTTATGCATTATTAATTATTTACTTGGCCTTTACTTTTAATATTTCAAACTTACAGTTGAATGTAACTATTAAAACATTTGAAATACTGTATTCGTAAAATGAAATTTCAGCTTAAACACTCGACAATTACTTTTAGTTATGCATTATTAATTATTTACTTGGCCTTTACTTTTAATATTTCAAACTTACAGCTAAATGTAATTATTAAAACATTTGAAATACTGTATTCGTAAAATGAAATTTCAGCTTAAACACTCGACAATTACTTTTAGGTTAAATTCAGGTTTTCTCAGTGACGATCACAGTATTTTTACCAAATAATTAAAAGTACTACATGCATGCATCTATCTATCTATATTAGAAATTGTGCAGGTTTCTGGTCACTGTTTTGTTTACATATTTTAAACAAAAATTTCAATTTAATAATGCACTGAAAATTATAATGAATGCTTACAATTAAACACGACAACACAAAACAAAAAATTTCACAAAAACACATTATTTCCCCGATATTTTCCCACAACTAATCAATAAATTTCATGATATTTTATTGCGATTTTAAACCATGAACTTTAGTACTTTTCTGTTATACGGACACTATGCCAAAATGTATGTATGTATGTAAATGTATGTATGTATGTTTGGCGACAATGGTGTACGTATAACGGAAAAGTGCCTGAATTATTATTTATATATATATATATATATATATATATAATATAAACATAATTGGCGACACAGCAAGTTTTCTGGATTTCTCCCTGTCTCTCTAACCACATTGTTAACAAAACAAAAAATTCACGAAAAACATATTATTTCCCTGATATTTTCCCACAACTAATCAATAAATTTCATGATATTTTATTGTGATTTTAAACCATGAACTTTAGTACTTTTCTGTTATACGGATACTATGCCAAACTGTATGTATGTATGTATGTTTGGCGACAATGGTGTCCGTATAACGGAAAAGTGCCTGAATTATTATTTTTTTATATATATATAAAATATAAACATAATTGGCGACACAGCAAGTTTTCTGGATGTGAAAGGCAGAGATGAATTTCATTCATTCAATGACCGTTTTAAAAGTTTCAAGTTTGGATTGAGTGCACCTGAACATAAAAACCGATACCTATTTCTATGTTCATGATTGAGTTATTTGGATATTTTTTCGTATAGCACAGAAAATCATTTCTCCCGCTTTCGTAATACAGATAAATTCTGGTGTATTTTTTTTCTTCTTTTTATATCATAAGTACTTTTCTACTTTAAATTTTTTAATTGTCGAGTTTCTAAGCTGAAATTTCATATTTCGAATTCAGTATTTCAAATGTTTTAATAATTACATTCAGCTGTAAGTTTGAAATATTTAAAATATTAAAAGTAAAGGTCAAGTAAATAATTAATAATGCATAACTAAATATGTATAATGATCAGAATGACATATTAAAATGTGTACAGAATGACATGAAAATTTTAAAAAACTGAAATTTTGCACTTGCAACTTAATTGTAAATTTCATTGTTTACATTGGAAACGATTTGTGGATTTTAAGAATTTGCTGAACTTCGTGTCACCAAATTACTAAATCTCTCTCTCTCACTCTCCAAAAAAAAAAAAAAGGGGTTAGTTTAAAAAAATTCAAAGTAGCAAAATACATACAACACAAAAAGAAAATAAATACGGTAAAATGAAAAAGTTACTTTAATAATAGAAATCCATAAATTTTCAACAACGACATCAAACGAACGTATCTCATCTTTCGTTTGTGATAAGGAACGCTCCTTTGGCCCCCTCCACTCATTGGCTGAATTGTAAAGGGCAAAATTGGGGGACAAAATGACTACAGCATTTCTGAGAAAAGAAAAAATCAGAAAATTCACAGAAAATAATTATTTTTGTTGCAAGTTGGGTTAACTGTCTTTATGGTTCGAGTCGATTTCGGACTGAGTGTAGATTTCTGCAAGTTGGATTTGGGTTAACCCGATTTTTCAAAAGTTAGTTCAAGTTCAGTATATTATTTCAGATTAAAACTATACCTATCAGGGCTTGAATTTCAGGGCGGGATTCGCGCGGAAAATTTTGAAATCCCGCCCAAAAAAGATCATGAGCGGGAGCCTCCCGCCCAAAAAATTTCAGCATTTTTGGAGAAATTTGCATTATTTAATTTACCTGCAACCGAACGATAAATTTCGTGATTTTTTTTCCCCGCAACCGATTGACGGACTTTGTGTTTTTTCTGCGACAGATCGACGAACATTGCGTTTTTTAAGCGACTGATCGACGAACCTTGCGTTTTTTGGGGACATATCGACGAACTTTGCGTTTATTCCGCAATCGATCGACGAAATTTTTCTTTCTTCCCTGACTGATCGACGAACTTTGCATTTATTCCGCAATCGATCGACGAAATTTGCTTTTTTCCGCAACTGATCGACGAACTTTGCGTTTTTTCCGCGACAGATCAACGAACGTTGCATTTTTTTCTGCGACTGATCAACGAACTTTGCGTTTTTTCTGCGACAGATAGACGAACATTGCGTTTTTTAAGCGACTGATCGACGAACCTTGCGTTTTTTGGGGACAGATCGACGAACTTTGTGTTTATTCTGCAATCGATCGACGAAATTTGCTTTTTTCCCGCGACAGATCAACGAACTTTGCGTTTTTTGGTGACAGATCGACGAACTTAGCGTTTTTTCCGCGACAGATTGATGAACTTTGCGTCTTTTCCACGATCGATCGGTGAATCTCAATCAAGTAAAATCTAAAGTCAGAAATTTATTTAACAACCTAATTGTTAAGGGTCCCTAACACATTTAATGGAACTTGAAAAATACACTGCATATATAAAACTCAACTTTCTTCCCTTTTTTATAATAAAAATAAACATTTTACATAATCATTCTCAGTTGACTTAATTTTTTCAATGGTATTTTGTCATGTCTGCATTAATGTAATTCTTTAAATAGCACGTAAAAGAATAGTGGGGTTTAAAGATTTTTTTTCTCCCTCCCAAACATTACAACTCCCCTCCATTTAAAAATGTTGCTAGGGAGACTCCCGTCTTTGGAAAAATTGAATTTCAAGCCCTGCCTATAATATGTTTGTGTGTATTGAGGTTTATATAGATGTTTGTGTGTGTGCTGTTTTTAATACAGACAGTTTCATTTTTCACACGAACCTTTCAAAAAATTCACATTATTTGCGCAATTCTTTAACAAATTTCGCAATTTTTTTCGTGATTCTTTAATGAAATTCGCATTTTTTTCTGTATCTTTTTTTTGTCGAGATTCATAATTTTTTCAGCTATCCTATGACGTAATTCGTGTTTTTTTTTCAGCGATAATTTGACGAAATTTGTGTTTTTTCTGCGATTTTTTTTTTTCACGAAATTTGCGTTATTTTCCACGATTCTTTTATGAAATTCGCATTTTTCTCGCGATACTTTAACGAAATGTGCGTTTTCCAGCGATTTTTTGATAAAATACATTTTATTCCGCAATTTTTAGAGAAAGTTTGGCAAGAAAGCGCTATCTTTGGGTGAAATTTCCTGTTTTGCGATTCTTTGACAAAATTTGCTCATCTTTTGTGTAAATCGCGTTTTTCTGTGGCCTTTTAACAAAATTCACGTTTTACATGATCCTTTGATGAAATTAGTGTTTTTCCCGTGATCATTTGACGAAATCTAGGATTTTTTTCCCGCGAAGATTGATTATATGTTTTTAGTCTGCAGGTGCCCTAAAAAATTTGTGACGCCTGTCGCTGCATTGCACGCATTCTGCCACGGTGTATCAAACAAACAAAATTCATCCTAAAGAATTATTGTTTCGTTTCTGGAAATGAACAACCGTCAACTCATTGGCTGAATTATAAAGGGTGAAATGTGTAGGCACTGAGTATCATCTATACTATTAATGTCGGTAAACGTCTGTCTGTGTGTGTGTTGTTGTGTCTGGCGTCTGTAAGCACAAAACTCTGCATGCAGACGACGGACATAAGTGCTTTTGGTATAAAAAAATTCGTAAGTGGAGTTTTTAAAATTCACAACATTTTGCGGGAGAAGAGGGGTGCGAACGAATTTAAAAAATGAGTCCGCATCAATAATTATGGCGGCGGGGGGGAGTATGTTTTGCCTACACGGGGCGGAGACTTTTCTTTGTTGACACCACTCATATGATATATCGTTCGAAAGGCCTGTGACTGCCTTTTCATGTTATGCATCTGTGTGGTCCATCCCCCCCCCCCCCACCAATTGGGGCACTTTTCTAAATTTTGCTCATACCACTCATGTTATATATCGTTAAAAAGGTCTGTGACCGCTTAATCATATTATGCATCTCCGGTGTCCATCCCCCCACTTTGCCCCCCCCAAGGGGGTACTTTTGTAAATTTTGCACAATCCCTTCATGTTACGTATTGTTGGAAAGGTCTTTGACTGCTTATTCATGTTATGCATCTCCGGGGTCCATCCCGCCACTTCCCATTTTCTAAATTTTGTTGACACCCCTCATGTCATATATCGTTGGACAGGTCTGTGACTGCTTAATCATATGCATATCTCCAATGTCCATTTCCCCACTTTGCCCCCCCCCCCCTCCCCCAAGGGGGTACTTTTCTAAATTTTGCAGACAACCCTCATGTCATATATCGTTGGAAAGGTCTGTGACTGCTTAATCATATGCATATCTCTGATGTCCATCTCCCCGCTTTGCCCCCCCCCCCAAAGAGGTACTTTTCTAAATTTTGCACACAACCCTCATGTTATATATCGTTGGAAAGGTCTGTGACCACTTAATCATATTATGCATGTTCCGTGTCCATCCCCTACTTTACCCCCCCCAAAGGGGGTACTTTTTAAAATTTTGCACACACCCCTCATGTTACATATCGTTTGAAAGGTCTTTGACTGCTTATTCATGTTATGCATCTCCTTGGTCCATCCCGCCATTTCCCTCTCCCCAAGGGGGCACTTACCATTTACTTGCACAACAGCGCTAAATGTGACAGATGAAAGAAATTCCGCGAGTACATGTGCCAGTGAAACTTAGCCAATTGCTGTTCTTCAACCTAGCTTTAATTCAAAGTGGGTGTTTTATTTATTTGAATTATTCTGCAAAAGTTTCTAACATTTTAAAGCAGCTATGAATTTTATTTTTATGGTACTATCAAGTTTTTTGCCGTTTCTACGCTGCGGTATCTGAACGGGGGTTGGCAAGCGTAGATCGCAGGGGTTAGAATACCCTAGTCTATAAATATAAAAACCGTTCTTGGCATGTGTGTGTGTATGTTTCTTATACAAATCTAAAGTTTTTGCACAATTTGAACGAAACTTGATGTACATACGTTTTAAAACACGAGTAAAATTATTGTCAACTTTAAAATTTTCTCAGACCGTTCTTTACCATTTTTTTTCGAACATATCTCATAGTTTATCATTACAAAAATCTTTTTTTTTTCAATTTCTAATGCAAATTCTTTCCCGTTGCCATAAAAAGAAACTGCGTATGGACAATATTTTTATAAACCAATAAAAATTCGGATTTTCTCACTATAATGTGAAATCCGAAACTGGTGTCATTTCGTGCATGGGATTTCTTTTGCATATTACAAATATTACTATAAGTGCGTTTAAACGACATAGTACATTTATTTAAATGTGTTTGAAGATAAAAATAATTAACTTAGCTCCTAATTTTACAAAGGTAATTTGTTTCCACTGGTTTGTTATATTAAAGTAAATTTTCCAAGAAATAAAAACATATTTTTACGTATTCACACTTCATGATTAAATTTATTGTACATAATCAAAAATCGTCTGTCAAATATTGGCATTCAGAAATAATTACATTGTAACTTTTTCAGCTTAAGCTCCAACTAAGGAGACATATTAAAGCTCCCTGGATTTAGGTGGACAATAATTTCCTCACCTATTAATAAAAATTGGATTTCAAGAAAACAATACAGTATTTTCCATTAATAATTCTTTAAAGATGGGGTATTAAAACAAATGGAATTAAAAGTAAAAAATTGTTTATCGGAAAAAATGACGTAATTTTTTTTACGTAAAACATTCAGTTTTATTTTAAAAGCTAATATATTCGATAGAGTGGTGATATTTTCATTTCACCAGCTTCGAAATTATTATCCAACTCTTAAAAGAACAACATATTTTTGAGAAATAATGTTTTGCATCAAAAATCCCTTAATTTCAAAACGCAAATTTAGCAAATTCTGTTTAAATTACATTGTAAATACAATTTTTTAATTAAATTTAGTATTCAATAACATTAATCTTTAAAAATTTTCTATAAATTATTGAGTAGTATTGGATTTCTTTAAAAGCTTTCATGGTTTAAACAGATAAAGTGCATGTGACGTCACGCACTCATTTAAAGGCGTTTTTCTCAGCTATTTGTAGGCGAAAAGTAACAATTCTAGCAGAATTCGTAATTCATAATGTATTATTTCCTACACATAATGTAATTTATTCTAACCTCCTGAAAATTATGAGAAACTTAGCGAAACTTCAAGCAATTTAACTCAACGTTTTAGCTACGCTATGTTTAAAAACATGCACAGTATCTATAAATGAAAATTCATATTTTTATATGATTCATGATGTGAAAGAATTTCTTTTTAACTAGACAAGTTTCGGTTCATAGGAAAATCTATCCCTGCCTAAAGTGTCGTCATATTTTAATTCATATACCGATTTTCATTCAGAAAATATTAGTATTTTATAGCAATTACACAAAATAGCTGAATTTCCACAGAATGTATTGGTCGCCAAAGCATAAGTTTAACATCCTTTTGCCGTACAGTCTTCCAGAATATAAAATTTCGATAAAATTTAATAAATATATTAAAGTTGATGAAAAAGTTGTTAGCATATGTAATTTTCATTGGAGAATGGAATCTGCATTTGACATCGTTCACGTGAAATTTAAAGAGTCGACGCCACAAATTAATACTAGAACTACCATGAGCCGTAATTTTGACGGTTACTAAATGAATATATTCTGATTCGAAACAGAAATTTCTTTTTAAAATAAATTAAATATAAAACTCACAGGAATACGTTAAATGAATAAGTTAAGTAGTTTTAAATAAAATTTCTAGTGTGAAATAGTTTTAAAAAACTAGAGTAAAATTTCCGGCAGTTCTAGTGTTAAACAAGAAAATCCCCCTCCTATTTTTTAAAGCACCATGATTATGGAAAAATGCAAGGGAAAAGCCAATTAAAAATACAGGTATTATTAGTTATTTTTCTCTGATAGTTATATAATTCCTTATAATTTTAAAATATCTAAATCTATAGTTGTCTGAGTGCAACGAAGACTCATACACAGCGCAGTATTACTTTGCCCCATATATAGCTACAATGGATATTAAAACCTTTCGTCAAGCATAACTCAAAAAATATTTAACGGATTCCGTTCAAATTTTTACAGCAGGTACCTATAAAGGTGACAACGACGTCTATTTATTACCAAGAATAAATGTCAAACTGTTTGGAAATTATATTAAAAAAATAGATAAAAAAGCACAATTAAAGTACATACGTCACGAAATTTTGTGCGTACGTCATTTTCACCGGCGGGAGATTTTCGTACACAATCGGAATTGAAAAGTTCATGGAGTACATGGAGCAAAAAAATATGCACGCACTAATATTCAGCACAATAAAATATATTTCAATTTAGTAGAAATCGAAAATTAATCTGGATTTTTTTCTGTTTGAAAAAAAAAAAAAAAAAACCCGCAATAACTTGGTACACTTGGTATTAGAGATTTGGCGCAAATCTCAGCAATAGCAGCTTTTTTTATTTCGCGTGTGTAAATTAAAAAAAAAAAGTTCTTTGGTGTTTAAATAAAAGGTTTCGATTTATGGCATTATTTCTTTCCTTTTTCTCTTTTTAGCATTTGAAATGGGATTAATGAAAGGCATGTATTTTAAATTAAATGAGTGAAAGGTTTATATTTAAATGAAATGAATTCAATGTGAAAATGTTATAGGAACAATATTTGGCGATTTATCAACTGCGCCAGGATAACATAAAAGTACCAATATATAAAACAGTATGTAGTATGTGAAATGAAACAATTATATTATAATCGCCCATCGTACAAGAAAAAAAAACTAATATTCTGCATTCAGAGGGAAAAATCCATCTCCTGTGCCGTAAGATTTGGCGAGTTCTTTTTTGGTGATAAGTTTTTCGATGTGATTGTTGGGATCTGCAGGATTTGGCTTACTTTCTCTAAATCTTATTTTTTTGCAGATGTAGTATTATGTAAATACGTTTTTGCAGATATTTTTCTATTTTGTATATTTGGCATTCTATTTTGTGTATTTTCTATTTGGCATTTGGAAAAGAGATTTTTACCTTTTTATCTGTGCCTTCGAAAATATTAAAAAATAAAAAAAGATTTACATATATCAAGCGTATAATGTTACGTTTTGCATTTTTATACGGACCACTTCTCCATTTTTAGATTTTAAATGCTATTTATTATTTACTAGCCGTTTATTAATTGCTTACAATTTACCCCCCTGACAATAACAATTATTTATCACAAAAATGCCTCTTAGGTTTGTTAAATAAGTTTGTTTATGTATTTTCAGTACTTATTAAAATATCGAATATGGCGATAAAATTTTATTTTAGCATCGTGCTTAAATTTTTAAGATGGTGCAAAAACATGCTTTAATAAACGTATGTTTGTAAATATTTGAAAAACATGTTTTACCGCTCTCTTGAAAAATTTTGTAAGATGCTAAAACTACCTCTTGGCACCATTTTAATTTTTTTCGCCAACCGACATAGGATACGAAACTTTTCCCCATTCAGATACACAGCAAGGCTGGTCTCAAACAAGAGTAAAGCTAGCAACAATATTGTTTTAACTCTATAAGAGTTACAATAATGATATTAAATGCTCCGATTGGCTTTGAGCCCAATTACGAAAGTTTCTCCTAAAAAAAACTGTAGAAGAAATCTTTTACATTTGTTTCAAATGAAGCTCGGTCTACAAGGTATTAGTTAATAATACAAACAACACTAATAGCATGGAGGCAAAAGTTTTAATTTAAATGTATATATTTGAAACCCTTCCCGTCCCACCCACCCCTCCCCCCCCCACAAAAAAAAAAGAAAAGAAAGTTACAGCAATGAATTTAAAATGGCGTTAAGCCACGCTTTCTGACATAAGCAATTGGCTGCAAACGCGATAACGAAACTTTCACTTAACTTAATGACATGTAGCTAATGTAGTCCTCAGAGTACTTTGCAGTAATACAGACCTTGTGGGGTTTTTTTTTTTTAAATCTTGAAACAATTCAGGTTTAAGAAGTTGAGATTTACTGTCAAATGATATAAACAAAATGAACACAAAACTGATGAATTATTATTCAGGTTTATGTATGAATTTAAAAAAAATTGCATCTGATTACACTTATTAGATAAATTACTTCTGTTTGCAATTAATAACTGATAAACGGCTTCTGTATATTAAATGAATTGTTTAAATATTGGGAAGATGTGGCGAGAGGTAGAAAGACGAGTAAACAAACGGGTAGACAGACGGGTAGAGGGACGAGTAGCGACATAGGTAGGCTGACGGGTTACAAAACGAATAGACAGACGGCTAGAGAGAAAGGTAAAAAGAGGGTTGGCAGAGGGGTAGCGAGATGGGTCACGAAACGGGTAGCGATACCGGTAGACAGGAATGTAGCGAGAAAGGTTGCGAGACGCGTAGCGTGGTAGATAAAGAGACGAGTACAGAGATGAGTACAGAGACGAGTTGACTGACGGGTAATGAGATTGGTAGCGAGTCGGGTACAAAAACAGACGAGTAGAGAGACAGTAGATGGGTAAGAAGATGGGTAGAGAGGCATATAGCCAGACGGGTAGAGAGACAGATAGACAAGTTGTGAGACAGATTGACAAATGGGTAGCGAAGTGGATAGAGACACGGCTAGACATACAAGTAGTTATACGGATAGACAGACGGTTAGAGAAATAGATTGGCGGGTTGCGAGACCGGTAAAGAAATATAGAGACAGGTAGCGAGACGTGTAGAGAGATAGACAATGGGTTAGAGAGACGGGCAGAAGAACGAATAGGGAAACAGACAGATTGTGGAGAGACAGACAGACAGGCAAAAGAAAAGTCTGCGGATTGGCGCAATAAAGGCGCAGGGGGCAGAGCCTCCTAGAGAATAATCAAGAAGTATCTGTTAAGCTTAACTTTGAAATATATATAATTTTCAATTTTGCCGATATGGAGATTTAATGTAAAAGTTATTTTACAGAAGTCATCGAAAGATTTTTTGTATACTTTAATAGTAATTTAGACTATAATTTTGCAATCTGGTTTGTAGCAAAGCATGCTATCAATGTGGTTTGAAGTGTAAGAGTTATTATAAACAGTTATACAAATAATAGATATGTAATCAAGGAAGAAAAATTTTAAATTCACACACAAAAAAAGGTGCAACAATGAAATTAAATTTGCGTTAAGCCACGCTTGATAGAATAATCTATTGGCTGCAAATCCAATTACGTACACTCAGAAAAAGAAACTGATTAAAACTACAAAACATATTTTTTGAGTACATTTTGTTGTTTTAGCAAAATTGGAGTAAAATTGCACCATTTTACTTCAATTAACAAAACATTTTGCTGACGATACAAAATTTGTTTTTGGAATTGCAAAAAAAATTTTTTTTGTTGATTCAAACAAAATTTTTATTGACCCATATTTAAACAAAAATTTTGTTTAAATATAGATCAATGGAAATTTTGTTTGAATCAACAAAAAAATTTTTTTTGTTGAAAACCACTTTTTTTTCTGCAATTCCAAAAAAAAAAATTGTATCGTCAGCAGAAATGTTTTGTTAATTCAAGTAAAATGGTTCAATTTTACTCCTATTTTGCTAAAACAACCAAAATGTACTCAACAAAAATGTTTTGTAGTATTAATCAATTCCTTTTTCTGAGTGTAACTTTAAAAAGCTTGGCGTTTTAAAAGATCCGGCGTTTTTTTTTTTTTTTTTTTTTTTTTTTTTTTTTTTTTCAAGTTTTGCGCAATACGCGCTTAAGAAAATGAGATTCTTTGCCACATGTTAAAAAAAATTATGACAACACATCTGATGAACGGTACTTCTTTTCTATTTTTTTTAACAGTGTATATGAATTTATATATGGTATTTTGTAATTCTATCATTTAATTTGCTCTTTTTCTTTATATTTTTAATGTTAATGTTAATGCCTGAGGAAGACCACTCGGCTGAGGGCGAACCCAGCCGTTGAGCGTTTAATGTCTTCCCCGGCTAGCTCCCCGGCACGCAGGGATTAAACGTGGCAGTACAAGCTTCGCCAATGGCTGGTCCTGCCGGGCAAAGCCCCACGCGACAGGTGGCAGGAACTAAAGACATACAAAAAAAAAAAAAAAAATTATAATTTAATACAGGGTCTGTCGCTGGAACCAGCGTTCCTACGCGACAAGGAGCGACAGACAGGGTAGACGAGGTCCACAGGTGCGCCTGCACCAGTTGTACAGTCCGCTAATTTAGTAGAAAGGTGCAGTTCTTAGGTAAGACTGTACCAATTGTACAGTTCGTAAATGACGGCACTTGAGATGTGGACGTGCCAGTGTGAGATTCCCACGCGACAAGGAGCGCCACACAATTGCGCTGGAACCCTCACACTGGATGGAGGCTGGATGCACTTCGTGTTAGATGTAACGATACGTTGCTTGCTGACCAAACTTGCGGTTCCCGATAAAAATAAATTAATTAATGGGGACTCAGCCCCTGCTAGGAAGAGAACATTACTTGCGGATGAGAGAAACAATTAAGCTGCAAAACAGCTAAATGGAGAAAGCTAAGCAGATAAAAAATGATAGAATGATTACGTTAAGGACTAAAATAAGCGAGTTATTATTATTAATTTATGGAGAAAGAAAACTGCTTTGAATGATTAAGTTATGTTAGATAGGTGTGTTAGTAATTTGTAAATTTCTGAAAGTTTATGAGTTAAGATGGGACGCGTAATTATGTTCAGCAGCCAAGAAGGAGGTGGGTTAGAAGGAGCAGGCCTAAGATGCCAAGCAACAGTCAGTGGGCAGGAGAAGTAATAATGCATGGGGGTACCACTATCGCCGCACTCGCACACATTGGTTCGTGAAATTTTAAATTTGAAGAGATAATTTTTAAACGGACCATGCCCGGATAAGAAAGCACTTGTATAAGGAGTGAGGTTAAGTAGTTCTCTGGAAACTTTTGGAATTAGGTTGTAAGTGTGTCTACCTTTTGTGGAGGTGTCCCAGTAGATTTGCCAGTTGGGGAGTATTTTAGATTTGAGTTTTCTGCGAATAAAATATGGGGGTACCGGAAGAGAGAAGTCTATTGATTGGCGTTTGGTGGCTTCTTTTGCAAGGTTGTCCGCCAGCTCATTGCCTGCGATACCAATGTGTGCAGTGACGTGGCCAAGGGTAACTTTTTTGTACAGTTGGTGAAGTTTAATTTTAATTTCCAGTATGAGAGGGTGTTTTGTCCGTAGGGCAAAAATTGCTTGAAGTCCAGAAAGACTATCACTGAAAATTTTAAAATTTTCCTGCGTGGGGGAGGCAGCAATCCATTCCAAAGCCTTCAGAATTGCAAACAGTTTAGCTTGATATACTGAGTTATCGTCTCCAATTCTGGAGGCCCACTCATAGGTCGGCACTCCATTTACCATGGCGCAGAAGGCTGCGGCCACGCCGGTTTCAGTGCGCGACCCATCAGTGTAGATGGTTGGATGCTGCGAGGGTCTGTGACTGTTCTTGGCGATGCATACCTGTAATTGTGATGTCTCCTCCGCAGGGTGCAGTTGCCAACTTGGAACTTTTCTCTGTATTATTGTTTTTGGGAAGTGTAGCGTAGTAGTTGGTTCATATTCTAGGTGTTGGATTCTGTTTTTCTGGTGCTCGTATTCTAGTGATATTAGGATTGGAGGGATCCCCGTTAGTACTGTGAGTGCGTCCGTTGAGATTGTCCTATACCCTCTCACCATTTGCAGCAAGAACATCCTTTGGATCGAAACCAACTTTTCTTTGACTGCCTTGGTGAGATTTCCTCCCCAGACGCCCACACAGTAAAAGAGGATCCGTTCTATGATTGCGTGGTACCAGATTTTTAACATTGCAGGTTTAATTCCCCAAGACTTAGAAGTTAATCTGCGTGCATTGTGTTGATACTTAGTTAGTTTTGTCTTGAGGGTGTTGATGTGTTCCGTCCAGCTCCTGTGTTCGTCTATGATGATTCCTAGTAATTTAAGGTGTGTGACATGTGAAACGCTTTTCCCATAAATTCTCAATATGGGTTTGCGCTTAAGCTTCTTAGGTTTTGCGAATGTTAGGGATTGTGTTTTGTCTGTAGAGAGCTGGAGGTGGAGACGTTCCAAAAGTTGACAAAAGACCGGGAGAGCTCGAGCTGCCGAGTTTTCCAGGTCCAAACGCCTGCGGCCCGAGAGTACAAAGCTGAAGTCATCGGCGAAGGCATACAGGACGAATCCCAATTTTTCTAACTCTACTAAAAATATATTTGCAATAATTAGCCAAAGGATTGGCCCAAGGCAGGAGCCCTGAGGACAACCCTTCTGCAATTGGTGTACTGAGGACCCAGAGCCCCAGTTTATAAATATACTCCTATTGCTTAGATAAGATGCGATGACTCCCGCTATGTTGCCCGGGCAGTGAATCTCTATTAGTTGTAACAAAATGTCCCGCCACTCCGCATTATCAAAAGCACCTTTGATATCGAGGGAGACGAGCGAGGTATAGTTGCCTTCCTCTATGCTTTTTGTGCATGTAGAAAGGATGTCAAATAGGGCCTTGTCACATGACCGACCCTCTCTGAATCCATACTGCCTGTGGTGGAGTAGATTGTTGCTTTCCAGGAAGTGAACTAGTCTGATGACTACTAGTTTCTCCAGGAGTTTTCCTAGAGTTGGAAGCAAACAAATCGGACGGTATGATGTGGGTTCAGAGGCATCCTTTCCTTGTTTGAGGAAGTATACCACTTCGCCCTGTCTCAAAGTGAGCGGGAAGTAATTGTGCTTAAGGCACAGGTTGGCCCAACTGGTGAAAACACCGGGTATAATTTTGTGAGTGAGTTTTAGGATTTTGAAATCCACACAGTCTGGGCCTGGGGCTTTTTTGTCATTTAATGTTTTGAGTGCATTTGCTATTTCAGATTTTGAAAAGGGTTTATCTGGAGGTGAGTCGAAACGTAGGTCTGAGTTATCTATGTTTGGATATTGAGATGGGCCGAAAAGGGTTGTCGTGAGGTGCTCCATATTATGCTGTCTGGATGATCTGCTAGGCGGCAGTTCGAGCTTTATTTCGTCAGGCGTGAAGTACTTGCCTGAGAAAAATTTTTGTGCTGTGCCGAAAGGATCTGTTTGGTTGCTGCAGAAGTTCCTCCAGGCCGTTGTTCGTGCATCCAGAACACTGCGTTTGTATTTTGCCGAAAGGTGTTTGTATTTGGTACTTAGATCGCGGAAGTATTCGGTGTCTTGGTCTGTGTTGCGCAGTGCTTTAAGTTTTTTACGAAGTGCCGTGAGATGGTTTCTTTTCGTTTTGAGGTCGGATGTCCAGAAAGAAAAAATAGGTGTTCTTCGAGTGTTTTTGAGTCTAAAGGACGCTCGCGCTGCTGTTTGCATGGTTTTGATTAGTGTGGATGTAAATTCGTTAAGTTGTGCTGTGTTTGAAACGTCCTTAATCTGACTGGTGAGGAGTGATTTTTGTGTTTTGATAATGTGGGTAAATTTTTTGAAGTTGCCTCGGGTTGTGTTAAATCTACGCTGTGTTGTATAGAGTGGTGTAATTTCGAAGCCAAATTCTATGTATTTGTGATCCGAGGCGGTGTGAACATCTGAAACACGCCAATGTCTGATTTTTTGGAGTGCTTTGGAATTCACCAAGGTGTGATCAGGGAAGCCCTGAGCTATTATCTCACCTCTGATGTTTGTTTTGACAAAGGTGTGTGATGTGTTGTCTATGTTAGCTAGGGATAGTTTATGGATTGTCAGATGTTCAATAAGGGTATCCCCACGAAGGCTTTCATGATCGTAACCCCATAAGGTGGAGCTAGCGTTGAAATCACCTCCGCAGATAAAGAATAGCCTTTGCGTGATAAGTGAGCTCCACTCCTCGAGGGAATCTTCAAAGTTTGTTTTGGGTGCTGCATAGGTGGAACCAACAATTAGTTTGCCCTCCTTTGCAGTAATTGTTACAAATGCACAGTGCATGCCTGTGTAGAGATGTGAGTATTGTAGTGATGTGTTCTGGATTACTAGATGTGCACTCTTTGCTTTGGATGAGAAGATAGCCCAAGATGTGGGTATGTCCCCAAGAGTGCCATCCGGCCCGCAGTATGCGTCCTGTAGCAGGGCTATATCTATTTTATTATCGATTAGATGCGCCTTAAGGGCCGCATTTGCCACTTTGCAGTGGTTAAGGTTGATTTGTAGAATTTTGATGTGGCCGAAAGGGGGGGGGGTCCTCTGGATTGGAGGGGGACGGAGAAGACATTGCACAGATAATAAAAATAAATTAACTAACAAGCTAAAGATAATAAGCAATAAGATTTCACTTACTAGATAAAGTTTTAATTTGTTTACCGTGAGTTGCGGGAACCGCTCAGCTGATCCATTGGTGGCCTGAACGGGTTTGGAAGATTGGGCGAGCGGGAGTACGGATGGAAGTAGAGGAACCAAAAGTTACTCCATTCATCCTGGTGTTGAGTCTGCAGTGGGGGGATTCCCTCTGGTGGGGGTCTCGAGGTGCTGCGTTCTTGTGGTCGTGATGATGTGTTTCTGTCTTGGCGTAGTGGTGGCTGTGGCTGTAGCTGTTGTTGGTATGTTGGGTTTCTCAGTGTGGGTGGTGTTGGTATAACTGGGGCAAATTCCTCATCCAGACGTCTTCTGAGGGTTGCATATTTTTCCCTGTATGTGGGGTAAGATGAGTCCGACGCCTGGTGTTTGGTGTTGAAATGTGCCCCTTGTTCTTCATTGTAGAATTTGCAGTTTACGCAACTGGGGGACTTTGCGCAGTTGGGGTTGGCATGTTCTTCTCCACAGTTGACGCAAGAGTGTGCGACGCTCGGGCAATGCTTTTCTACGTGTGTTAGTGCCTGGCATTTACGACATCGGGGTACTGTGGTGTGTGGCCGGAGCTTGTGAGTGTTAAGTCCTATAGTGAGCCCCCCGTCTGTAATGATGGAGTGTCCCAAGGTTTTCGGTAGAAGCAGGATCACGTCTTTGGTAGTCTCGTCTCTTCTGTTGGGGAGCTCCTTTAGGACTGTTATTTCCTGTGTTGTGATCTCGTAGTGTGCTGTAATTGCTTCCTTGAGTTTTTCTTCTGTTATTGTGGTGTTGATGTCTAAGAGGATCATTTTCTGTTGTGGGAGTGACTTGCGTACTACACTGAGTGTCTTGTTGAGTTGTCTGTGTTGCTGGATGTCGTTTTGTAGTATTTTTAGGTCGTTATTGGTCTTGCATTCTATTTCGATTTGGTTTCTCTTGCGTGTGATCTTGTTGGGGTGAATTGGGGCTATGTATGATGTTTTCTGAAGTGTTGTGTCTATATCTTTGGCGCTGATGTCATGTACTCCCTTGATTATTAATGTATTTCTTGTGCTGTGATTGGGGAGTTTTTTCCTGCGTGGCTTCTGTGCAACTTGGCTGTATGAAGGTGATGAATCTTTGTCTTGGTGGGATTCCGATGTTGCATCTATGTCGTCTGCCAGGCACTCTTGTGTTGATGGTCTTTTGTTGACTGCTGTGTTTATGGCGTCGATGATGGCTGTGGTGTCGGGGAATTTGTGGAGTAACTGTTGATAATTGTTTCTGGCTTCATGTAGTTGCTCTTCCAAGTGGTGGATTCTTGCACTGAGCTTCGCGTTTTTACGTGTGATTTCTTCCATTTCTTGTTGTGTGGTTGTGTCAATTTCGTCTATGATTTTGAGATTTGTCTTGAGCGTTGGGATCATTTTGGGGTCTGGAAGGTAGTTCTCGTTTAGTCTTTTTACGATCTTGAAGATGATTTGTCTGGAGTGTTTGGTGACGCCGGCTATTGTGTGTGCATGTTCTGGGTTAGAGGCCAAAGAGCAATTACTAGCTGCTCGACTAAGAGTTTGTTCAGGGTGCAAAAATACCACTTCTTCCGATTTTGCTGTCTCGTCAACTTTACTCATGGCTGAAGTTATGGCAAATACTAACTAAGAATATTATAACGTTTGAGAGAGAAAATAACAAATCTGACAGACCTTTGGGCACTAGCGACATCTGCCTCTTCCAGGCCACCATGTCTCGACCATTGTGCAGCACGTTCCTGTAAATTAGGAGAGAGTAGAGGGGGATGTTTGCCATGCAAAGCAAGGGGGAGGGAAATGGACTAGATGAGTGGCAGCTTTGAGCTTTCGAGGTGAGGCGGGAAAGTAGGGAAGGGGAACTTTAAGTGAGGAAGGGAAGAAAATATAAATGAAGAAAGGAGGCGGAGCCAGAACTGTGGCCGATGCTAGCTAGACTGGGGCCGGGCTGGAGAGGGACACCGGAGGCGCCTGAAAAGTGCCCCCATGAAAAGTTCCCCCATACGTCATTTTTACGTCACAGCAGATGGGGGTAGATTTCCAGTCATAGAGAATTTTTACTTTCGTCGAAAATTGGAAAACTTCCCCCTGAAAAGTTCCCCCAAATCAGAAGGGGGAAGTTTTCCAGTGAGATGGGATTTTCTTTTCACTGAGATCTTGAAAACTTCCCCCATGAAAAGTATCCCCCGTACGCCATTTTGACGTCACCACAGATGGGGGCAGATTTCCAGTCCTAGAGAGTTTTACTTTCGTCGAAAATTGGAAAACTTCCCCCATGAAAAGTTCCCCCAAACTAAAAGGGGGAAGTTTTCCAGTGCCAGGCAATTTCTTTTTCACTGAGATCTTGAAAAGTGGAAAATTGGAAAACTTCCCCCATGAAAAGTATCCCCATACTTCATTCTGACGTCATAGCAGATGGGGATACATATCAAGGGGGAACTTTTCCAGTGCTAGAGAATTTTCCTTTTACTGAGAGCTGGAAATCCATCCCCATGAAAAGTGTCCCCATATCTCATTTTGACGTCACAATATAGGGTCACATATCCAATGCTATAACATTTTACTTGTTTCGAGAGCTGTATATCTGGCACTCGAAATGTGTTTCTCTTTTATGTCTAGTTACTATTGTTACTGTGAATTATTATTATACGGACTTGAAGAAATGCGCAGAAGAGATTTAGTGCGTAATGTAAAAGTATCTTGCTTACTTTTCATATTCGGTTATCAAACACATACTAGGCGGTCAAAAAGGATTTAAGTATTAATGTTATATAATGTTGCTCAAAGCATAATCTGTTAGAAGGCTCATGGAAACTCATCGAAAACAAAGATTTTTGTATTAGCGGAAAGTGTGTGCATATGATATTTGTTGTTGAATAGAGCATCAAATGTGAATCTTTAATGAAAAATTCCCATTAGTTATTATTATTATTATTATTATTATTATTATTATTATTATTTTTTTTGAAAATTAGAATTTGCTCTTTTTTTTAATTTTTTGTTAATATTCCCAATCAAATATCCAATATTAATAATTTGACACAGTAATGATCACTTTAACTTTTCTACTATTATATAAAAAAAACCAAGTCATTAAATATCCATCATCAATCTATAACATTAATAACTAGAAATTAAAAATTAATTTTTTGAAGGTATTTCATGTTTTTGGCAAACATTTCCGTAATAATTTGACATCGAATTCCACTATAAAAAATATACAGATTTTTTACGCTTGGTAGAAATCACAAACAAGCGAATTTTTTCAAAAATACATAGTTTTTTTTTAAAATCTTTTTTAAGGTAATGCAACTAAAAAGAAAAAAATAAACATTATTTAATTTCTTATTTTAGAATTTAAAATTTGATTTCTCAACGCATAATCGTAAATTAATTAAAATTAAATTACTATTTCATAAAAAGCTTTTTTTTTTTTTTTTTTTTAGAATATAAGTAACTTTTATGGATAGTACCAGATTTACAGGTATATTAATAATAAAGAAAGGGGGTGCTTCAACTAACTCATTAACCACATGGTTTCCAAAAATAATAAACAGATTAAGAACTCTTAACTTTTATGCAAATTTTGTGCCAGTGATAATCCTTTTACAACCAAAAGGTGTTGATATTAATTACCACATGTTTTCTTTGCTTTAGCAATTAAAAATAATTATTTTAACTTCCGTAAAGGTGCGCCTGTTGTCTTTCTATTTAAGTTGCTATATTTCTTTTTTATAGAATTTCTTCTAAACACGAGCATTTAAATAAAAACAAAGTCTAAATTAATCTACTTTAAAGCATTATATTTATATTATTTTTTATACATTATTATTAAGAGTGAATGAAATTGGGCTTCAGTACCAAGCGTGAATACTGCCTTTAAGATTTCACACAGTTTTCATGTATCCAATTATTTATCTCATGTTTAATATTTTCTTACGTTTTTGTGGCTATAATTTGAAAATATGTAATGTGCTAAGTAGAATAATTTAATTAAAAGTAAATTATTTCTGTGAAATACTTCATTTGGAAATAGCATATTTTGCCGTAATAATTCAGAGGAAAACAAACATCGCGAATATAACAGTTTAGAAATTGTTACATAATGTATGCTTAGTTTTATTATTATTATTATTATTATTATTATTATTATTATTATTATATTATTATGCTTTCATTTTATTTTATCTATCTCGTGCTTTTAATGTGCATATAGTATGTATAGCACTTATACAGCAGGTATGTCAAACTCGTTTACCGCCGCGGACCAAATTAAGCGTTATATACAAAGCCAAAAAAAAAAAAAAAAAAAAAAGATAATATTATTACCATTGCACAGAATAAAATTTGTTCGTATAAAACACATCCATGTTAAAAAAATGTGCATGTAAAGTTCAAAAGTAAATAAAATTCATAGCTTGTTTTATCTTATTTTTCGAAAAAATACTCGAAATTGCTTTCTATCAACCGAATCAACTGAATTTAATTTTTTTTTTTTTCTAATTTGTATTTATTTTGCAATTTGGTTGTGCACGATGACCTGTTAATCTTTTACCTAGCAAAGAAATAGCTGCCATTCTTCCGTATTTTTTTCCAGTGAAAAAGAAAACATATTTCGAATCAAAAAATTTCTTTAAAAATTTGTGTTTTGTATCTATGCTCTACTTATTCTTTTTTATTTTCATTTATTAAATACATTTTCTGGTTTAACGTATGTTGACTTGAAAAATAACAAAAGGTTGGCCGCTATACGCAAAGAAGCCGTACAAAAGCGCGCTTGTTCAAAAAATGTCCACTCCGATGTTTTTCTAATAATGTTTGGCAACATATAAAATAAAATACATTTTCTTTTTGAAAGTTGTTTTGTCAAAATAATAAATTCTATTTGAAAATGCTAATCATGGCCGGATTAAGGGGGGGGGGCTACGGGGCTGCAGACCCGGGCCCCAATCCGTCAGGAGCCCTCGTCAACAGCTTAAGTTTTATCAAAATTTTGTTTTAAAAATTACTTAAATTTCTAAAAGAAAGAAAGAAAAAAGAAAATTTTTGCTTCTAAAATGAAAAAACTTTTTCTGAAATAACGAGATAAAATCGGTTTTCAAGCGTCATCACTTTTTCCTTTTGCAATTCCAAAACTTCGAAGTACGATTTAAGGGTAGTCGTCACTCCCTTGAAAACACCCGATAGTTATTGTTAAACCTATGGCCAGGTTGCTTTCAAATTTCTCGTTTAAATTTAAATACTTTTAAAAGATTTTTTTTTTGCATAAAATAGCTGAGGTCGATCCGTAATATGACGATTTTTTATTTTTTCGATTTCAGTTGCAGATCTGTTTAGTAAAGGTATTTTCACTTTCGGAACCGGTTTTGAAAGTGAAAGTACCTTTATTAAAAAAAATCTGCAACTAAAATATCAACCTCAGCTATCTTATGCAAAAAAAAAAAAAAAAAAAAAAAAAAAAAAAAAACTTTTCAAAGTATTCAAATTTAAATGAGAAATTCGAAAACAACATGGCCATACGTTTAACATTAGCCAGCGGGTGTTTTCATATTCTTTTACTATTTTTACCCTACTTTTGCCCGATACCAAAAGAAGAAAACATCTTTACTATTTTTCGCTTCTACCACCTAATCTCAAAAAACATGTGCACGCTCAGGGGAAGAATCTTGAATTGTAAGGTCTATGTGTGCACGGCATACGATTTCTTAGAAATTAGTACAAGGTCAGGACACCCCCCCCCCCCCAATGCCTAACATCCGACACTTCCCAAGGGCAACCCCCTCCCCAATGACATGACCAGTATCTTTCAACAGTATTTTGCGTAAGAACTGAGAACCATTGGCCAGTGCATTGAGAATCATCTCTGTCTGCCTCTCCTGCATAAAAGTCTATGGGAAAAAAAAAAACAAAAAAAAAACAGACAGATAATCAAAAAGAATGTTTTGTTCGTAAACTTTTATTTTAATATGATAAGAAGTAGATTTTAGGAAGTGTGTTTGCTTCCCTTTTCCATTATCTTTAATGTTTTTATTTAATACTAAGTAAAGAAAAGCGTTTATTTAATTGAGAAAAATGCTTATCCTTGAGTATGAGTACATTTAACTTGTAGAAAACCATTGTTTTTACTGCATGTGTTTAGGTGGCTTAAAAAAAAAAAGGAAGAGAAAAAAAAGGTTAAATAATATTACACCTCTTATGGGTTCGATTGTTTGTGAAATATTTTTTATCGCCATCTTTTATCTTATCAATTTAAGTTAAGTTGATTAATTATGAATTTCATTATTTAAATGGCTTTACACACATCCTTATTTTATTAAAATTCCCATATTCATATATAAATTGTTTCTTTTGTGCAATTTTTACTAAAAATCAATACGTATGGGTTAAATTCTTTAATATACTCAGATTAATTTGTTTAAGGCGGTTCTCAAATTCTTTGCTCAACAACGCGAAACTACCTGACGTGTTTTCTAACTCATTTTTAAATGTAAAGGCATACAATTGGAAAATCTGACTATTGGAGGGATTTAGGATCGAAAAGCGTTTTAAATTTTTTGATAAATAAATTAAGTTATAAGAGATTCTTGTCAAGTGACGACAAGTTTTAATTTTTTCTCGTGCTGCTGCGTCCGGAAATTTGATTTAAAATGCCATCTTTGACAGTATTTTCTAAATGAGCTTCTGCCTTTTCCAAAATATGTAAATCGCCATTCGATTACATAGTTTCTGAATAAGTACACTTGCCGATTTCATGCGTTTCCGAACAAAAATGAATCAGAAATGTGTCAGAAAGTAACTCCTTTGGATTTGAGAACAGCCTTAATAAAATTAATCATATTTTGCACATAAATTGACATATTTCAGTCAAACTGGAAAATTTTAGCATATATATATATATTTAGATATTTTAATTCATTCTCAAGATATAGATTCCACTAGAAAAGTAAATTTTTTTTTAAAGTTTGAGGTGTTGCATTTTTTTCAATCAGAAAAAAATTGCTTTTTATAATAAAAGTTTTATCTCACATTTATATTTTCTAACAAAACTAGTGGACTCTGCTCCCTTCGAGCTACGCTCGCCAACTCCCGTGCATACCCCGCAGAATCGAAAAACACGTTAATTGGTCTAAAAACACGCTAATTTTTTCTATTTTAAAAAGATTATCCGATTACGGAAGACTGATTGCAATGAATTTATTTAATAAAATTTCATATATTTTGCACAAAAATTGACTTGTTTTAGTCAAACTGAAAAATTTTAGAATGCATATTTATAACATTTTGCTCATTGTCAAGATATAAATTTAACTTAAAAAGTAAATTTCCTAAAAAGTTTGAAGTGGTGCCATTTTTAAAAATCAGAAAAAAAATTGTTTTTTTTTTTTTTTTTTTTTTTTGTAATAAAAGTTTAACTCACAGTTACATTTTCTAACAAAACTAGGAATTTAACGCCCCCAACGAGCTACACTTCCCAAGACTTCACAGGCTCTACAAACACAATGATATAATCTGTTTTAAAAAGATTACTTGATTACGAAAGATTGGATGATATTAACACGACCAGTAGTGATCTTTTATAATCGGGTATCTATTCATTTCCCTTTGACTTGAACATTCCCAGGGCCGCATCCACCGCTGTCGCAATTGCTGACGGTCTAACTGCTGGAAGATTTTTTTCTTTTAGACGCTATAAGAAAATAGTTTTAAATATATATATATATATATATATATATATATATATATATATATATATATATATATATATATATATATATATATGTGTGTGTGTGTATATATGTATATATATATCAATCATAATCTTTACCACTTAATGCTTTCCGCACATAAAAATGTAATTATTTGAAAGTTTTCTTTCTCTTTTAATATTCACGTGTAAATATTTTTTCGAATTGAAAAATATTTGGAAATATTATTATTTGGAGTTTTTAAATACAATGCAAATTTATTCATTAAATGCTTACACACATAATAACTTAATTCTTTTAAATTTTCCTGTCATTTTTAATATTCGCGTGTAAGTATATTTTGCAAATGGAAAATGTTTAGAAATATTACTTGGGCTTTATAAACATCTAGCACCAGAGGTAAAAAACGGCTTTTTGGAAAAAAGAAATAAATATCCATTCAAGTAATAAAATTTTGGATTAAGGGAAAAAAAACATAAACATAAAATTAGACACTATATATATATATATATATATATATATATAACCATTAATGAAACATTACCGTAACACCATATATATATATATATATATATTCGACACAGCATTTCATAATCTAATCCCGTAATATATATATATATATATATATATATATATATATATATATATGCCTTCAAAAGAAGGTTAAATTGCTGTGCATAGTTTTTAATCCTATAAAATTTATGTAACTGAATTATATTCACCGATTTCAACATTAAACAGAGGCACTTAAAATAATTATTCGATTTTAAAACTCTATGTTTCACCATGTTTATCATACATTTCTCTATAAAACTATCATTTTTCATGTTTTTCTGTCAATTACAATACTCAAACATTATAGATAAAGATTCTCTAGACGCTTAACATTTTATTACGAGGATCTTGGCGATATTTTAAAAATAGAAATGAAATATTTCTCGGAATGTATTAGAAATGTAGATATCCAATGCTGTCAAGATGCTGTTAATCAATGATAAACAATTAATATCTGCTTTCCCAAATGTACTGCATATTGCAATTATAGTATATAGTAGTACCGCTAACAAACTTTGAAGCAGAATGATCATTTTCAAAACTAAAATTAATAAGGAACAGACTATGATCGTTTATGCTGGAGCCCAAACTTAGCGGTTTAACACTAATGTCACTAGATAATGACATAACAGAGCTGTTTGCATTTCATGATGCCCGGCAATCACTTGGAAATTTAAATACAAGGATTTTTTTTTTCAATTAACTTAATTTTTAGTAATGAAAATCTAATAATAATAAAAAAAAGCTTAAACATGTAATTAAATTTATTTATATCAATAAACAGATGTATTGAAATTATTTTTAATGTATTCAGTTTTTATACACCTGGAATATTTCTATTTTTTTTTATGTTTATAAAGTATTTGTTAATTGTATATGTTTAAACAAACTAATTAAGAGCACTATTGAAGATAACAAACAAACAAACAAACAAAACGCTCTTGATTAACAATATAAATATTTCCATTTTTAAAATTTGTATTTCAGGATTAAAAAAAATAATAATAAAAGGTGTGTGGGGGGGGGGAGGGGTGATAAATATTCAGTATCGTGGGAAGGGGCACAAAATTTCCAGTAGCAGGGGAAGAGGGGGGGCAAAATGTCCAAAATAGCGCCGGGCGAAAGAAATGCTTAATCCGGCTCTGATGCTAATACTATCAAATGACATGATGAAATTATGAAATTTGCCCTGAGGTTGAAGTTTACTCAGGTGCTTTTATTAAAAATGAAAACTCCAAGTACTTTGTCTATTGGTGGTCTTTTAATAATTCACATTCATAATTTGTCAATTTAAAATGAAAATGCTTACCTTGTTTAACATTTCGTAATTAACAGTTAAACTTTTATGATGGAAAGCCGTCAAATTTTTGTATAAGAAGGTAGATCTGGTTATATTCGTTACCAATATTATCAAGATATTTTCTAAATTGACGATGATTAAGCATGTGCGTACGAATATAATATAAGTTTATAAACATGTATCCGGCTTTTATAAATCGATCCGGCTATACAAAATACTTTTTAGCAATGGTACTTTTGCTTATAGTATTTTCAAACTTCTTTAACTGTTCTGCGCATCCTTTCTTCCATTTCCTAGTTAAATGATTTTGAATCACGGGATATTTAATGCAATAATTATTTTATAAAGTAAATGTATTTTCTCCAATAGGCTTGGTGAAAGCACTCTCTTTTAAGAAGTGTCAATTTCAATTCTGACAGTTTTTCTTTCTGATGTTTGGCCAGATTTTTAATGCTTTGTCCTGTAGCATCTCTTAATGTTCCATTCTTTCGAAACTCCAACAATGTTTGGATATCAACATATAATTTCAGTTTTTCTTTTAATATAATGGTATTGTGAATCAACTTAATTTTTTTTTTAATGTTTATTTTCCGGCAATTATATATATTCATACTGGTAGAGTTTAAACTTTAAAAAAAATTCCTAGGTTGTTTATCAGTATGTTATTAAAATATATGTAAATCGGTAAAAAAAAAAAATAATAAAAATAAAATAAAATAAAATAAAATAAAATAAAGAAAGAAAGAAAGATCAAGCAGGTTTCATTAACAATGACACATTTACTAACCTAAGTAATGAAAATAATTAAAGAACTTAAATCCAGAATATTTTTGTAAAACAAGAGTGGAGAAACTAGATGACATGACGTATTCGGGGGTTTTGCTTCAAGCACAAAAGTGATAATTTATGTCATTTCGAAAGCAAACCATTTAAAAGCCACTTAATTTTATACTTTGATTTTTAAAAAAGTTGTAACTGTTCTTAATTAGCCCGAATTTTATTAATTTTACTATACATTTCTTATTATTTAATAAATATAGCATGTGTAAAATTGAAGAGAGTAGTAAAACAAGTTGGAAATTGTACGTCAAACGTTACAAACGAGGTGCGTTCGTACTATAAAAAAAGTTATAGTTCTATAAAAGTTATAGTTCCATAAATATTCAGATCTTGATGATTTTTAATTCTGTGAAATGAATTATATCGTCTGCAGATTAATTTCTGTAATAAAATAAGTTTCTCGGTCGCTTGGCGATCAAACTTCGAAAGCTCCTATAAAAAGAAAGCACCGATTTAAAAAAAAATAATAAAATTTCTTAATAAATGTTTTTATTAATATTTTCTAAAGTTTTGATTCAATTTTTTAAAAAATTGAAATGTCGCGATAAAATTCTGCAAAGATAATATATCTTAAATTTCAAACCATTCGGTTGGGTAGTTTTTGCTTTGCTATATGCAGACGGACGGACAGACGGACGGACCAGACGACGACAATAGGTGCTACGTTTTTATATAATTACGAACGCACCTAATAAAGCAATAGTTTCGTCATAAAACACATAAATATTATAAGAAAAATACTGTAAAAAAATTACGAATCTTTAAATTTTTAGACTCGAGATTTCGCACTTTGTTACATTCCGATTAGTTAACTGTGTATCTGCAATTTCTTGGAGCTAAAATTTAAAACTTTAAAACTGAGCTACATCTGTCTATATACATCAGTTATGCCAAATAAGCGGATTTTTTTTTTTTTTTTTTTTTTTTTTTTTTTTTTTTTTTTTTACTACCACATTTTGAAGAAAAATATTTCCCTTAATTAATGACGAAATAAATAAGACAAAAATTACTATTAAAAAAAGTGGTAGCAATTGTGAATAAAAAAAGCAACTGGCAATACTTACATACATATGTTTGCCATCTCTAAGACTATTTGGTGTAAGTGAGTTCCTCAAAAGTGTATTTTCAGCATGCGTGTTCGAGCAACTGAATAAATGCCAAAATAAATGCACAGGTAAAATGCCAAAGGCTTGGCCGGCCACAGAGAAGTTGTCGGCAGGCCAGTTGTGGCCCGTGGGCCACGTGTTTGACATACCTGCTTTACAGGGACACTCAAAAGAATTCCATTACTAAACGGTCTATGGGGAGAAATCGTTTGCGGTTTATTTTATAATGTTTCAATATTTGAAACATACTGAAACAGATATATATCACTGAGGTGCATTACAAGAGGCTTACTATAGAATATTGTGTGTATAGCATTCCTCCTTCATTTACAGGGTCACATAAAATTATTTTGTTAAAGTACTGTCTGTTAATAATAATGGTTGGAAATGCGTTTTCAGTTGCGTTTTTAAATGGAACTTTTTTCCCCCTATTATACTTGATGTGTATAAATCCTATAGGTTATATACAGGGCAGCACAAAACATCTCGAATGCATTTGCGTTTATTGACGGAAATTGCCGATGGGCTATTTTCAACTGTGCTATGCGTATCCTAACTGAACTAAATTTTTGCATTCTATGTAGTATATATAAAAATCAGTAGATCATACACTGGGCTGCGCAAAATAGTTAGGATCGTTTTCCGAATATTGTTGGTAATTTCTAAAATTGGATTTTTAAATGTGTTATGCGTTTTCCAAATTGTTAACTTTAGCATCAGACTTAGACATTCTTAAACGGTAAAGATTTCTATAAAAGCATTTTGGAAGTGTTGAAAAGTTTTACATATTCCATACTTAACGCGTGATTTTTTTTTTTTTTTTTTTTACTAGGAGACAGCAATTTAAAACCTCTGTCCCCCCACCAAAACAGGAAAAATCTTACGAGCTTCATCTGGTGACAACTTATTAGAAATATTTCCAAATTTTTAAAATGTTTTTAATTAGTTGTTTGTTGAGACACAAAAACGAATCTAACCATTCGTTCTATTAATTTTTGGGTTTAATTTAACAATTTAGATTTCTTTATTATTAGATTTTTAGAGTTTAGCGGGTCTGAAAAAAGTAATAGAAATAGAATCTTATTTTAAACTCAAAAGGTCACTAATTCAAGAGATAGAAAAATGGTTTTCTAGTTTAAAAAATTGGAAAATTGTTTGAAAAATTCTTTTTTAGTTTCTAAACTAAAACTTTTATAGATTGTCAGAAATCATATGGTTAAAATAGACGTATCAGATAAAAAATAAGAAGTTGAAATTTATTTTCTATTTTTCTATTGAATAAGTTTCCATAAAATGTTATTATTAAAAAAAAAAAAAAAAAAAAAAAAAAAAAGCATGTACTAAGTTTCACATATGCTTTTTTTTTTTTCTACAGATAATATTTGAGTTATTTTAAGATACATTATGGTTGATGTAGCTACATTGCTAAGCTCAACAAATGTTTATTTTTGTTATTTTTTAGTAAGTTTTATATTAATTTCTGTACAAAATATTTTAGAATTATTCTTTATTCGGGACTCAAACTCTTCCATGAATATCTTACTTCTTTCTTTCCGTATCACCCTTTTTTTACTGTATAAATTTGACATAAAGAAAAACGAAATATAAAAAGTGCTTAATGTGTATTTATAATTCAAGAGAAAGGAAAAAGAAGCACATAGAAAGGACTAGCAATTTGAAGCCAAAACGAAGGGTTGACTTGATAATGTGTTAAAAAAATAAGACTATATCGTTAACTTTATAGTTCCAGAATTTTCGGAAAACACAAATTAATAAATATAAAATAATGAATCAAGAGTATGAAGTATTGTTTTATTTTCCTAATTTTTTTATTTCCTTAATTTTAATTATTTTACGAGCATCCTGATTTGATTACTTTTATAATTTAAAAGAAAACTAAAATAATCCCATATTTATTTATTTATTTATTTATTTATTTATTTTTTGAATTGCCTTTCTTGATTAAAGTGGTTATCAAATTCCCGGCTCAATAACGCCAAACTTTCTTACTTCTTTCAAAACGTCATGGCATAAAATTGGCAGGCCTGACTGCTGAATGAACTGCGATTTGGAATCGAATGGCGTTTTCATTTTTTGATAAATAAATTACTTATTGAGTTAAAAGCAATTGCTGTCACGTGATGATAGATTTTTTATCCTTTCGTGCGCCCGGAAATTATGTACAAAACATCAACTTTGACAGTATTTTCTGAAAGATCACCTGCCTTTATTAAAACATTGAAAACACCACTCGATTACATAATTTCTGAATAAAGAACACCTGCCCATTTCATGCGTTTCCGAACAAGAATTAATTCAGAAATTTGTCAGAATGTAGCTCCTTTGGATTTGAAAACAGCCATAATGCTATGCAATAAAGGGCTAATTTGTAAAACAAGTAACTAAAAAAATGCCATTACGAGATATTCAAGATTAAAGTTTTTTAATAAAGTAAAGAAAAATATAAACTATACTATTGTGATTGCTTCCTCTAAAATAGCTTATTTGTTAAAGACTGTATCCTCAGTTAACGTATGTGCAGCATATTTTGAATAATATATCTTATTTTATTGAATTTACGGAGTCTTCGTTTATAAAATTCACATCCCTGAATATCATGGCATATAGTGATTAAAAAATAAAACTTGCACGTTTTAAAGGTTGTCAGGCCAGGATGCAGTTTACATGAAAATGAGAAAAACATTTAAAAGTACAGTTACCATCGCCGCGGTGGACAGCCCTGCTCAAAGGCACCCCCTCTGTCTGTATTAGATTACACATTTCAAAAATCTTAAAGATAATATTCTTTACTGAAAGCTGAATAAAATACTTCGATAAACTCTGCCAATTAATTCATAATATAGCCGATCTGGTTCGTTGCTCACATAAATAAGAAATAGAAAATTAATTAATGTTTTTCATGCTTTCATGTGTATGTTCCGTTCAGATAATCTTTTATATTTCTCAACTCTTTTACTGCAAATACGGTATTTTTAAAATATTTTCTTCCTTTTTTTTCTTTCGAAGAAAATTACATGACCGTTTAATTTTATAATTAAAAATAATTATAATTAAAAATATCTTAATACTTTATAGTGATGTTTCACTTTATTTATATCATATAGTATTTAAAAATGCATTTGCATCTTTTATACATAAAGTTTGAGATACTAGCGAAAAAAAGATAAGAAAGACAGAAAACAAGGGGGGAAAATCGTTTCATATAATTCATAGGATCCACAGTTAATTATTCACATTAAATATTCATATCTTACATAAGAATATATATAAAAAGTTTGCATTATTTTGATAATATCGAAAAATCCATATTAAATAGAGTTTGAGTTTCAACCCAAAAAAAATTCATGGTTAAGCTGTTTCGCTAAGTACTGACTTGCAAATAGACTGTTTTCTACCCCGCCCGAGGCGAGGCATCTGTTTGCTTCACACAGCCCGTTCAGCGTCTTTTGTTAATGACTTATTGAGTGACCAGGCTATATTTCCGCTAACAATTCAAACGTATACAGAAGATGAAGAGTGGAAAACGGGTTTAGTACTCTGTACATTCTTCCTTTTATAGTGATTTTTCTCGGGACTAGAGCTCCTATTATAGGAGTCTTACTCGGAACGGTATTTCTACCAAAATTTTCACTTTTCATTCAGAAGAATAAATGAAAAAAAAATTTATTCATTCAATTTTAAACAAGAACGAAAAATCATGCGTCAAGCATAGATTCTGTAACACTTTACAACACTTCTAAAATAATTTTACAAATCTTTACCATTTAACAACATTAAAAGAAAAATAAATACATTAATTAAGAAAATTATTTCATTCCCGATAATTAAAAACGTTAATAATTAACTAACTATTTATCTTATTTCATAGGAGACAATACGGTATTTTTTATTATAGGGACCTTGACATAACCCAGTCTTAAAAAAGTGAAATTTTTTGCCAAATAATCGCGAAAATAAAATTGCAACCAACGCAATAAGGAGGGCCAAATAAAATCGTGGAAATAGACGAATTGGGTAAAAACAAATATCAATTTTACATGATAAAAAATTTTACTTTTAAGTCTTTGTGAAACGTTTTAACATCCTTCAAAAAAACCTTAATTGGAAATAGTATATGCTTTTTCTTTAAATTCAATTCTGCCTCCTTGGTTTAATGTATAGTTGAAACAAATCTTGTTTTCTAAATGACAGTATGTTGACAGGCACTTTTTGTTTTCCAGAATAAATTGATTCATGAAGTTTGTATATGTGAAAATATGTTTTTGTTTTTCGGAAAATTTACTGAAATCAATTCAGTTTTAATGAGAAAATGGTGTAAAAAATATACTAATATGTTTTATTTCTCCTTTTTTATACACAAATATGGAGTAATTTCCTTTCCGTTTTTAGATAAACTTCGTTAAAATTTACAAAAAAAAAAAAAAAAAAAAAAAAAAAAAAGAAAGAAAAAGAAAAAAAATCTTGGAATATAATTTAATTTTTTAAATTCTGAGAGTTTGTGCGACATCCTCGGATCAAGTAAATCGAGTTGCGTTCAATAATCTAAGAGTAGTTGCGAAATACAAAAACACGGTCAGATTTTAATATAATAGATTCGTGTTCATTTTCCTTTTCTTAAAATTATGATGTGATTTTTAGCAGAAAACTCTCATCTGTATATAACGGATACTCATGCTTAATAATCAGTATAGATAACAAAACATTTAAAATTTTCGTTATAAATATGGCGTGAAACTCATCTACTTTCTATACTTACTGATCCTTGTATTATTAATGTAAGGAATTAATTCACACTCATTTTAAAACATATCGGAAAATTCCCGTTTTATTTCAAATATGAAGTCTCTTTTTCACCAGAGAAATCCTTTTTAATGACATAATTCTTGTTAATTTTCTTTTCCAGGCAATTAATTTCAATACTGGCATAGGAGAAATTAAGTCATTTTAACGAAATAATATTAAATCTTTAGGTTTTATCAACAAAAATGGAACTGTTAACATTCGTCATTTTTTTTAGGTAATCGAGTTATTTCTTAATAGTTTTAAGAAATATTTTTAAGAATGAAATAACTATTTCTCGCTATCCATGACATCATTTTCGACATGGATAATTTTGCGGAGCATATTAATGACATTTGCTAACCATTTTGTTTTGAAACTTCTTTTTACTTTTTAAAAATTTAAATAAAAAATACGGTTTAGTTATATTAGCCGTGCGCAGACGGTAAAACGTCAAGTATTGTTACCATACAAAAGAAAAAAAAAAGAAAAAAGTGAAGAAAAAAACCCAAGATCATTTTATTTCCCCACTTTATTTTAGATGAATATCCGCTTTATTTTAGATGAATGGCGTCATATTCACCTGTTTCATATGGTTACGCATATTGAGACCTTGTATTATTATCAAAAACTAAAAAAAGTACGTTTTATTTCTAATAATATTATTTTATCTTATTTTTAATTCTTTAATTTTTTTATTTCATTTTCATTTTTCATTGAAAAATTTTCAGTTGAAACTAAATTGTTGAGTAAAAATTATTATTCCGGGTTTTGAATTAGTTTTCGCAACGATAAAGTACTAGCAACGGTAAAGTAAATTTAACCATTTTAAAATATTATACGAAAAAATTTCCATTTATTCTCTATGAAAATAATGAAATTTTGAATTATTAAGAAAAATATTTGAATAAAATAAACAAAAAACAGCCTATTTTCATTTGAGGGTTATTATCAACCTATACGCAAAGATACAGGATCATTAAATGTTCCATTTTGACGCTGGCTTCAGCCTAACATTTGAACACAATCAGATTTATAATATTATTAGGATGAAAATAATGAAATTTTGAATTATTAAGAAAAATATTTGAATAAAATAAACAAAAACCAGTCTATGTTCATTTGAGGGTTATTATCAACCTATACGCAAAGATACAGGATCATTAAATGTTCCATTTTGACGCTGGCTTCAGCCTAACATTTGAACGCAATCAGATTTATAATATTATTAGGATAGGATGTAAAGAAAACATATTTTTAATTTCCAGTTATAGATGTTATAAATTTATGATGGATATTTAATGACTTGGTTTTATGTAATAGTAGAAAAGTTAAAGTTCAGTTTACTATTTAAATTCGTTTCAATGGGTTATTAGTAGTTCGAAATAATTTATCCTTTTAAAATAAAAATTCAAAACCGTGAAAATGCATTATGATCCAGACAACTGTGAGAGGTTGGGATCTTAGACCAAAACCCCGATTGTTAACAGGTTAACGCGGCACTGCATCCAATGTCTGCTTTGCTAATAAATTGTAGTATTTATGAGGATTTTATTTTAATGTGTCTCGATTTTTTTTTCAAGAATTACAGCTGTTGAGAATAGGCTCTTCGTTTTCGTAAAATGTTAAAAATGAAAAAAAAATTAATAATAATAACGATTTGTTCCTAGTCGCTTTCAATTGAAAAAAAAAAAAAAAAAAAAAAAAAAAAAAGCAAAGCCCTGAAAAAAATTGCCTTTGCCTCAACAATCGTAGAACAATTTGGTAAAAATAGTTTTTCTTAAACTATAAATAGGCTTAAAATTACACAATGTGCTAAATACTTAAAAGATGACAGAAATATTGAAAGAAAATTTTTATAATTATTTTAATTCACAGTACTTTCAGGCATAAACATAGCCGCCGTCAGAGAATACCATAAACCAATTAAATTGTTTTAAAAATATTTTTATCATCTTTTAATTAATCAGCACATTCTATAATTTTAAGTCTAACTTTTAAAGATGAATTTAGCATTCTATTTATTTATCTATTTGCTCATATAAATGTGGTATCACAGATTAATCAATTAAAAAAAAAATAGTAATTTTGTTACAAATTCTGTTCAAAAATCAGATTTCTTATGTATTTTATGGTCTACTAAAAGTTAAAATTCCATTTATATTTTTGAAGCTAATGTTCGTTTACAACAATATAATTATTTATTTGTAAGTTTGTTGTACACTAATGACATAGTATCTTTTTTAGTTTGTTCTTAAAATTTGTTTACCTTTCAATTAATATGGTTATTTTTTTTAAAAAACACAATTTTAAAGATAATAATAAAGAAGTTGATAGTTGATTTCAATTCTAAATTCTGATCTGCTGATTCAAGAATTATTTGTTTTTGTGTCAAATTATTGATATTGGATATTTGATTTGGAATATTAACAAAAAAAAAAAAAGAGCAAGTTCTTACTTTTCCAAAAAAAAAAAAAAAAAAAAAAAAAAAAAAGCAAATTCTTATTTTTCCAAAAAATTTAAAAAAAAAATTTAAAAAAAAGTAAATAACTTATGTGAATTTTTCATTAAAGATTCACATTTGATGCTCTACTCAACAACAAATATCACATGCACACACTTTCCGCTAACATAACAAAAATCTTTGTTTTCGTCGAGTTTCCATGAACCTTCTAACAGATTATGCTTTGAGCAATATTTATATCACATTAATACTTAAATCCTTTTTGTCCGCCTAGTATGTGTTTGATAACCGAATATGAAAAGTAAGCAAGATACTTTTACATTACGCACTAAATCTCTTCTGCGCATTTCTTCAAGTCCGTATAATAATAATTCACAATAACAATAGTAACTAGACATAAAAGAGAAACACATTTCGAGTGCCAGATATTCAGCTCTCGAAACAAGTAAAATATTCTAGCATTGATATGTGACCCTATATTGTGACGTCAAAATGTGGTATGGGGACACTTTTCATGGGGATGGATTTCAAGTTCTCAGTAAAAAGAAAATTCTCTAGCACTGGAAAAGTTCCCCCATGATATGTATCCCCATCTGCTATGACATCAGAATGACGTATGGGGACACTTTTCATGGGGGAAGTTTTCAAGATCTCAGTGAAAAAGAAAATTACCTGGTACTGGAAAACTTCCCCCTTCTGGTTTAGGGGAACTTTTCATGGGGGAACTTTTCCAATTTTCGACGAAAGTAAAACTCTCTAGGACTGGAAATCTTCCCCCATCTGTAGTGACGTCAAAATGACATATGGGGACATCTTTTCATGGGGGAAGTTTTCAAGAACTCAGTGAAGAAGAAAATTACCTGGCACTGGAAAACTTCTTCCTTCTGGTTTGGGGGAACTTTTCAGGGGGAAGTTTTCCAATTTTCGACGAAAGTAAAATTCTCTATGACTGGAAATCTACCCCCATCTGCTGTGACGTAAAAATGACGTATGGGGGAACTTTTCATGGGGGTAGTTTTCAGCGCTCCCGGACACCGGACCAGGCTGGGGAGAGGGAGAACAAAATACTAAAGACGAAACGAAGGTAACTGGTGAAAGGGGTAAGAATAGATTTGTGCACAATAAAAATGGAAAGATGAAAGTTGGGAACGAGTAAGATGCTGATCTCAAATTTCCTGCAGAAAAGTTTAAGTCTAAATAAGGAGATTTTAGAAACATAGATAATTAGTGGCAAGTTAAAAACAATGCCAAACTGAAAGTGTACAAAAATGATTGGGTGGGGAAGCAGGTATAACATGAAAGTTGATTTTTGTGTGAAGTACTTGTCTTAGCCGGATTTGCGAGGGGAAGAAAGAGTGTAGACATTGGATGAAAAACTCGAAAAAACTCAATAAATTTACATGTAAAGTTTGAAATTTTTGAAAAGTAGAAGAGAAAATTGTGTTTGATTAGGAATCCAGTTTATTTGATAATCGTATGAGTGGAAAGTTACGATTAAAAAAAAAAAAAATTTTTTTTTTTTTTTTTTTTTTTTTTTTTTTTTTTTTTTAACTGTTCTCTAAAAAAAAAAAAAAAAACCTCTTTTTCCTTCCCTCTTTCTCTTTATTCCCTTCTTTCTCTTGAGTTTCGAGCTATGTGTTAAAAAGTTAAGAATTTAAAATGTGAAAAGAATTATTATTTTGAGTGGAGGAAAGAGTAAAAACTGATTTTTGTGATTATTGTATGTATAGTTCAGGAATTATTGCTAAGTTAAGTGTTTGGAGAGATGTTCCCACTTGTACCGATTCCTCGGGACCTGACGTCAATGACGGCATAAAGTCCCCGAGTACCGTCGAAGTGCAGGTGCCGTACTCGGAAAAAATTTTGAATTTTGAGAAAAATATTGCAGGGTATTGATTTTAATTTAAGATAGTTATGAGTTGACATGTTTTTAGGGTCAAGATTGAAAATTTGTTTTTATGAAAAAGTGGGAAAATGGGCAAAAAACCGGCTAAGTAACACTAAAAAAGCTTAAAAAATGATAATAATGCTGAAATGATTAAGTTACTAAAAAGCATAAAAATGAGAAAAATCAGTTAGATACCAACTATGATTTGCGATGTCATTAAAAAATACAGGTTTTGTGAATAAAGATGAAAAGATGAAAGTTGGGTTCGAGTTAGGTGTTCTACTACAGAAGTGCCTGCGAAAAAGTTGGAATTTTTTTTTTCCTTTTTTTTTTTTTTTCCTTTCCTTTTTCTTCCCCTTTTTTTTTTTTTTTTTTTTTTTTTTTTTTTAAGTAAAAGAAAAGTGCTGAAAAGTTAAAGTTAGATATGCTTGATTTGATATTTGTTTGTAATTGTTAACCCTATGTTCTCAGCAATATCACTCAGACTAATCCCTTTGAGGGAAGTCCTAGTTTAAAATATCTCTGCAAGGTAATTTTTGCCCCTCATTGCAATACATACCTGTCAAATTTAGAAACATCCATAATTCTAAACAATACAACAATCAATATGCCAATGCTCCATAATTGTGTGGGTTTTTTTTCAGATTGTTTTCGCCATTCAAATAAATAAGCAACTCTATTGCTTAACAAATAAGCATTTAGGGTTTGAAAGTTGTTGTAGAGTGAAAAACATTTTGATTTTAACGATAAATAGATGTAGAGATGTTTAAAATCTGGCACTGTGAATTACAAATACCATAAATATATGAGGGTTAAAGGTATTTTTCTACTTATTTTATTTATTTTTAAACTTTTAAGTTCCGCCGCGTTTTAATTTCATTTTTTCTTTTTTAAATATTATAATTTTAAATATCATATAATAATATCATATCATAAACTGTTTTGAAAAGAAAGGTAATTTATGTTGATTTTTAGATTATTCTAATCAAATAAAAATCATATCTAAAGTGACATGTGTTAATTAACAAATTTCCTCAAAAAATATATACTAATGTAATCACTTTGAAAAATATTCATTGACACGAAAACTTAAATTAAATCAATGTCTTTGAACAGAATAAATGTAAAATAGAATAAATAGAAATGCTAAAACGGAATATCAAAAAAAAAAAAAATGCGTTCAACACTTAATCACACTTAGTGAATCAACACTTAGTGAAAGAGTATGAAATTTCAAGCTTATGAAATAAATTTAAATGATCATATATATATATAATATCATGAATGATATAATATACAGGGTCATTCATAATTCCCTCCGGGGTTTCGAAACGTTATAGTAAAAAAACGAAGACGAATATGAAAAGAAGAAACATATGAAATTATTCCGAAACTATTCAAGTTTTACTTACATACATTACAGGTGTTCTATGTGTGAACCCTTGGTCACACGGCATACATCCATGCGATAGTCCAGTTCCTGCCATACTCCGTTTCTTTAAATCTGAATCAGTGGTGTCAGTTCAACGGGCCTTTCGTAATAAATATCGAAATCAGGGACCAACTGACAAAACAATTCATGTGTGGTACCGGAAATTTAAAGAAACGGAGTATGGCAGGAACTGGACTATCGCATGGATGTATGCCGTGTGACCAAGGGTTCACACATAGAACACCTGTAATGTATGTAAGTAAAACTTGAATAGTTTCGGAATAATTTCATATGTTTCTTTTTTTCATATTCGTCTTCGTTTTTTTTACTATAACGTTTCGAAACCCCGGAGGGAATTATGAATGACCCTGTATAATATCATAAATGATCATATATATTTAAAAAAAATTAATGCATTAATTAAGCAACATATACAATCCACAAAATCCTTATCACATTTTTTAGTATATATATATATATATATATATATATATATATATATATATATATATAAACAAAAATACGCAAATTGTGACTATCAGAAGTATTATCTACTAAAAAATGTGATAAGGAGTTTGTTGATTGTATATGTTGCTTAATTAATGCATTAATTTTCTTTAAATATTATGTGAACGATGTCAAGGTGACAGCTAGTTACTGTATATAATTTTATCTTATGCACTATTTTAGTTTTACAAAAGCATTTTATATTTTTGTAATGAAAAATACTCTCCTAAATATGTTTATTATGTTTATAACATATATTATATATAAGTTAATATTTTTACTATATAATGCTTGAGATTCATTTATCGAAATAAATGGAATGTTACATTTAAAATACTATATTTGATTCAGATCTTCTATGTATACTGCAGTGGTGGTATTTAAATACGTTAAAATTAAATTTTGTATGTCACGATTTGAAATATGTCAGCGAAAACGTATTACTTCGGGTTATAGGTTTGAGAAATTTATGTCAAAAGTATAAATATATCTAATGATTTGTATCTGTAATCCGTATGTACAAATAAAGAATTGCAGTTACATATCTATTTTTAAGCAAGTTATTCCATAAGCATTTACTTCATTTTAATTAAAATCAGCAACATTTATTGTGCGTTAGTTTATCACAAAAATGTTATTTAATTTAAAAAAATGCAAGGGATAAATTGATTCGTCGGATATATTGTTATTACTTTCACTTATGACCGAAAAATTTACAATATATATATATATATATATATGTTACGGTCAATTTGATTAATCCGGTCATTATTAATAATAACCGGTTATTATTAATCCCTTAAGCACCATATTCAATTTAGTTAAAGTATGCTGAATACCAGATATTGGGTTGTTCGGAAAGTTCCTTCCGTTTGGAAAAACCAATTCGTACCGGAAAATTCTGCCCATCAATTTGTATAGATTTAGATTTCGGAATTAATGGCTAATAAGTGAATGGTGGAATTTTCCGGTGCGAATTGGTTAGAACACCTCTGCACCTGCTGCAATCTGGACTTAAAATGAGGACGTACGCACATACGCCCTGGTATTGCAAAAGAAGAGTTCATGACGTACGCAGGTAGTCGTGGTGCTTAAGGGGTTAATAATAACCGCGTTAATAATAACCGGTTATTATTCAAAATGACCGGATTAATCATATTGACCGTAACATATACAGGGTGTCCGAAAAGTCTGGAAACGGTCAAACAACTCGAGAAATATACATCAGATTGAAAAACGGCAAAATGCATGTTCAATATTTTTGAAATCTATATTTAGGGATATGAAAGTTGCCCCCCCCCCGGAGGGCAACCCAAATGGCAACTTTGATATCCCTAAATAGATTATTCAAGACTATTGAACATGCATTTTTCCGTTTTCAATACGATGTATATTTCTCGAGTTATTCGAGCGTTTCCAGACATTGCAATGGTAACGATTCTCACAGCATCGCACTCGATTACAGCGCCATCTACAATGTTTTGAAAGAAATGTTCAATACAAAAGTTACGTATTTTTTCCCGTAGAATCCGAATCTGCAATAAAAAATGGGGGTCATCATGTAAGATTTCAAAGTTGCCCCCCTTTCCCCAAAGTTGGGGGGGGGGCAACTTTCATATCCCTAAATAGACTGTTCAAAAATATGGAACATGCATTTTGCCGTTTTTCAACCCGATGCATATTTCTCGAGTTATATGACCCTTTCCAGACACCCTGTATATGAGAAATTGATAAAAGAATAGTTTAAACAATCGATCAAGAGCGAGTTTTATACGCGTAGAAAGCATTCCATAAAATAAATTTAATAATTACTAACTAAAACATTACAAAATATCGTTACTAAAAGAAAGGCGATTGTTGTCTTATTTGTCGTAAAAGAAGGTAATTTTAAGGAGATTTTCAAACAAAAAATAAATAAAAATACGCTCGACAGCGCGAAAATTTCTAACTCATTTTTAAACATAAATGTATGTTACTTGCAGGCAAAATTATTGAAGTGATTTGTTATCGAAAAGTGTTTCCATTATAAATTGAGTTATAAACGATTGTTGTCTCAAAACTAATTATTTTTAATGGCTTGGATGTATTCTATGAATTATTTTTCCGTAATTACCTTCAATAATCGAATTCAGTTGGAATGAAAAACGTTGACTTATTTATCACTATGATTTCTCTTAACTAAAATTAATACCTTGTACAAAGTGTAAACTCGGCATTGTGCCAAGCACGTTTCAAAAGGAGGTCACAAAGTTGCAACGCTGCCTTGTTCCGTGCCGCGTTTTTCTAGATAGGTTTTTACTTAATATATGGGTTAATTATCAACAATTGTTTTCGAAAATCATTATCAACAATCCTTGAATGATTCTGCGTGAATAGACTCCACGACAGCCCCTCAAACCTATCGCAGAGTACCTTAAAATTAAATTTCGTATGTAACGGTAAAATGTGATTTTCTTAAAAACTATATGACCTAGGATAATAGCTATAGATTTCCTGCAACGTTTAAATAAACTTCTACGACCCCTAACTTTTTCATAATTTTAGTTTCAGTAGATTCAGTAGATTTAGTTTCAGTAGTTTCAGTAGATAGGTGGGCATTTTTTTTCAGTACATTTTCGACGCTATCTCTGAAAATATATTACCTAAAATTAAAACAAATATATTTTTGAGTTCAGTGTTACAAGGTCATTAAAACAATACAACACACGATATAATTTTTTTCAAGGCACTCAATTATCACCCCTATTTTTTTCATAAAAATATTTGTGAGTATTTAATAATCTTTAAATGTATGTGTCAATAGCCTTTATAAGTCTGCCAAGTTTGAACTCTCCACTTTCCATAATTGTCCAGAAAAAACGACTGTGACAGACGGACAGGCAGGCTCACGAGTTATCTTAAAATTGGTTCCGCTTTTACTTTTTGTTTGCGGAACTCTAAAAATACTGTATGAAAAAAATAAATAATAATAAATGATGGAGCAATTAACTTTAGTTCTAATGCAAAAATAAAATAAAAGTATTGTTATTCTTTATATATTATTTATGCATGTTTTTTTTTTAATTTTATCCCTAGCTGACCCGCCCAGCGTTGCCCGGGACCGTGATAAAACCTTAAATAAACCCCAAATTTGTATTATTTTATATATTGTATCCGATTTTGTATTAATTTATATCTTTAATGACAAAATATCAAAATCGTAAAAACACATTTACTTCTTTTTTCCAGTAGGATCGTTATATAGTTTAAAAAAATAGCTTTTGCTGTGCAAACCCTTTGTGATTTTCAATGGTCATAAATATATCGGTTTTACAGTCCGTCTAAAAATTACGTCAGAAATGTTGTTATGGGTTGTAAAATAAATATCTTTTCTTTTCGCGTCGGGTTCGTTAACATAAAAAAATAGTATTCGTCGTTCGATCTCTCTGAAATTTTAGTCGTTTAGAAATATAAGTGTTTCCAAGTCCTCTATAAAATTGTGTGAAAACATATACATTTTAATAATGAAAACGTTACCCGAAGCCGAGCATGACTTCGGAAAACATCCCGTTGTTATGTGTTTTCGCCGAAAATATCTCAGATTTTATTTTTTTTAAGCACGTGTTCTCGTCCGAATGCTTCGAAATTGTTGTAGCTGATGTAAATCTGGTCTACCGAGATGTTCCAAAAAGATTATGTCGAAATATGAACGTTTAGTAACTTTTAGCGTAAGAAAAATAATTTTCTCGTGAGGCGCGAAATGACCTGCGTTCGCCAGTGTTTTTGAAAGGGTTAAAATCCGTATTTAAATAAAATAATTATACTGTCTATTAGAAAAGGTTTCAGCTCTAAAAGCATATGTTTAGTTTGTCTGTATCTCTAAAATTGTGCTATTGTCAGGCCTGCCACTGGTGACTATTTTTAAATTCTTTTGCACCACTAATATAAAAAAATAAATTTTGTAGTATATTTCTCTTTCAGATGCTGTCAAAGTATACGTGAAAAAAATTTGTTTTGAGAAAATGATATAAGATAGACTTAAAAAATAGTCGCCAGTGTCAGATCTTTAGTGAGGGTCGTTGGCGTAAGGGAGATAATATAAACCCTGGAAAACGATTCTTTTTCAAAAATGTTTTTCAAAGGGTTAACATAATTTTCTTTTTCGAATTGATTACGGCATTGGAGACGTAAGAGTGCGATTTTTCAGAATATTCTTTTCATTTTTAAATAAACCAAAGGTTTAGTCGATATAATTTGAAAGAGAATAGCGAAGTAAAAGCATTCTTCATGTAACTCGTTCTTCATTCTCGTGCGATATGGTAAATCAGGTTCTGAGCATACGCAAGTTTTGAAAACCGGCTTTCCAAAAAAAAAAAAAGAAAAAAAAAGAGATGAGTTATTGATCAGTTTTTAATTAATATTTATGTTAATTTTCAAAAAATTCTGAGACTCAGGTACACCAGGTTAGGCATTGGATTATCCACACCTAAATTTTCAAATTTCTAGGTTGGCTAGACTTTGCTACCCAGACAAACACACACACAGAGCGAAACTTTCTTTTATTAGTATAAGTAAAGTATTGTCTTGATTTTTAAAGACATCTCTCACACCACTAATATTTAGAAGACATTTCAGGGGTCATATAAATTAAAATCTCTTATAGTGTTGCTTCTTCAAACCAATTGTGGTCTCATGTTAGTTGGTAATCTACTGTTACAAGTCTGACGACCAATGAAAAATTAGTTCAAAGAATTGTTTCTTTAAAACGCTATCGCGACGAACATCCGCCACGCAATTTTTAATCATTTAGCACTGTTATTGCCTAATAGAAGTCTTTGCCCAATAAATCGGAGAAATTCAGAAATTAAATAATATTGAAAAAATCGAAAAATCTGCTGGTAAAAAAATAATTATTCTATGTATTAAAGTATACACGGCGCTCATCGAGTCATTTACATTTTTACAATAGACATTCTTTAATTCCAAATTCATTAATAGTGTAATTCTTAACTTATTGTTATTATTTTTTGATTTCTCTCTACCAACGATTTGTAGTCAACTGCCTGATAATTTATAAAGATAAAAAATAAGAAGCACTATAAAACATTAAAACAAAGCAAAATTCATCTGAATCCCAATTTACAATTTCTGTAAAAGAAAGAAAGTGCATTCTCTGCTTTATTAGCTGATGATTTATAATAAATACAAAACCAATATATCATTAGACATGGGATAATCTCTTCATTCAGATTTTGAATGCAATTTTTGAAATGGAGAACGTCATCATTTTTTAAGAAATTGCATAACTTTCCTTTTCCAAATGTTAACACCCACCTTTTTATACTTTTATTTGAATTTCTTGGATCAAAGAATCCCCTAAAAAAATATAGTTTATGCATTTAAATGTTCATAGAGTTACATTGGGTCAAGATTGACGATATTAATATTAAATACAAGTCACAAAATTTAATCTATATCTTCCCAATCATCCGAATGTGTCTTTTATAAGATACATTGAATGCACCTAAACAGTGTGTATAAAAATGTTCAAAAATTCCCACTTTTCCCCAAATCAGATTTTAGTTAACATAAAATAAAACTCTTCATCATATGGTCATGTTATACAAGGTTCCGAGCGGTCACTTTTTTGGTTACCACTATTCCCAAAACTATAATTGTCGCCTTAAATTTTACGAATATTTGCTAGAAAAAGACAATCGGATTCTAAAGCAGCAGAAATAAAGGAAAAGATGAAAACTAACACGAAATTTATATCCAGGATTTGAAATAGTACATATTAATATATTTTTTTAAACCAAAGGTACCGTTAGATCCGAAAAGATACCCTAAATACGTCAGTATAATTTTATTTATTTATTTATTTATTTATTTTTAACACTTTCCAAAGTAGATGGATAGTGTTTATGAATTCGGTTTGTTTGGCCGTCTGTTCGGCTGTCTGAACGCGTTCTAACATTCGTAAATGTACTCGGATTGCCATGTAATTGAATTACGTTACTGAGGTTTATCATGACATGTTATGTATTGAAAATGAAGTGTGCAGTCTTAATAGTTCGTTTACAAGGACACTCAAAATAATTCCATTACAATATGGTCATTTGGAAAAAATCGTTTGCAGTGTGTTTTAATCATGTTACACTATTTCAAATATATTGAAATTGATATACCGGGTGCGTCATAAGTCTGTAACAAGTTTAAAAATTCATTAAAAAGAAATAAATAATGTTAAAAATTGCGATTTTCATTAATGGAATTAGAGAGAGATTGCATTTTTTTAAAATAAAAAATTGGTTAAAAAATTACCGATAGATGGCGCTACATTCATAAGATTTATGCAAATCAGGCTGTCGATAAAACCAATCAATGCACACAGATTCTTCATTCGATGGAATTCATTCGATTCTAAGGAACAATTCTATTTCAACTCTAATTGCAAGTTCACTACAAGATGTTTACAAAATGATGATAATATGGTGTTCATAGCATTTATCATTCATTTACAGGAACACTCAAAATAATTCGGTTACAGTACTGTCATTGAGAAATAATTATTGGAAGTGCTTTTTCCATTTTGTTATGCATTTTAAAATAAAACTTTTTTGTTGCATATTAATCGGTTTGTATAAATTCAATAGAATATTTATAGTACTGTACAGAAGAATTTGAGTACATTTGTGCTTATTGACGGCAATTTCTGAAGGTGTATTTTTAACTGTGCAATGTTATTTCCTAACTGAACGAAATTTTTGCATACTATGTGGCATATATATACAAATATATATGACATATGCAGGGCTGCACAAAATAATTCAGATAATTTTCCGACTGTACATGGGAATTGCTGAAATTGGGTTTTCAAATGTGTTATGCATTTTCGAAATTGTCCACCTAGCGGACCTCTGGTCAGGGCTAGTTGAGGTTAAGCCAAAAAATTGGGCCTCCCCGCCCGGTTTGACTTTGACTTTGTGCTCTTAGACATATTTCAACTTATTAAGCGGTGAAGTTTTGTTTCAGTATTCTGGATGTGTTGGAAAGTGTTTCTTTATCTGTGCTTGACGCACGATTTTTTTCTTGTTTGCATTATCATCTGAGAAACCAAGATAGCATTTTTAAAATATAGAAATAAAAGAGGAGATTTCACTCTGTTTTGTATAAGTGAAAAAATTTACATTGAACGCGAGGTTTTCGTGCGTGCTGTGAATTTCTTGAGACAGATGAACATCATTAACTCATATATGCATGCATTTCACAAATTTCAGTTTTATTCAGAAACTCCGAATCCATACTGGTAATTCCGATAGAATTTTTACTTTATATAATCACGAAATGCCTGTCATTAAATAAAAAATAATTTGTAAAATAAAGCATAAATTACTATTAAGAATTTGTGGTATGAAGTCGGAATTTCTGAATAAAAATAAAATGTTTGACATTAGTGATGGGCAGAATGAATGATTTTGGTATTCGACTGAATCATTGGGGCATGCGCAGAAGCATATATGCCAAAATTCAATTTATTTTTTATTCAACTCCTACCAGAAATTTTTAAAAAGAAAAAAGTTTCAGATTTTGATTAGAATTAGCCAACGAGCGAAATAAAAATATAAAATGTCTTTCGTTTAGAAAATTTTCTGGAGGAATTGATTAGAAGGGATATGAATTTTGACAACTGTGCTTTTCCTTCTTTTTTGTTTACAAAGTCGCTGGTAGTGATTTATTAAAAACATACAAATGTTGGCAACTATGCTTTTGCGTATTCCCGAATGATTCATTCGAATGAAAAAATCATTCATTCTGCCCATCACTACTTAAAATGTTTACATATATGTGCGAATCATGCAAATGGGTTAGAGAAAAATCCAATCATTGTTTATCAAATGGTTGGAGTTAATTGCTATAAGTGTTCTCATTCTCATTTGCAGAAATACAGCAATGCACAGAGTTGATTGTATTCTGGATTCTGCATATCTATATTTTCTAATCATAATCTTACGTTTATTAAATTGTATCACAATTAAGCCAAAGATTTCAGTTCGAAAACAGTGGTAGTCAAATTTCGCAAAACTATCTCTCCTGATTATACAAAACAACACATTTATTGTTTTTCTCTGTTAAACTATTGATGGTTCAAGAATTTATTTTCCATATACTATGTAGCAGAAATATTAAAATTTTTACTTTATAACGTTTCTTAGCCATCATTATTTACTTAGTAAATTGATTCAGAACTGGAGATGAAATATTATACAATATCCAAACTGTAGTAATATCTATATTGCTCTGTTATTAGTCTGAAACTCGTGTATAAAATAAAATGTATAATATATAAAACAAATGTGTAAAATAAATTTTTCCTTTTAATCATACAATTTTCCAAAACGATATCTAGAGTATGTTTATTTAAGTTAATTATTATTTTTTTATTATATCTGATAAATAATAGAGAAATCATGGCCTCAAAAAATATGCTTGTACGTGTGCTGAATTCAGAATGTTTTTGTTTATAAAATATGTGATCAAAGAATCTTTGTATAGATAGACAATTTAATTTTTGTATCTTATTTTAGAGATAACATACAATGTTAATAATCAGCGAAGAATAGAAAAATAATTCAGAGGTTTTGTTGCTAATTTTTTTAATTTTTTTTAATGACATAACATAAGGGAAATAAGGAAAAACACTTTATGACATAGCTGCCAACTTGTAGTATTTTTTCGTACCACTAACATTTGATCGTTAATCTTTGCCTATTTTAATTGCCAAACTTAATCGAATATTACTAATTAAATAAGAAAAATTGCTATTACATTTTAGTGGTAACACAAAAACATATGTTGACAGCATATTAAAAATTGAACCAATTTGTTTAATGGTAACACTTACTTTTGACACTGATGTCAAAAGTAGGTGTTTCCAATTTACAAAAAAAAAAGGTGCAATTTTTAATGTCCATCGACCCCTCTTTCAAAATTTGAATCATATTGTGAAAGAAGACAATATTCGGAGTCTAATGATACCTTTGGTGTAATTGTTATCGCCTGCGCACGGTTTGAAAAAAAAGAAAATGTCAGATATATCTTCTTTCTACCATTTTTATTATATTTACTGTCTGTACATGTATATAGCTGCCAACTTTTTATTTAATGTGGAAAAACTGAGCTACTAACTGCTTTTAAAACTGGTTAAATAATATGCACGTATGTTTATTTTAATTGCTTATTTTTGAATATATCGTACATATTTTAAAACTGAAATTAAGCCGAATCTGACACAAAGCAAATGTGCGTAGATACGAGAACACAATTTTATCCAGTATTCTCAACTTAGTCCCTTTAATTAATTAAAAATCTACTGTCCTTCCCACATTTTTGTACAGTTATTGTGTTTTACTTAATCAAGGAGTGTCTGTTATTAAGTAAAACAAATATTACTATGCAGAAATTCTGGTAGAATTATAATTTTTTAATGAAAAGGGGGCTAAGTAGGCAACACTGATTTTGCCAATAATTGTTGTACAGTGCCATTCCCTGAAATGTTGTATCTACATAGTGTAATAAACAAGAAAAATAGCTTAAAATTTTATAAAAACAAACATTCATTATTAAATAACGCATGTAAAAAATGTACAGGTTTAAAATGTGATTTAGTGTGGGAAAATAAGAAATTACAAATTAATACATCACAAACCCACTGTATACGAAATGTTTAAATTCCCAAACATTTTCCAAAGTTCTAGTACGTAAGATTTATACATATAAAGACATATTTATTTTTAATGAGATATTCTACGTTATACAATTCGAAAATATTATTCCAAATTTATTATTATAAAGCAAAATCCTGATTTGAAAAGCTTCTCCGAGAAAAAAAAATGAAAACCGATGTTCTGAACCTCAAACAATCCTTTTGATTCTGGAATTATAAAACGATTTTAAATGCTTCATAAAGATTAATGATCAGGAATATTAGAAAATTTCAACTAGCTAAATGTTATGATGTAATTATGTATTCATAATGAAACATTTGGCTCAATTCACTTAGCAACATCCATTTTAGAAACTAAATGCATATATAATACTTAAATATATTAAAATGTAACATTAACAAAGGTTGTATTTTCGCCAATTTTTATTCAGAATTTTGAAACAAAATAATACAGAGCAAGAAAAAGATCCCAATTTATCTAGGGCTGTAGAAAGAAGTACAAGCAATTTTGTAGTCTATGTACAACACTGGTTGATTTCGCACAAAATCTGCTTTAAAAATTCTACATGTTCGTACGGCTCTTGGAATTTTGTGACCAGGAAATTCTCCGGTACTAGTATTTTCTTACAGAAAATCTCTCCTTAAAAGAAGGAAAAGTTTCACAAGTTTAAACTAGATTTATTTTTCTATAAAAAAAAAATACTGGTAACACTCCTGGAAAATTCCCTGGTCCGTACGAACCTTGTATAAGTGATATATTTGATATCTCATTTAACATTTCAAAAGACTATAAAGCTAGGTGTTGTAATTAACCCTTAGATTACATGGTTGGGGCACCGTACGTCTCAGTGACTTTTCTTTTAATACTATTTGCACCCCCCACTTTTTAAAACATAATCTCTTACGCACAATTATACGTACTAAGGTATTTTCAAGACTCCCTTATCATAGATCAGACTTGACAATCCGGAGAAAGTCTATGGGAGAAAATGTCCGCGGTAATTGCCAACTTATTAACTGACTTTCTCCGGAAAGTATCGCCGCCTGGTGGATACTACCGCACAGTTGTCATGTTTCGGGCTTTTTGAACACCAGTATATTTTTAGAGAAAATGTTGTTCTTTTAAATCCCAGAATTCTCCGATCAAACAAAACAAAATTGTCTCTACTAAAAAACTGGTATCCAAAAATATAATAGAAAAATCTATAGAAAAATCTAGCTGGTCTGCTACCGCATAGCTGCCCACTCTTACGCTTTTTTATTACCACTAAAATTTAATAGAATTTTTTTCGTCATGTAATCACACGATCTTGTCAATTTAATAAGATAAAATTTACTATAAAATTTTAGTGGTAGGAAAACTACTAGTTCATAAGCAAATGCATAGAACAAATGGAGCTGTGAAAAAATTTCGTGTGATTTCGTGTCGTAAATACTATTACTGACGATTGATGGCGCTAGCAGCAGGACAAGTATAGCGGTCAAAGGCAACTTGCTGATTTAGAGGTCTGATACTATGATAAGGAGGTCTTGGGTATTTTAATGAGCTCTCTCTCTCTCTCTCTCTCTCTCTCTCTTTTTGTTTAGTAAATTCTGGTGCGAATGAATATAAAAATAGTCGCCAGTCTGTGTTTGTAATCAAGAGTTTAAATATATATAAACATAGGTGCCAACCTCTCGTTAATATTCCGTAATATGCGGGTTAATTTGATCCAGTTTAACAACGCTTCAAACCAGAAAAAATATTGGATGAATCTTTATTTAATCAATTTCAAGTTTCTACGTGGAATTTATTTAATTTCATTTCTTAAAAAATTTTCTGGTGCGAAACGTGTTAAACCTGGGTCAAATTAACCCGCATATTACGGAATATTAATGAGACGTTGGCACCTATGTATACATAGAAAATAATAAAAATAATTCAGCTACAATATTTTACTTTTATGCATCCAAAACAATTTTCCATCTTTAAAGTATCACAACTTCTTTCTGGAATTCTTAATGGCTACAGTAACAAAAATTGGTGAAAATTAACGGTTGAATAATAAGTTGTTGTCCCCAGTTGAATAATAAAACGTAGATCCCAATATTATTTAATTAAAAGACACTGACCCTAGGTACATCAATCTCCCCTATATATCATCTAACTACCGTTTTCAAGAAAGATTAGAAATTCATTTTATTATGTCTTGTCAAAATTTCAAGTTAAGAAGTGAAGATTGTCATTTTAATGATGGTACTTTTTTTTAATGTTATGAATTCCGTTGCAGCTGATCTTTGTTCTTCATTTTAATTATGCAAGCTAATAACCCTTCCAATTAATTTTTCTCTTCGTCGCTTAGCTGGCATTGTTGATAGAAACTGCGGCAACTAAACATTTAAATATTTTATCATTTCCAGCAGCCTTATTATCCGTTGAAAAATCGAAACACAATCTTAATTGTGTTCCATTTTTTAACTGCTTTCAAGCAAGCTGTTTTCCTTTGTGAAATGAACACTTAATTATAGCTGTTCATTCCATTTGTAAATTTTGCTTTTTATTTCTTTAAAGTAGATTTAACTTACACTGTCCGCATTCAGTACTCTTTTTCAATATAGTATTTAACAAAGCATTTTCTTTCTGTTAATTATTTCTGTAGTAGATTTAAATACGTTTTAAAATAGTAAATTAAAAACAGTAGCCCCTTGATATAAAGATTTCAATAAATCGGTTATTCGGATACATAAATATTTTTATATTTATTCCGAAACATAATAATTTCCACTTTAACTGCGTATAAAAAATATTTATGTCGATTATAATAATTGTACTTTTTTAATGTTTTTCATGCCAGAGTATAGTTATATATCATATATTTATCGACAATAAAAAACAAGTTGGAAATTGTACGTTAAACGCAATAAACGAGGTGCGTTCGTACTATAGCTAGTTATGTAAATATTTAGATCTTAATGATTTTTAATTCTGTAAAATGAATTACATCGTCTTCAGATTAATAAATAAGTATCTCGGTTGCTTGACGATTAAACCTCGGAAGCTCCTACAACAAGAAAACACTGACTTTTTTTTAAATTCAAATTTCTTAATAAATACTTTTATTAATATCTTCTAAAGTTTTGATTCGATTTTCATAAAATTTGAAATGTCTCGACAAAATTCTGCAAAGATAATATATGTTAAATTTCAAACCATTTGGTTGGGTAGTTTTTGCGCTGTTATATGCGGACAGACGGATGGACGGATCAGGCGACGACTATAGGTGCTACGTAGTTATACAATTACGAAAGCACCTAAAAACAAACTTGAAACGGAGCATGACCTGCAGCTCAGGACTTCATTAATGCATGGGCTTCTGTGGTTTTAACAACACATTTGTAAATAATTTTTTTTTCTAAAAAATGAGGTAATTATTTTACAATAACAATATACAATCAACAATTTGACAGATGTTTTAGAGTTTTGTGCTGATAATTTGTTTGTATGGTTTATTCGTTCCATTCCCGTAATTGCCCTTTTCCAAAAACGAGGATTCTGTCCTTCTTATAAAATGGCACACCCAGTGGACTCTTTAAAAATAATAAAATACAATTCCTAGCATATTCTGATGCAGCGCATATTTCAACCAATTCAACATTATATTAGTTTTATGTTCAATAAAAACTGAAAATCGGTCTTGTTGTTGACAGATTTCAGTTTAGCACCAAAACTTATTGATAATATGTTTTTGTGATTACCTTGTTTACTATCAGCATTGCCAGTTGGATGGGTTTCCTTATTGAGAAAGCTATTACTAATTCCGAATAGTAGTATAGTGTGATTCAATGACCGACTAAATCCACCGAATATTATTATTTGGAAACAATGGTATATATCAGAGATAAAAATGCAGCACGGCTGGCAACAGTGTCTATTTTCATATTATAATCTTCATAGTAAATTAAACATTTGTTTAGAAATAGTGGTAGACATATTAATTTTAAAAAAATAGTCATTTGTGACAAATATGTCTTGGTTACATCTTGCTTTTTTCCAGACTGCCATTTTGCGCTTTTTAAACGATGGACTACTGTATTTCATTATCATTTTTTACATTCAGTCTTTCATTTAAATATTTTAATTTGAAAAGTTAAAAATAAATGATATATAAAAATTTTTTAAACCACAGCTGCCTACACTTCCTATTTTGAGTACCACTTTATCTGAATTGTAATCTCCGTCTTATTTTATCGAATTACTCAATCATTAAATAAAGTGATTTTTTCTATTCAAAAATTGCAAATCAGCTATGTCAATTACTGAAGATAAAGTTGAAATTTATTATTCATATGAATATCTGATGTATCGAGTAAAAAATTTAAAAATATCTAACCATACAATTATATTTATTATTTCTGTTTTCAATATCACTTTTTACTATGCATTTACAAAACGCACAACAGTAACTGAGATATCATCTTTCTGAAGCTTTTATAACCGGCGTCTGATGTAGTACACTCACATTTCGTTAAAACATGTTTTTATTAATTAAAAACTGCAGTCAATAAAAAATTAAATCATCATTTTTTTCATAAATGAAATGAAAAGTTTTTCTCAAATCCATGTTGTTACAAAAATAAATTACCGCACTATATCATGCTCAACAATGCTTATAAAAAGTGAATAGTACAAAACAGATAAAGAGTATGTCTCCGCACGTGTTTTTTTTATTATTATTATGATTAAAAAGCAAAGTTAAATTTAAATGTTTAGAAGAAAAAGATCCCATTGATCGATCAAAGGAGTAGTATTTCATGTGTAGCCTATAAGGTATGATTTGTTATATTATCTTAAATTGTATTTTATATGTATTCAATTTATTTTTCTATGTCATATGATTTTACCGCTTGCCTTTATAAATAAGAAACTTGCGACATGCGATCAATGAAAGTTGATTGTCGAGAGGTTTTTGGACGAAATCGTAAGCAATAAGCACTTTGAGTGCCTTTATATATTAGATAGTGACAGCAAACAAACAATAGAAGTTGACTGGCCGAGAGGATTTTGTACAAACCCTGCGAGTCTCCCGTGATCGCCAAAAGAATGTTTTTTGATATACAGGGTTCGTACGGATCAGGGAATTTTCCAGGAGTGATACCAGTAATTTTTTTTATAGAAAAAGAAATGTAGGTTAAACTCGAGAATCTTCGATTTCTTTTAAGGAGAGATTTTCTGTAAGAAAATACTGGTACCGAAAAATTTCCTGGTCGCAAAATTCCAGGAGGCGTACGAACCCTGGATATATTTCACTAGTTTAATATACCTTGTACAGGCGAGTGTTACAAAGTTCTTGAAAGTGGGTTGTAACAGTTTGAACAAAAACTTATAATATAAGTATACGTCATGTGCGTATGCCATCACACTCTCATTTATAAAGACCCGCAAATGACAATTAAATAGATTAAATTTAACGTAGTTTTCACAAAAAATATTCCCTTGGGCCAAAACATTATCGCAAAAACACGCCAACTGACGCTCAATAAGTATATAATAAAATAAGCAATGTTTAAAACGTGAGTTGTTTGCACAATTGCAAGCAAGTCGCTTATTGAGAAACAGTCGCTTAAAACCCGTTGATTTTTTTTTTCAAAATTATTTATTTTTAAAAAAATGTCTGGTTCAAACATATTTGTTTATGGATCACATTTAATAACCAGCAGTGGACTGACAGGGCGCGTTCAGAGACCGAAACGCGTTATACACGTATAATTGGGGAAACAGGTCATCTGATTTTCTCACGGTAAAGTAAGGTTAAAACGGCTGTGAACACATTTGGGTAAAGTGATGTGCATATTTACAATCAAACGCTTCCGTAAACCAATTTATCATTACATTGTGATCGTAGGAATATTGCAGAAACCATCCTAGCGACGCTGGCCAATTATATCATAGCTCTGCTAAAGGTAGACCAATCAAATGGTCAGGACAAGTGTACAGTAGGAGTCATAAAGAACGACACTTAACAGTTGCAGTTAGCTATAAAGCAAACAAACAAATCAGATTTCCCAACCACGTGATCACTTTACCCAACAAAATTCTCCAGGTATTGTGGGTTATACGAAGTCTGGGTAATTTCTGGTTCTGAACGTACGGGTAACCGGCAAAAAGTCACGTGATATCGGTTTTTGAACGCTTTAGGTTACCCTATGTAACTCGAGGTTCGGTACGTGAACGCGCCCATAATGTCTTAATGGAACGTTTTTTAATAATAGAGATATGTTTTTAATAATGAATTTCGTAATCCCGAAGTCATTTTCATTCATTAAACCTTAAAATTTCCATATACCAAATTCCAGTATTACAAAAAAATCGAATATCTTTTGTTATTTTCCTATAAAGAGAAAAGATCTTTCAGAAAACTTTTCTAAAGTCAGTATTTAGAGATGGTTTTCGTGACCAAACGGTCCGGGGAAGATCGTCATCGGGTAGAATTCTGTTATAACACAAAATACAAAATATACCGAAAAATGATAATTGCTATTCGATTAAAAAAAACGTAAATTTTTGCAAATCACATTCTTACAGTCAGTAATTCCACATTTTACGAACATAATTTGTCTGTGCCGGAAAGGGTTAATTGCATAGTGATGTAAATTTCCATCACTTTTTATTTAACTTTTAATAAATAAATCAACTTCTTCGCCACCACTATATTTATATAGAATTATTAATCCAGTAAATTTCCACCATTTGTTTTTCATTATAGTTTTAGCTTTAATGTGAAAGATCCCAATAATTAGCAAGCTTTTAAAGGAAGTGCAAAAACAAAACATTGATAAAAATCGTATAAAATATCGATATAAATAAATCGTATCGTTTCTCTGCGACCCACTTCTGTTTTGTCCTCCTTCCGCAGCAGAGGTTTGGCGATAGTGTGTCGCTAACAAATTTAACACTATCTGATTTGTCTTATTATTTAATGGCTTTGATTAAAATTGATATATGTTAAATATATTTAACTTGTTTCGTGAACAATTTATGGTTTCAATCGAAATTTATTCATTTAATTGCTGTTGTTATAATATTTTTTTTATGAGTAATCTATTTTATTAGTTGAACTATTTCGTTTCTCCTAAATACTTTATTATCATAAACATATGAATAGATTTTAAGCATTATTTTTCAATAATAGTTGTTTTTTAAGTGGTTACTTAAAATCTGCGAAATTTTGAAATCCGCTATTGTTCTGCTAAGGATTTGAAAGAGCATCCTGTATATTTATTGTCCTTAAAATATTTTTTTGCCACTGTGCTAATAAAATTTTCTTCAAATTTTAAAATACAGGTTCTTCTCTCCCTATTAAGATTCACAAGATTCAGAATAAATTTCCTCCTATGTTTTGTGTTGTTAAAAAAAAAAAAAAAAAAAAAAAAAAAAAAAACAGAATTCTAGCGAATAAAATACACTAATAATCTAAAAATACCTCATCTTATGCAGATGCTTGTTGCATGAATTTTACTTCGCTGGTTTTTTATTTTATTTTTCTTTAAAAAAAAAATCTTTTTACCCGTGAATAGCTCAGGTTTCATAGTTTCCACTCGAATTGTTTCTAAAGTGAGAATCGATATTTTATTTTAACAACAAGAGCAAAATGACGTTATAAAGATTGAAAATCGATATGGTGTACCATTGAAAATTCTTGATAATTGATTTTTGGTGCCTACAGCGTGATAAAAATAGATGAAAAATGTCTTTATACAAATAAACATATTTAAATACATAACGTGTTTTCTTCCAATCATTTCTGCGAAAAGTCTGTGATATGTCAAATGATATGTAAAGAAATGAAACCTGAAATACTATTATATTACAATTATATTGCATATATATTATAAAACAAAAACATATCTGTGAGTAATGCTGTCATCATATCGACGATAACAAAAATCCGTGTAATCAATTATATTTTTATAGCAAAGTCATTAACTTCTAAGCACCACAAAATTTAAATTTTTACGCCTTCGAATAGAACAAAAAAATACTTTTAAATGCAAGTTGTTTAATAAACATATCTTTATTTACTGATATGAAATTGTTTTTTAAATATTGTTCTAGTATAATTTTTAAAATAATATATAGGTCCGGCAAAATATACTGTAAAACCTGATTAAAAAAGATTATCGCGTTTTCACCTAAAATAATGTAAATATTTCAGCATTTGGTTATATCCGTGTAACTGAAAAGTCACATAAAATGAAATCTCCACAAATAACCACAAATAAGAAAATAATAGCAGAACTACAATATATGTAATCGAACACTTAACACTGAAATAATCAAAATCAAAAAGATTTCCATAAAAAGATAAATCTTTACAGATTAACCGCAGACATGCGCCTTATATGAAAGTACCAAAAAGGATTTTTGGTGTCGTTGGTGGACAATGTTACGAAAGTATACTTATTACGTTATTGTAAAAACCAAATGCACATGACACTGTCAGTATATATGCGTAAATACGGTGTGCATTTTTTCAAGTAGATTTGAACAATGTGTAATTTTCCACACAGGTTTAACAATGTTGGAATGCATTTCCAACTTTTTTAAAACATTTCATCCCGGATCGTGTAAGGTAACGATTATTGGATGTATATCGGGATTTAACAATAAAATTTGACCGTGCATTATTAACGCGTGTCATTTTTCCTCATTTAAATTAACCTTTCTAACAATTTCATCAACGATAGTTCTAAACTGGTGAGTTGAGAACGAACGACATAATGAATAAAATTACTGATGAACAAAAAGCCTCAAGAAGTGATGACAAAGCAATTTCAGTATGTGAAAATTTAAAATTTCAATACTATAAGAATGCATTTAAATCTACTAAGTTAAATAAACATCTATAGCATTAGTTAATTGTTAATATTTTAGAAATATATGACAGTTATTAAAAATAAATGTATTATAAGAAATGATAAAACCTTAAATACACTTTCTAAATGCAATGCTTATTATTAATGATATATATGATGATTATTATTTTGATATTAGTTATAATTACTAGAATATTTGCCATTTTACGAGATTTTTGACAAACGCGATGAATAAATATTTTTTTTATTTTTAAGTCTGATCAGAGATACACAC